>JBAIAA010000088.1:0-475916 GCA_037893245.1 Crossaster papposus | reverse complement strand
ATTTTTTTGGGATAAAAAAAAGTGATATCTTTTTCCTATAACCGCAGTACTTTGAAGTAAAGGTTTCTAAAAATGCATTATACTATCCAAAGCTGCTGTACTTCTTACCAAGTAAGTGTTTATTGCCACTAATTGTTGGAGTCATTACCAAACATATACGAGCCCTTTAAGTAGACCACTAAAAGTGAATACTTGTAGATAAGGGATGGATGGATGGTGGCATCTCAAACGTCAAAGACGGTGTAGCACATCTATGGTGGTGTGTAATTCTGAAAAAAACAATTGGTGAAATTATTATTTAACATTGCGCCAAGTGTTACTTTTATAAGATTGAATCACTTGACCCTACCCGACCTGAATCCATCAAAATCCATACCCTATTTGAGGACTTTGGCAGATTTAGGAAACTTCCATATTAAAAACTGGGGGATTGATGGATTTATGATTGTGAACCTACCAGTACTGCAGGATTTTGATGGATTCAGGAACCTCTATATTGAGCAGTCACCACGAACATTGTGCTCAACAAAAATGGTAGCTTTTGCTGATTCAAGATACCCAAGGGGTTGGGGTTAGGATTATTGCACATTGACTAAGCCTGGGAGCGGGATTCTTTTTCACAAACCTCGATCCAAGGCAGGTTTAGGCCGATATCAGTGGGAAGCACAACCGGCCTCGCACGCTGTGAACCGTTTGCCGACAGATATTTCCAGCCTTGCTCATGACGGTTTATCCGTTATCAGTTTTGAATCTTTGAAAAACTTTTTTTGTATATATACCCGTCAACCGACACAAACCGGTTAAGATCTGGATCTTTATACATTTACATGTACTTACTTTATTAAGCTCCTTGACCTTGTTTGCCAGTGACTGGCGCATGACGACAGAAGCAGCTATAGGAAATTTCTTCTGTGTGAAATCTGAAATGAGAAAAAAGTGAATATTGAAAAGAACTAACCTTTATTCCTCGTGGTACAGAATGCAAAAATGTAATGAAGCTAATGTTATAGATGCAGCAACAAAAAAACATTTGTGGTTGCATATTATTAACCCTTCCATGAGTTGACAGCACAAATGTCCAGCCTTTTGCATGTGTTCCTACGGGGAACACAATTATCCACAGCTTCTAGTTTACAATCACTATGCAGGAAAACAACAACCAGTCTGTGCATTTTTGTGTTGCTTAACACTAACACAAAATCCCGGTCCTACTAATCACCGACAACACACCGACAACACGCACAGCACCGACAACACACCGACAACACATCCAAAACGTAATCTATATTGACTAAAATGGTATAGCACTGTAATAACACGATACAAAAGAGTGTCATTGTGCTTGAGGTTACATTTCTTTTGTAAAAATGATGTTTTTTTCACACGGAAAAAATATCTCTAACCAGCACGGTCGTTGGCCGCCATCTTGCCTTCGCGCGGAGTTGGCCTATACCATTTTATGTACGGGTGTGCAGAAAATGAAATTATCATGTCATACACAACAGAGGGCGCCCTGTACGGTTTTATGCTGAATTAAAGTTAGTTGGGGAGACAACATTACTATACTAGTAGGCCATGTCATAAGAATTCACCTTCTAACTAACTTTAATTCAGCATAAAACCATAAAGAGCGCCCTCTGTTGTGTATGACATGATAATTTCATTTTCTGCACACCCGTACATAAAATGGTATAGGCCAACTCCGCGCGAAGGCAAGATGGCGGCCAACGACCGTGCTGGTTAGAGACATTTTTTTCGCGTGAAACAAACATCATTTTTACAAAAGAAATGTAACCTCAAGCACAATGACACTCTTTTGTATCGTGTATATTACAGTGCTATACCTTTTTGGTCAATATAGATTACGTTTTGGATGTGTTGTCGGTGTGTTGTCGGTGCTGTGCGTGTTGTCGGTGTGTTGTCGGTGAATAGTAGGACCCCAAAATCCAATGTAGTGAAATAAATTTTGCAAAAATGAAACTACATGTACACTACATGTATTAATTATTTGTTTTTAATGAATTTTATATGGCTCGTACGCGTGCCAAATCAATTTTTGTTCTCTTAAAAACATTACTATTACTAACTATAATTTAAATTAAAAATACTAGTCTAAAAATATTAACTAGTAACAAAATTGTGTCGAACGATAATTACGTAAATAAATAGAGAGGGTTTTTACAGGTTAACCGCCGTTAAACAGAAACCGTGCACAAATTTCGGGCAATAACTCCATACTGCCGCACGGTCTACCCCAACCAAAAATTTGTATGAGTACTTTATCAACTCACCCAGCTGCTGCCCACCAAAAACCGGTCAAATCTCGGCCAATTTCTGTAAAAAAAGGTGAAAACTATGCCCGTTCCGCAAACCCGACTGTTACAAGATGGCGAAAACTTCGTTCAATGGGTGCTGTTTTCCAAACCCTGGCTTCGGTCTATTGTGGCTGTACCTCTGGGGCATTGCTAAACTGTATGAATAAGGCCGCGGAAGATGAAGCTTGTGTTTCAAAAACGGCTCTGCGGCTTGAAATTACGAGTGAGGCTATAAGCCAGGCACTTCGTGCGTGACGTAGTCTGGTGGGGCTCGTTATCAGTAGTGCCCATGTGCGAATTCCCAATTGATGGTTGTGACCCGAGGTCAGTGGTTGCTTTCGTACTGGTTGCTACAGATAACGTCACGCTATGTATATTTCGCGCGAAAGATTTGATTTCGCGGCATAATTAAATGCAAACATTTAGCTAGCCGGGGAGGCGCCGCTGGATGGAGAAGAATGCCAGCACCTCGCGAGGAACAGACGATGGACTGGATTCCCAGCTGCTTTAGGCAGCAAAGCCAAACAGAAAACTACATATTTGGATGGGTATCTAGCGATGATGAACTGAGCACGGTTCTTGACTGCCACAGTCGAGCATCCATGACATCCTATGTATTTTGGTAATTAGTCCACTGAATGTTAATTATATTGCATAACGTTATTGTGGATATGATTGGTTACCCATGTTGCATTTAGTTTATTGATTTGTAGCTGAATAAGCATTAATACTAATAGGTCATACAACTCATAGTTTAACTCATAATTAACGACGCTTTGACCAATTTTCTTGTTGTATTAATTGTTTTATTAACAAACTTTTAAAAAAATTGTACATTAATCTAACGTTAATATGATCTGGTACAACAGTAACTGAATGCAAAAAAGGTTTAGTAACCTGCCGCCACTTCTTTGATACAATGGATAGTCAAGGGCATCTTCAAAGTTTTTTCTAACAACATTCGAAGTAGGATTTCTCGGGGCCCAAATTATTTTTTCCCCCAAGTTTGAGATAATAGAAAGAAAAAAAAGTGGCATCCGGATACATTTTTTTGTCTTATAAAATCAAGGTACATGTATAAACAAAAGAGAATTTTAATTAATTTGCCTTTTGAATAAATTGTTTGGGTTTGATTAATTCTAAAATTGAATTTCTGTCCCCACAATATTGTATTGTGTTTAGTTGCAATTTAGTTGCAATAAAATTGAGGAATAATACAGTTGACTCTCGTTAATACAAACACTTAAAATAAAGGAAATATACAACATTTGCAAAAATAAAAAAAATACCAAATCATTATGAAATACTTGACATCCTGTAAAATTGTGGCACCCAGTGTGTTGTCATTTTGAAATTTTGATATCAATCTCCAATGCTGGTCGGCCGATCAGCATTAGAAAATTTTCGGATGTTTATAAATTGCTCTGTTTTATCTCAAGTGGGGTCAGGTAACGAGACTACAAGAACGTTTTCTAGGTTTTTTGAGCATCTACAAATACAAACCTTCAAACAATTCAGTGTAATAATATTTGATATGTAATGCAACTCCCCCCCCCCCCCCCTAATACTACTAAATTCATCCATTTCTCAAAATTACAGCAAAAGCAAATGATGTACATATTCTTTTCAATACAAATTCTGGTTATAAAGCCAGTCCCGACTCTGCATTTACGTGTACATAATGTGGCCGACACTCCACTTAAAACCAAATGTTAATAAACAAACACTTTTGCTGTCAATAAGTGTCCGACTGACTTTGTATTAACTGTAATGGAAAAATGCAGTACACAGAAGTCACCTCAGACTCAATGAATGATCATCTTCAATCATGGCATATTGCACATTGCACGTGATTGGATACATATTTTTTAATATGTGACCCACTCTGCAAAAATGAGTCCGATGTGTTAAAAATGTTTTTTTTTTCAATTGTACAGTTGGTCAGGAAAAGCAGAAAATAAGCTTTCATTTGATATATGGCACAACTCTGTAGTGTAATGCATTGGTCTTTTACAATTTTAGGAAATTTGCTTTTTCTCAGTTATACTCAAAATGTCTTTGAGAGAAATGAAGATTTACAATTGTAGTGCTTAATCAGATGCTATGGTAAGAGAATGACAAAACCTGTATTTAATTTAATTTAGGGATCAAAACAATCTTTTCAATCGATCAGATCTGAAAATATAGGCGTTACCAAAATGCCTTAAAACTCAAAAATTATTTGTTAAAAAAAAATCACCTCCGAGACAATAAACAGCCCTTTACGTAAAAACGTATTTTCCGACATCAGACTCATTTTTGCAGAGCGGGTCACATATTATGTTTTCTAGTAAATACATGTACAGGTATTGTGACGCTAGAACCAAGAAAAAAATACCGTTCTAGTAGTTTGGTTCCTTGACATAGCAATTTATATATAGAGTTATCAGGTTAGAAGACCAGACTAGATGGCATTATTTTCTAAAGGACAAATCTGCAATGGCCCTATAGCCAAATACATATATTTTTCTTATGACGTAATGGTGCTATGATTGTGTACCAAATTCCATGCGTTTATCGTTTGATTGAAAATTATTTTACCAATCTGCCCGACAAAAGAGTACAATAATCAATTACAAATGTTTAACAATCCATTCCATACTGTCCTAATGGTCAGATCTCTCATTCCTTTGAAATTGTGCGTAAACCGTCAGTACTGTGAATTTTGAAGACTGTCGGGCATCCTGTCATTCTGAAAAGAGAGGCAATTTAGAATTATTAAATTACACCGAGACAAAAACAAATAAAAATTGAGTGTAAATTTGTACTTATTGTTCAGATGGTAAAAGCTTTTGTTACTAGGTGATCTGCACATCATGATACTAAGTGATACTCGAGTACCAATATACAATTGTTGACTGCTGTGATATAACGTTTTGATCACCTGAAGCCGAGGGTGCTATGCATCTCCAAGGGTGTAAAGAAGGGGGGGGGGGGGGGGTCAAAATGGGGGGTGAAGATGGGAAAGGACAAAGTTTGGAGAGGGTTATAGCCTTGGCCAATGCCATCGTCGTTTATTTGTTCGAAATCCACTCGCCACTGCAGCTTAATAGTTTAGCATGTGCGCACAGTGCAAAAATACATCGCAAACGGCGACCTTACGCGGCCACTATACAAATTATTGCAACTAGGGCAGCGCCATGGCCTTGGTTCATTTATTCATTCAAGAATTTGGGGTAAGTCCTCATTATGCTAATATCCTAAGTTAACCTTTAAAGTTGTTTTGTTATTGGTTGATCGTTGCGAAGAAAATGCATATTTAGATAGCGGTGAAAGGGGTTAACTGCACGCACATGGTCATGTTCACTGTTGGTCATGTATTATAAACGAGTACATGTGTACAGTACATACAGCGTGCCTAAAATTATCAGAGATCAATCGGACTGCAAGTTGATTCGTATAATTATAGTGATTTTACTGAAGGCTTTGGAAGAATTGCACATGTAGGTTGGATGGTTGGAACTGTCGGGAGTAGATCAGTGGAGGGTCATATCATATCAGTTAAATTGTCGCTTGTTTTGCTGGGTATTTGCTTGAATGCTGACAATGTTATAGTTATGGCTAAAACTACACGGTTAAAACTACATGCATGAACTAACGTATAGGTTTTGTGCCAGCCGAGGTCTGAGCAAAATGGGGCCGGCTGCCTGAAAAATGATGGATTTAATACCTAATAGCAAATCCACAAAAACAACTTGAGCACGAAGAAAAGGATTTTAAGTTCTTCCGCTGCTCAGGTCGAAATCTTTGAGGGATAATTTATCTGCTGCAGAATTTAAACAACACGACAGATCTTTGACGACAAACGAAGCTTCCTATAGCCTTTGCCATTTTTGTTAACGTTATGTTGCAAACTAAAGTCGGCCTATATAGCTACATGATGTTGGGATTAACCAAGGTGTGATTGGACACTACACATAATAAGCCCCGCGCCCCCGCCTATACTTTTTTTGATGAGTGAACTAAGGCCATCTGACGACCCCAGTTGATTTGTATAGTGTTCGTGTGTGGTCGTTGTTCGCAATGTATTTTTGCACATGCTAAACTATTAAACTGCAGTGCGCAGGTGAATTTCGAACAAATAAACGACGAGGGTCTTGGCCAAGGCTAGGAGGGCAAGAGAAAGCTCCCCTGCCTGGTACAGATTAGGAACACAACATCAGTGTATAACCACCAAATCATAAGGTCACATGAACACATACCAGTATGCAAGGCAGGGCCATTGGCGAGTGGGTGCAGTCTTGACACAGGAGATAACTGATGAGTTTCTGCATCATGTCTTGGTCAGGACTGAGGAACAAACACAAATACCTTTTTAAGTTTATACACATTTTACTTTGTTTGTAGTTCCGAACAGATTCCTGGAATTGACCCTCTTCAGTTTTATCTAATTTTGCCAACTTCCAAACTAACAAGTCAAGCATTCAAGACGCTCTCCAGACTAACTATTGATCTTTTCCTCAGTTGTCAGTTTTGAGCAAATTACTTTCCCATTTTAAAACACTAACTGGCATGGAGGATGATAGAAACCCACTTATAACCCAAACAACCTTCATATAGTGTTCGTAATAGTGCTGTATTCTAAATTGACAAGCTGGATTTCCTAACTACGTGTAAGTGTAACACGATACAGAAAGGACTGTGCATAATTTAACATTGGGTTTACCTGCCACAGTTTCATCAACATTAAAACATGTGTACATGGAGATTCAGGTCAGCTTCTTGTCTCAACTAAATTAAACAAAAAATAACAAATTTAAAGATAAAGCTAGCTGAGCACTACAACCTTTGTATTCTCGCAGACTAACTTGAATCAATGATATCTAGGTCTGATGATTTCAAAAAGCAAGAGAGAAAGCAAAAAGAAAGCAGAAGGTTGCTATGGAGGAGTAATCACATCCAAGATGATGGAGTGCCTTTTATGATTGACAGGACCATTATAAGGTCATGTCAATATGGTAAACCCCACAAGAGGACTGTGAAGCTGGAGAACAAGGTATGGTTGAAATCACAGTTAATTGTACAGTAATTTGTGTCAAATATTGTTTATGAATTTTGTTATGCCATTCGATTTGATTCCCAGGCTGGGGTCCTGTAGGTACAGTTGTGGATTTTAGGTTTTTTTGTGGGTTTTCTCTGGGTTCTATTTCCCTTCCCCTGTAAAAATCAGCAGAGATATTTAGCTGTGCTCCTGGTCTGGCAGCTGTCTAATGCACCTAATTATTTTTGATAATTTACGTGTGCTAAAAAACAAACAACCTCTGGTAAACAAACCTTCTAAATCTACAAACAGACCATGCTCTATCAAAAATGTTCAATGCATTTAACAGAGATGGTGCCAGAGTTTCTTCCAGGCTGGGTTCCATGTGCAGGTTACGACAAACAACGGGGTGGAATCCCTCAACCACAGTCTGAAGTCGTTCCATTTACAACTGCGTTCACTTGGATCTCTGTCAAGTATGCTGGAAGTTTTGACACAAGACTTTGTAAGTGCTCAAATGCAACGATATGCCCGTGAAAATTGGAGGCAGAGCATTTTCAATAAGTCATACAGCTCGAAAGTTCCAGATTTCCTTCACAACAGACCCAAGCAAGTTATCAAACACCTGATGAGTAGGATAGAGAATTCCAGAGTGTACATGAAGGAAGATGTAATAATGACAGCGCCCAGATGTTTTCAAGTCAGAAGTGAAACTGGAAAGCAAGGACTATCCTACCAAGTAAGCTTTGGGTCAACAGATCAGGTTCCCAAATGTGATTGCCAAGATTGGAAGCTTACATTCTTACCATGCAAGCACTTTTTTGCAGTTTTCTCCAACTCTGACTTGACATGGGATGATTTGCCCGTTGCATACAGAGAAAGTCCTTACATGACTTTGCAGCCTTACTGGCTGACACATCCGAAAGAGTCTGCACACCGCCTCCAAAAACCTGATTGTTCATGTACGGAAAAGCCACAAGTCGAGCCACAAGTCGAGCCACAAGTCGAGCCACAAGTCGAGCCACAAGTCGAGCCACAAGTCGAGCCACAAGTCGAGCCACAAGTCGAGCCACAAGTCGAGCCACAAGTCGAGCCACAAGTCGAGCCACAAGTCGAGCCACAAGTCGAGCCACAAGTCGAGCCACAAGTCGAGCCACAAGTCGAGCCACAAGTCGAGCCACAAGTCGAGCCACAAGTCGAGCCACAAGTCGAGCCACAAGTCGAGCCACAAGTCGAGCCACAAGTCGAGCCACAAGTCGAGCCACAAGTCGAGCCACAAGTCGAGCCACAAGTCGAGCCACAAGTCGAGCCACAAGTCGAGCCACAAGTCGAGCCACAAGTCGAGCCACAAGTCGAGCCCCAAGTCGAGCCCCAAGTCGAGCCCCAAGTCGAGCCCCAAGTCGAGCCCCAAGTCGAGCCCCAAGTCGAGCCACAAGTCGAGCCAGCGAAAGAGCCCAACAAGCAGAAAGAATTCCCCATAGACAAAATAAGAAAGACACAACACCATTTGCAGGAAGCCATCAAACAGCTTCATGATGCTTCATTTTTGTGTCAGGATACAGACATTCTGCAAACAACATCGCTGCAAGTAAAATATCTCACAAGGAAATTGCACACAGGGTTTGTCAAGGATGGGGGCCTTCCGCTGCACTGCAACAACAAAACCCCTAAAATAATGCAGCGACAACTACCGAAGAGGAGGAAGAGGAAATTAAATCAAGCAAGTAAGAAAACACTCATCATTTTGTAATGTGTCCAACTAGAAAAGCTGTTTGAAAAAATTGTATGAAAAACTGGCAATATCTTTAAAAATCGAAAATTCTACACACTATCATTAAGATATGAAATTGCATGGTTGCAAATGGAATGGAAGCAAGGGTTGAAATGCATTTAAATAGAAGAATGGGGATACAGTTTGATTAGACAGAAAATCATGATCGGAAGGATAATGAAAGTATTAATTAAGTCACTTACCTTCCTCTTTGAAACCCATGTACAGAGTCAACTTTGCCATCAAACCTGTCAAGGAAAAGATACAGTGAGTCATGGTGCAGATACACGCAATTAAGTGCCTAGTTTGTTTTATAGTTTCATACATGTGCATGTATTTTAACCCTCTCTCTATGATGGCTGCTAACTGTATGGCAGTGGTATACATGTATGCCCAAATCACTCCAGCTGCACTGTGTTGGAGGATTCTTTGCCTGTGTAATGAAGAGCACTTCTGTAGTTATCAAATGGGCATACACATTGTATGGCCTCATAGCATGACCCAGTTGACCTTAGTTTCAAATGTCATTCCTTGGTGTGATTTGGAGTGCTATGTACAAAAACAGGGCTTTTTGTAAGGCAAATTGAAGTGCAATGGCGCGTAAACCAGAAAAAGGGTTAATATGCCTAGATAACTACAAGTAGCCTTGAAAACAAAACTTATCAAATATTCCTTCCTTGACCCTCAGTGTTCTAATTATCATTTTTAGACCCCAAAAAGGTCAAATTTGCAGACAGGAGGACAGTTCTTGATGGAGGTGATAACTCCCAAAACAAGACTTTAGGTGAGTTTCTTAAGCAATTTAATCTTTTTGTGCTGTCTTTTGGTTTTGTCATTGGTTATTTATGCAATTTCATTACTTTTACTACTTCGTACACTATTTGATTTACTTCAAATTGTCTAGGTATACATTTGATGACATCTAACATCTAAGACATACATCTAACTTTTGTAATATCTACCGGCAACACATAAATCCCCACACCTCTACATACATGTCTGCATTTTACTCAGACACCAGCGGCCTGACAGCATTTATATTTGGCACGAGTACCACATTCAATTCTTACTTAAATAACATCCTACATGTAATTTGTGCGGTGCCAAAACCTTTGGAAGTTTTGAATGTTAGTAAACAAATTTCCAATATCCCTACAGATATCGACCGTATTTGGAGGACTCAACGAGCATCAATTGTGTACCTGTGTGCAGTGGTCTGTGGAGTCCGGCTGTTTACAGAGGATATTCTATCCCTTTCAGGAAAGCGATGGCTGACACATGCAGTAAGTATGTGTTCCTCTGGCAATTCTGTAAAATGTCGAGACAAAATACACGCATTTATAATTCCCAAACTTTTTTCCTCACTTAGATCATTGATGCGTATCTATCACTACTATGCAGCAGGCAGAGGTCAAGGGGTAAACACATCTGTCACATTCCTGCTATTGAGATGACACAAATCTGTTGGCAAGGGGCCTTCTACAACTCCAGCAAACCCAAGGCATTGCTCCAGGCTAAGGTAGATGACTCTTCCACTATTTTTTGCAGTCATACTAGAACCACACAAAAACTAAATGAATTTTAATGTACAGTAAACGCCCGTTTTTAAGGAACGTCAAATCTCAAGGAATGAAAAACATTTTTGAGGTTGTTATAAATAACGTGTTTGGGCAGACTAACAAATGTTTGCCAATTTCTTTATTTACATGCACGTATGCAAGATGCACAATTTCAGAAGAATGCATACCATTATTGGATGCATAAACACTGGAGGGCACTTCACACTCTTGGTAAGTAGCTTTTCTAGCTTCAGCATTTAATTAACATGTTCACAACATCTACAGATATTTGTTGATACATGTATTGCATGCATAAACAATTCAAGAATTCATTACAGAAAATATTGTAGTTTTTACTGGCAACCTAAAATGGACTGAATTATTTAATTTCCTCTTGCAGGTCATGCACCCAGAGTCTGGTGAGATGTTCTTCTACAACCCGCTAGGAGAGATAAGAACACAACAACAGAAAATACGAAGTAACTGGCAGTAAGTAAAAAAGACCAGTGATTTGAAAGTCAGTTACACATGTATATCTACAACAGTATGAGTACAAGTTTCACATATACTGTAGATATGTAATGGTTGGAAGTTCAGGCGCAAAAGCCAACACATCACTTCTATGAAAAATTATTTTAACGATATCACGTAGAAAGCTCTCTGTGCCCATAGTATACACAATAATCTAATAATTTGTTTGCTGGTGTTATTAGTAGATGTTGCGCCTTAGCTTTTCACTTCTAACAATACCACAATCAGTCTGATATTCAACCACTGCAACAAATTGTTTCTGTAAAGTTTTTCTCTCTCTCTCTTTAAGAAACTACTGGCTGCTTCGTGTCATGTCCGGTAGAGAAAAACGAATCATCAACTGGACAATGAAGACAAAAGAACATGTCAAACAACAGGACAGTAGCAACTGTGGAATTTTTACACTACTGGTAATATCAGGAATTTGTTTTAGTGAATATGATGAACCACTACGAAAAGCTTTTACAACGAATTATCGCAATGGATGTGCATGTTGTACCACTTACAATATGTTTGTTTTTATTAAGTTTTTTTATTGCAGTGTGTAGCTTGAATTCCAAACTTAATACCATTTAGAAACAAAAAACTATGTTTACATTCAACTAGTGTATACATGTAAGTGCACAGAACATTGTAACAGTAATCAGAATTTAACAATCGTACCTAAATGTGAATCTTTCTAACAATTACCCGGTATGTTAACTGATCATGGCTTATATTGAATACTCACTACAGTTTGCAGACATTCATCTGACCAGCAGAGATGAAGATTTGCAGCGGTGCCCTGATGTGAGATCACTCAGGAGGGTGATTGGTGAAGCACTAGTGTCGTCTTCTGGTAAGCAGAAAAAAAGGAAAACAGAGAATTCAAGTTGTAGAATGATGTTAAAATAAATCATAAATTAACATCACCCGGTAACCCTAACACTAACAGCACTCATTTTCAATATCAATTTTTAAACACCCCAGGCGGATGGTTACAGATTGTGGAATTTCAGACTATGTGTACATGTACGTATGTTTGCATCACGTGCAGTATGCTTTTTACTTTTGACATGCAGATGATCTTGGCAAATACTGCCGAGGATGTGGACAAACACTAAATGAAGCAACAATGGATGTAGTGGTACGTACATTGTAATAACAATGTGTCAACAGTCATTATACGGTATATCTATGTATGTGCATAAAGTTGTACTACAAACAATGCAAAACACAACATACATGTGTACTTGTTGATTTCAGAAATGTTTTTCCTGCGGAGGAACTTATGAAAGACAATGCATCACTGCTGACAACTCATCCAGTGAAACAGAATGCAGGTGGTGCACATTACATGCACAACTAGTGTAGTCTCCGTTGCTCATCACAGTAGTGTATAATGTATTCCAGTACAGAATAGTCCTGCCAGTTTTGTATCATGCTTATAGCTGTGTCATCCATTCGTTTATGACTACACTGTATCATTACCATACACAAAAGCGTTAGTCAACTACATGTACTGTATGTCCGGAGGGTCCGACTTTCATCAACACCTTGTATATGTAAGAGGACTGCATACTGCACATTACTCAAGTATTATTTGTAGGTGACATAGGGTTAATGTTTTTGTCGCCTGCAAAACTTTACGTACCGGGCAACAAAATTAGGAAATCTTGTCAAACAAATATTATGTCATATACAAGCCATTTTGAACAGCGATACACAGAGAGAAGGTCCACCTTTGAAGGATGCATGGTCTCTTTTATATATATCCGACTTATATTTAATTCAAATATAATGTGCTGCTTTCCTACCTTTCTATGTTCTGGTATTTATGTACATGTACATGTACTGTATGGAGATCTACGGAAACAAATTGGAAAATAATACGAGAAGGCATTCAGTGTCATTAGAAGTTAATAGCAAGTACCCAAAAGTACCAAAGACGTATTTGTAAGTAAAAGAACATGGAAAAATATAGATATAAAATCCAAGAATAATTATGCCAAACTATGCCAAACAAAATTGCCTAGAATAATGATGTCTGCTGTGTCGACAGTTTGTAGAGTTGTATCCAAGTGCCTGGCCTTTAAAAAGTAGAAGGCCAGGCATCTCATGTACATTGGAAATGAAATGTAACATTTAAAATCCAAGAATAATTATGCCAAACTATGCCGAAAAAAATTGCCTAGAATAATGATGGAGTCTGTTGTGTCGACAGTTTGTATAGTTGTATCCAAGTGCCTGGCCTTCAAAAAGTAAAAGGCCAGGCATCTCATGTACATTGATATTGAAATGTAATATTTAAAATCCAAGAATAATTATGCCAAACTATGCCAAAACAAATTGCCTAGAATAATGATGTCTGTTGTGTCAACAGTTTGTAGAGTTGTATCCAAGTGCCTGGCCTTCAAAAAGTAGAAGGCCAGGCATCTCATGTACATTGGAAATGAAATGTAACATTTAAAATCCAAGAATAATTATGCCAAAAAACTGTGCCTAGAATAACGATTTGTCTGTTGTGTCAACAGTTTGTAGAGTTGTATCCAAGTGCCTGGCCTTCAAAAAGTAAAAGGCCAGGCATCTCATGTACATTGGAAATGAAATGTAACATTTAAAATCCAAGAATAATTATGCCAAAAAACTGTGCCTAGAATAACGATTTGTCTGTTGTGTCGACAGTTTGTAGAGTTGTATCCAAGTGCCTGGCCTTCAAAAAGTAGAAGGCCAGGTATCTCATGTACATTGGAAATGAAATGTAACATTTAAAATCCAAGAATAATTATGCCAAACTATGCCGAAAAGAATTGCCTAGAATACTGATTTGTCTGTTGTGTCTACAGTTTGTAGAGTTGTATCCAAGTGCCTGGCCTTTAACCAATTTGCGCCGGATGACGTACAGTATAAACGTACAGTTTTCCCACGACTCAAAAGGGATGAACCAAAAACACGTCACGAGCAAGGCCGGAATTGTCTGTCAGCAGCGAGCAAGGCCGGAAATGCATGGGTGTGCTTCCCGGCACTATCGGCCTGAACCTGCTTCGGATCGAGTTTCGTTAAAAATAATCACACACGTCGGCTCGGTGATGTTACAATAATCCCGACGCAAACTGGTTAATGGAAGAGGTACATGTATGCAGACGAATGTTTGCAGCCCTCCTACTCCCTCCCCTAGTCTAGACATTATTTTCAAATATATTTGGTTAACCAGTTCGCGCCGGAATTATTTTAACATCGCCGAGCCGACGGGCGGGATTATTTTTAACGAAACTCGATCCGAAGCGGGTTCAGGCTGATAGTGCCGGGAAGCACACCCACAAATTTCCGGCCTTGCTCGCTGCTGACATACATTTCCGAACTTGAACCTGGCCTGTTTATGCGCCATCAGTTTTGAATTTTGGAAAATTTTTGCGTTTATATACGTCATCCTGCGCGAACTGGTTAAATGAAAGTTTACTACCTATGTACATACAATTTATGTAGGCCTAGATTCAATTTGTGGTGTTTTTTTCTTCCTTGATCAGGGTTTTGTATATTGTATCTATATCTGGAATTTGTGCCTCTTGGTTTTGCTCACATTTTCGAGAATTACAGCATGAGTTTGTACAGCAAAAACAAATGTTTAATCACTCCCTTAACCAGTTCGCGCCGGATGACAAATATAAACGCAAAGTTTTCCCAAGATTCAAAACGGATGATGCATAAACACGCAACGAGCAATTAGGCTGGAAATGTCTGTCAGCAGCGAGCAAGGCCGGAAATGAGTGGATGTGCTTCCCGGTTAAAGGCTGAACTGGTTACAAAGTTTGCGTCGGGATTATTTTGAAATTGACCAGGCCCAAGCGGGATTGTTTTTCACAAATCTCGATCCGAGACCGGTTCAGGCCTACATCATGGGTAGTTGCGATAATTGTAACCCACCTTCCTTCGACCGTCGTGAGGATAATCTTTCGATTATCGCAACTACATCATGGGTAGAACACCACGACTTTTTGGGGTCATTCTTCATGATGTGTGTAAGAATTTTTTCCTAAAAATACACTTTATTGTGCAGTTCAACAAGGTGTCCGGGGCAAAGACATAAAAAAAATAAAAAATAATAATGTTGTAAAATCATACTGTTCATGCTGTTCATCACGACATCAGTTGGCTCCAAATAGTTCTCAGTTGGTGTGATGTTTCCTGACGGACGGATGCCTTGCCCACCACGAGGAAGAAATTCCTCCATTTATGCCAACTCTAAGATTCAGATAGGCCTAAGTTAAATACATGTATCATTCAATTACAAAAGTTGGGTTTGACCATAGAGCAAGGAACAGACCTAGCCCCGCATACTCAGTGCGGGGCCATGCCCATAGACAGTCCACTGTGTACTCGGCAGAAACTAAACATGATCTACTTACTTTGTTGTTTCGATTCGGCTAAAACTGATTAGGCCTACGTCCAACATGTTTTCTTTTTTCATTTTTGTAGGCCTCGGCCCAATTTCCATGTTTTCAAACTGCCTGTTGTGTTGTTTGTATCGATATACGTACATGTACATTATACTGGCGCAATGAGCTGTACGTGTGCGTGTACATGTGCGTTCCCTGTGCGTTCGTATTCGGACGTCTGTAATTGGGTTTTCTGTGCAGCCAGCTTAGCGCTGTGACGTCACGCACGAAGTGCCTGGCTTATAGCCTCACTCTTGAAATTACGCACGAGTTATCCGCCATCTTGTATTGTAACAGTCGCGTTTGCGGAACGGGCATAGTTTTCATCTTTTTTACAGAAATTGGCCGAGATTTGACCGGTTTTTGGTGGGCAGCAGCTGGGTGAGTTGATAAAGTACTCATACAAATTTTTGGTTGGGGTAGACCGTGCGGCAGTATGGAGTTATTGCCCGAAATTTGTGCACGGTTTCTATTGTTTAACGGCGGTTAACCTGTAAAAACCCTCTCTATCTATGGGTCTCCGCCCTACGGGCGTCGGGAGACCCAGAGTTCTAGGGGTATTTTTCAGGGGCAGGTTTATAGTTCGAAAAATAAATAAACATAAATTAAGGTAATATTATTATTAAGACAAATCCAAATATAAGACATCTAGCCTAAACTTACCGTACGCCAACACGGTACAAAGCGCTGCTTCTTCCCCTTCTGCCACTGCCAGTAGAACTCGAACATTCTTTGACGAGAGCCACTTTTTGTCGTTTGATTTTCAAAAAATTGAAATTGCACCTTGCAAATCCATCACAGTGACCTCGCCAACTGCACTCTTAATGGGAAGAACATCCCAGATGTCCTCATTGTCAACCCATTTCACTAAAACATACTGCGAATGCTAACTCCCATTTCCAGCCATTTTTCAATACTAAATCTGAAAAGATAGGAGTATATTCTGAGTAAATGTGGGAAGCTGAACTAGCACAACAAGCCGCATGTGCGATATGCGCGCCACACGTGAAATAAACCGTTGAACCATACCGTACTGTAACTTGTCCATAGGGGGTACTTGTATTGGTCAATACAGCCATGAGGGGGTGCTTGTATTGGTCAATGCAGCTATGAGGGGGGTGCTTGTATTGGTCAATGCAGCCATGAGGGGGTGCTTGTATTGGTCAATGCAGCCATGAGGGGGTGCTTGTATTGGTCAATGCAGCTATGAGGGGGTGCTTGTATTGGTCAATGCAGCCATGAGGGGGTGCTTGTATTGGTCAATGCAGACACATAAGGGGGTGCTTGCATTGCACTGGTAAATATATGCAGCCGGGAAGGGTACTTGTATTGGTCAATCCGCGTGCTTGCCTTTGCCACCAGAGGAGGGGTTGCGAATATTGTATATAATGGTACAGCTGACCGCGCAGCTCGCAATTAAAAAACAGGCAAAATGAGCACCAAACAACGTAGAAAAAGACCGAAATATAAATCGTATATGTTGTCAGACAACCTCTTTGCGCTTCCTCGACGAACACAGTACAGGTGGCCAGGAAAAGACCGGATGTCGAATGATTCAGATTCTGATTCCGACTCTGATCTCAACGACATGACATGGGACATTTAGCAGAAACATTTCATTTCTATAGAATTCTATAAACGTTGTATTTAATTTCTATAGAAGTCTATATATTTCCTTTCTATAGAAGTCTATATACGTTGTATTTAATTTCTATAGAAGTCTATATTTTCTTTCTATAGAAGTCTATATATTTCCTTTCTATAGAAGTCTATATACGTTGTATTTAATTTCTATAGAAGTCTATATTTCCTTTCTATAGAAGTCTATATATTTCCTTTCTATAGAAGTCTATATACGTTGTATTTAATTTCTATAGAAGTCTATATATTTCATTTCTATAGAAGTCTATATACGTTGTATTTAATTTCTATAGAAGTAGAAATATTTCATTTCTATAGAATTCTATAAACGTTGTATTTAATTTCTATAGAATTCTATATATTTCATTTCTATAGAAGTCTATATATTTTATTTCTATATACTTTTCTTCAGTTTCTATAAAGTGCAATTTCTATAGAAATTCAAGCTCTATAGAATTTCTACAGAGTTCTATAGAACATAAATATATTCTATAGAAGATCCAGGAGGTTTCTATAGAAAGTACACTTTTCTATAGAGTTCTTTAGAGCTCTATAAAGCGTTCTATAGATTTCTATAGAAATTTTTTGTATGGGTGTGAATTTGCCGACAGGTTATGGGAAATCCGTCATTTTTCAGGCAGCCTCAGCCCCATTTTGCTCGGAGCTCGCACGTACGGCCAGGTACTCAGCGTCAGTTTTCAGCGTGTTCGGTCAGTTTCTTATCGCCGCATAATCGGCATTAACCCAGGCATGCTGGTCTGTGCGGTATCGCCACATTGTGGTCCAAGCATGGTCCAACGCTGTGGGGAGGGGGCATGTTTACGGCTGCAGAACCAACCTTCAAAGTGATCGAAATATCGTAATTTAAACAGGGACAAGTGTCTTATATCCCCAATAACTCCTCAGATTATTTTCTTGGCAAAATTCAGCCGGCAAGGCATTTAATTATCAGAGTTCCGCGTTTTACCGAGCCACGGTTTTCAGATCAGCTGGATTAGATGTGTGCGACATAATATAGGGCCGAGTTCGACACGTTTCAATAGAGTCGCGGCCTTCTCCAGTCACCGCGGTTGAAAAATCAAAACTAAGCAGCTAAACACAACTAGTTTTGACCATAACAATGTCAACATTCAAGAAAATACCCAGCAAAACGAGCGAAAATAACTGCGACCCTCACTAATCAAGCAATTAAGACAGTTCAAATCTTCATGTGTAATTCCTACAAGCCTTCGTAAAAATCACTCAACTTTCTCCGATAAAATATGTCAACGATGGCGGTGTTCGTAAACACTTGCGAGCTAGCTATGACCTTTCACCGCTAGCTCAAATTATGCAGTTTCTACGCAACGATCGACCAATAAGAAAACGACTATACAGGTCAGCTTAATCTATTAGCATAATGAGCACCGCCCCCAAAACCTAATGATCCAAGGCGTTCGAGTATCCTCAGTTAGTTTGCATATAATAGTGGCTGCGTGAGGTCGTAGTTTGAGCTCCGATTACCGCTGCGCTGTACGTACGGACGGGTAACGATGAACGCCTTGACCAAGGCTAGTAATTACTCGGACAATAGACTGTAAGTGTACGTCAGCGGCCGCCGTATCACGGGTATACTTTACGCGCGGTCCAGAGCGATCGATAATCCCCGAAAGTGTCTATAATATATCATGGAGGCTTCTTATTCCTCCATGAATATATCAAACAAGGGGTCGTAACTGGCGGAGCTCAGACTTTGAGGAAAGTCGTGAAATTTGTCGCGAATATTGACGTCAATATTCACGATCTGCGTACGTAGTCCCTTCAGGGTCACTATATAGTTAACGGATGGGCTCACGGTTGAAGACAGAGTAAGGTTGGTGTTTTAATCCAGTTATTTGAATTATCCAATGTTTGAATTATCCAATTAACAGTAGAGAGGTTTCTGAGGTACAAAAATATATCGTGACAACATCCCTAAAAATATATCATGACAACATCTCTAAAAATAGATAAAGACTGATTAAAAAGAAACTACCAACGTTCCGCCAGTTACAACCCCTTGTTCGATGGATTATAGACACTACCGGGCTTATCGATCGCTTCTGGGCCACACGTAAATTATACCTCATACGGCGGCCGCCGACGTATACTTACTCTTTCTTTTGTCCAAGTAATTATCCCAGTGACCATTAATACTACACCCCCCTGCGCCACATACAATCTATTGTCCGAGTAATTATCACTTCATTACTCATCGCTTGCCTCCGGACCTCGGGAGTCATTCATACTCAATCTGAATTTGAATCTGAGAAACGTTATACTGCAGTGACGCAAAAACCCAAGAACAACAAAGAAACCCAAGAACAACAAAGGAACCACTGCCCAACGCCGGTACAAAACAAATGCCGTTTTTCTTGATTTTCTCAGCATCCATGTAGACCACAGGGCATGGCCGATTATCTTGCACTTTCTTGACGCATATCGTGAATCTATATAAATATTACTTTAAACTACTTAGCAAGTTGTTGGGAAACTCACAAATAAAATCCCCAGACGGTCTGCGAACCAGTACTCGATAAAATCTTCATTTAAAATTCATGTTTCCCCCGTTTCGACGCAAAAAAATGCCCAGTGAACAATTACGTCATTATTTTTCAACGACCAATCAACGAAGCCCTTCTGTCGTGGTGCGGTACGTTTGTGTGAATAGTGGGCAAATGGACCAATAGCGGGCGTAGGCGCTGTTTACAGCAAGATGGCCGACGACACGAGCTGCTCAGATGACAGCGATTCGAACACGAAAAAGTGTATTATGCACGTTTCAGATGCAGAGTGCAGGGTTTTGTCGTTCACTGGAAAAAGGTGGAAAAAATTCCACGCTTGTGCCGATAGGTGGAAGAATGTTTCTACTTCTACCAAAGCAGAAATCGCCGAAAAAAGCGGAGATGATCATCGGCATTCCAATCGTACACGCACTGGTTGATGTACGGCCGGAATCAGTGTCAAAGGTACGTGATGATGTTGAGTGGATTCCGTTAAAAAAAGGAATAGGGCTTTTTCAGAATTAATTTTTCTTAATCCAAGAACCACCTATCTCTTCTATTTGCGTTGAAGGACTGGTCTGGTACCGCGACCTTCCTGACAGCTCCTCGTCCACGTACGTCCACACAGCATGCACAGCATACCACTCCACCACATTGCGCAGGCAGCCTCGATTCCGTGGGCGTACGTGCGCCAGCCTTCAACAATATGATCAATCGCGCAAGGCATGATGGAAAAACATGGCGCAGCAAGATCGTGGCCACGGTAACGAAGTTGCACTACACGTTATTTAAAAGTACGGTGCCCAATTAACACCACATATTTTGGGTAAAAGTAAAAAACGGAGACTTCCAATTTTAAACTAGGCTCAACACTGTTAGCAGGTACTTGTGTTTCTGTAGATACATTGAAGTAATACATAAAGGGAACGCAATGATGACGTCATCGGGTATCATGTTACGTCACGTTAAAGAATCTCAGGAAGTACAAGTCTGATTGGATTCAAATTTAGATAAGCATTGCATTTGCAAGTATTTCAGATTGTGCTACGTGTATGTAAACTATCATGTCATAATTGCATCATCGAGGGTCATGTGAGGTCACATTAAAGGTCCAGTTTTTAAGACGCTCTATCTCTGGAAGTACAGACCCGATTTGGGTCAAACATGGTATGCAAGTATTCCAAAATTTGTTATAGACGAAAATTATAATGACATCATGATCGTCGGCCGTCATGTCAGGTCACATGAAAGGTGTATTTCCCCGATAGGATTTGTACACATTTTTAAAACCATATATCTTTGGCACTTCGGTAAATCCGATCGACTTCAGACTTAGCACACACTTAGACCATGGACACATACTGAAAGTAATTTTATAACACTCGAAACAGCTCTGGGTTTGTCCACAAACACATGTCTAGTCTTTTTTTTTTTCTTTTTTTTTTTTTTAGCTGTTTCGGCCTTTCAGCCGAAACAGCTTTTGTTTTTTCTTTTTTTTTTTTTTTTTATTTGTCATTTTTCCCCATAGGATTTGTACACGTTTTTTCTGCCAATACACTTTGACACTTTGGTAAATCCGATCGACTTGAAACTTGGCATACACTTAGACAACCACCCAAGGACGGTCCTAGAAGAAATTGGTAACGATTACGTCATTCATGGTCACGTGACGTCACGTTAAAGGTGCAATTTTTCCCCATAGGTTTTGTACACGTTTTCCTCCAGACTATTGACTTTGACACTTTAGTAAATCCGACCGACTTGAAACTTGGCATACACTTAGAACACCACCCCCAGATGTTCCTGAAAGAAATTCGGCGCGATTGCGTCATTCAAGGTCACGTGACGTCACGTTAAAGGTTCAATTTGTCCCCCATAGGTTTTGTACACGTTTTTCTTTAGACTATTGACTTTGACACTTTCGTAAATTTGATCGACTTGAGACTTGGCACACATCTCGACCACAATCCCCAGGAGGGCCAAGGGAAATTCGTCATGATGACGTCATCGTGGGTCATGTGACGTCACATTAAAGGGGCAGATGTTAGGACCCTCTATCTCTGGAAGTACATGTCTGATTGGGGCCAAACTTGGTATGCAAGTATTCCAGAATGTGTTATAGACGAAAATTAAGTTGACGTCATGATGACGTCATCAGGTGTCATGTGACGTCACATTAAAGGTGTAGTTTTCCCCATAGGTTTTGTACACGTTTTCCTTCAGACTATTGACTTTGACACTTTGGTAAATTCACTCGACTCCAGACTTAGCATACACTTAGAACACCACCCACAGATGGTTCTGGAGGAAATTTGGCACGATTGCGTAATTCAAGGTCAAGTGACATGACGTTAAAGGTTCAATTTTCCCCCCATAGGTTTTGTACACGTTTTTCTTTAGACTATTGACTTTGACACTTTCGTAAATTTGATCGACTTGATACCTAGCACACACTTCGACCACCATCCACAGGAGGGCCAAGAGAAAACTCGTGATGATGACGTCATCGTGGGTCATGTGACGTCACATTAAAGGTTTAGTTTTTTTAATAGCATTTGTACACGTTTTTTTCAAGCAATATATTTGGCACTTTGGTAAATCCGATCGATTTCATACTTGATACACACTAGACCACCACCCACATATTGAAAGTCATTTTAGACATTCGAAACAGCTCTGTGTTTGTCCACAAACACATGTCTAGTTTTTATTTGTCATTTTTCCCCATAGGATTTGTACACGTTTTTTCTGCCAATACACTTTGACACTTTGGTAAATCCGATCGACTTGAAACTTGGCATACACTTAGACAACCACCCAAGGACGGTCCTAGAAGAAATTGGTAACGATTACGTCATTCATGGTCACGTGACGTCACGTTAAAGGTGCAATTTTTCCCCATAGGTTTTGTACACGTTTTCCTCCAGACTATTGACTTTGACACTTTAGTAAATCCGACCGACTTGAAACTTGGCATACACTTAGAAAACCCCCCCCCAGATGTTCCTGAAAGAAATTCGGCGCGATTGCGTCATTCAAGGTCACGTGACGTCACGTTAAAGGTTCAATTTGTCCCCCATAGGTTTTGTACACGTTTTTCTTTAGACTATTGACTTTGACACTTTCGTAAATTTGATCGACTTGAGACTTGGCACACATCTCGACCACAATCCCCAGGAGGGCCAAGGGAAATTCGTCATGATGACGTCATCGTGGGTCATGTGACGTCACATTAAAGGGGCAGATGTTAGGACCCTCTATCTCTGGAAGTACATGTCTGATTGGGGCCAAACTTGGTATGCAAGTATTCCAGAATGTGTTATAGACGAAAATTAAGTTGACGTCATGATGACGTCATCAGGTGTCATGTGACGTCACATTAAAGGTGTAGTTTTCCCCATAGGTTTTGTACACGTTTTCCTTCAGACTATTGACTTTGACACTTTGGTAAATTCACTCGACTCCAGACTTAGCATACACTTAGAACACCACCCACAGATGGTTCTGGAGGAAATTTGGCACGATTGCGTAATTCAAGGTCAAGTGACATGACGTTAAAGGTTCAATTTTCCCCCCATAGGTTTTGTACACGTTTTTCTTTAGACTATTGACTTTGACACTTTCGTAAATTTGATCGACTTGATACCTAGCACACACTTCGACCACCATCCACAGGAGGGCCAAGAGAAAACTCGTGATGATGACGTCATCGTGGGTCATGTGACGTCACATTAAAGGTTTAGTTTTTTTAATAGCATTTGTACACGTTTTTTTCAAGCAATATATTTGGCACTTTGGTAAATCCGATCGATTTCATACTTGATACACACTAGACCACCACCCACATATTGAAAGTCATTTTAGACATTCGAAACAGCTCTGTGTTTGTCCACAAACACATGTCTAGTTTTTTTCTTTTTTTTCTCCTTTTTCAGACTTTTCTCCATAGGATTTGCACACGTTTATTCAGACCATACACTTTGACACTTTGGTAAATCGGATCGACTTCGGACTTGGCACACACTTAGACCACCACCCACAGACGGTCCTAGAAGAAATTCGTCACGATTACGTCATTCAAGGTCACGTGACGTCACGTTGAAGTGAATTTTTTCCCCATAGGGTTTGTAACCGTTTTTTCTTCAGACTATTGATTTTGACACTTTAGTAAATCCGACCGACTTGAAACTTGCCATAAACTCAGAACACCACCACCAGATGTTCCTGAAAGAAATTCAGCACGATTGCGTCAATCAAGGTCACGTGAAGTCAAGTTAAAAGTTTAATTTGTCCCCCATAGGTTTTGTACACGTTTTTCTTTAGACTATTGACTTTGACACTTTAGTAAATCCGACTGACTTGAAACTTGGCATACACTTAGAAGACCACCCCCAGATGTTCCAAGAAGAAATTCGGCACGATTGCGTCATTCAAGGTCACGTGACGTCACATTAAAGGTTCACATTTTTCTCCCATTGGTTTTGTACACTTTTTTCTTTAGACTATTGACTTTGACACTTTAGTAAATCCGATCGACTTGAGACTTGGCACACACATAGACCACCACACACACATATTGAAAATAATGTAAGACACTCGAAACAGCTCTGTGTTTGTCCACAAACACATGTCTAGTTTTTTCTTTTTTTTTTTTTCCTCTTTCAGACTTTTCTCCATAGGATTTGCACACGTTTTTTCAGACAATACACTTTGACAGTTTAGTAATTCCGATCGACTTGAGACTTGGCATACATTTAGACAACCACCCAAAGACGGTCCTAGAAGAAATTCGTCGCGATTACGTCATTCAAGGTCACGTGACTTCGCGTTAAAGGTGAAATTTTCCCCATAGGTTTTGTACACGTTTTTCTTCAGACTATTGACTTTGACACTTTAGTAAATCCGACCGACTTGAAACTTGGCATACCCTTAGAACACCACCCCCAGATGTTCCTGAAAGAAATTCGGCACAATTGCGGCATTCAAGGTCACGTGACGGCACCTTAAAGGTTCAATTTTCCCCCCATAGGTTTTGTACACGTTTTTCCTCAGACTATTGACTTTGGCACTTTGGTAAATCCGATCGACTTGAGACTTGGCATACCTTTAGAACATCACTCATAGATGGTTCTGAAAGAAATTCGGCACGATTGCGTCATTCAAGGTCATGTGACGTCACGTTAAAGGTTAAATTTGTCTCCCATAGGTTTTGTACACGTTTTTCTTTAGACTATTGACTTTGACACTTTCGTAAATTTGATCGACTCGAGACTTGGCACACACATAGACAACCACACACACATATTGAAAATAATGGAAGACACTCGAAACAGCTCTGTGTTTGTCCACAAACACATGTCTAGTTTCTTTTTTTTTTTCTTTTTTTTTTTTTTCTTTTTCAGACTTTTCTCCATAGGATTTGCACACGTTTATTCAGACAATACACTTTTACACTTTGGTAATTCCGATCGACTTGAGACTTGGCATACATTTAGACAACCACCCAAAGACGGTCCTAGAAGAAATTCGTCGCGATTACGTCATTCAAGGTCACGTGACTTAGCGTTAAAGGTGAAATTTTCCCCCATAGGTTTTGTACACGTTTTTCTTAAGACTATTGACTTTGACACTTTGGTAAATCCGACCGACTTAAAACTTGGCATACCCCTAGAACACCACCCCCAGATGTTCTCGAAAGAAATTCGACACAATTGCGCCATTCAAGGTCACGTGACTTAGCGTTAAAGGTTCAATTTTTTCCCCATAGGTTTTGTACACGTTTTTCTTTAGACTAGTGACTTTGACACTTTAG
The DNA here is from genome assembly GCA_037893245.1 of Crossaster papposus. Taxonomy (NCBI): domain Eukaryota; kingdom Metazoa; phylum Echinodermata; class Asteroidea; order Velatida; family Solasteridae; genus Crossaster; species Crossaster papposus. The sequence goes on along the minus strand of JBAIAA010000088.1, from coordinate 450,330 downwards.
TAAATGTGATCGACTTGAGACTTGGCACACACTTAGACCACCATCCACAGACAGTTCTAGAAGACATTCGGTACGATTACGTCATTCAAGGTCAAGGGCGTCACGTTAAAGATCAATTTCCCCCCATAGGTTTTGTACACGTTTTCTTTAGACTAGTGACTTTGACACTTTAGTAAATGTGATCGACTTGAGACTTGGCACACACTTAGACCACCATCCACAGACAGTTCTAGAAGACATTCGGTACGATTACGTCATTCAAGGTCAAGGGCGTCACGTTAAAGATTCAATTTCCCCCCATAGGTTTTGTCACACGTTTTTCTTTAGACTATTGACTTTGACACTAGTAAATCTGATCGACTTGAGACTTGGCACACACAAAAGACCATCACACACATATTGAAAGACACTCGAAACAGCTCTGTGTTTGTCCACAAACACATGTCTAGTCTGTTCTTGTTCTTTTTGCATAACCACCATGGATGTGATCATGATGCGATGTGCATGCATCAGCGTGCGCGCACGTAAACAATGCAAAGAGCGCATGCGCGGTGTCTTGTGTAGCATGAAATCGCACTAGGGGGCCGGATGTACGTTTTCCTAAAGCCCTGTTCGCACTGGACTTAAAATGATAAAAAGTTGTTTACATTGTTTACATGCGGGCACACTGCGTGCATGCAAATCGCATCGTGATCACATTCGCATGTGGTTCTGCAAAAAGATTACGTAGAGTTGGGGTTCTTTTGGTCAATATTATGGAAGATATTATTATTGATACAGTCGGAAGTTTGATTGGTGCTACCAGTGCATCATTTCCAAATGATAATAAAGAACGTCAACGTGCCGGATGCTTCGGCTAAAAACCGACGATGGCGTCAATAATGCGATCGGACAAAAAAGCGCGTGCGCGCGAATAGATATGGGTACACCGGGGTCAATGCAGAAAGGGCACGCAAAGCGCCCTCATGAGTCATTATAATGGCAGCTCGGCTACTTCTCCCGCGGTCTCGGTAAAATTTTCCCGTGTCGAAAGTCCAAGTGCGAACAGCGGTAACATTTGACCATTTTTTATTTTACCATCGTCTCAGTAAAACCTTCCCAAAAAAAAGTCCAGTGCGAACACGGCTTAAGCCGCTTGTACCAACTTGCACTGTTCGCACAAGTTACCTGGGAAGTTTTCCTGGGCAGCAGTTGGCCGGTAAAAGTAACCACTGGACTCGGGAAAAGTAACTGAGAGGAAAACGTCCTAGGCTGTCCGCACTGGACTTAAAATGGGAAAAGTACCCATCGTCTCGGTAAGTTTTATCAAAAAAAGTCCAGTGCGAACAGGGCTTTTGTATGAACCGGCCCTTAGGGTACAAGTGATTATAACAATACCTGGGGGTGTGGCAGCATCGTCTTGGCACATGTACTGCAGGACAACGTTGCAGTTGACCCTGTGTGGGTGGTCTGCGTCTGCGTCTGCTTCACCTCCACAGCCGTGCTGATTGGTCCATTCAATGGTCAGCAGGCTCTGGCCCTGGCCTTTCGGACCGCTTTCAAAGTATTTCTAGGGAGGTCAGGGTTTGGTGTACATGTTAGTAAGACAGTTACCGTGGTAACATTACTGGTTGGTGCACTTGGGATTAATTTGCTTAGCACAAAAAAGTCTTGCTCAATAAAAACAAGTTATCAGCCAAAGTTTTACGTGTTTTTCATGCTAAGCAAAAAACCAGCTGATTATCAATAAAAAACAATAAAGATCACGTGAAATTTTGGTCTGTAACCTTGTTTTGACCACTTAGGACAAATTTTCATGCTAAGCAAAATGTTGTGCTTAGCAGCTCCGTGAAATTTGCCCCAGGTCTATGTACTATGCTTGCTTACCATTTTATACTGCTGGTCCTCATTGTTAGAAGCTACGTTGGTTGAATCACCAAAATTGTAACCACCTCTGTTGTTATTCTAACAAATAAACATAGAAAAACAATACAATTTGTGAATTTTCCCCTAAACGTGCTCATATTTCATACATTGGTGTGCATCTTCAATTATTTAATTGCTTTATTAATAATCCTAACTTGGTCTTGATCGAATATTCAAAATTACATGCGCCGGCGTTATAAGGCTACCGATGCGACGACAGTCGTAGCAGGTTTAATCGGGGTAAATCAGAGGAAAAGTGTTCCGATTGCATATTTCTACGAATACTCAAGGTACGGGGACACTATAAATATCAACGACCTCTGCAATGGTCTATTACGGTACTACGGTTCTAGGACGACAGCGTCAAGACTATAGTCTGGACTACTCTACTATTACAGCCGATACGATTGCGCTAAGATTAACGACGATTTATGACGAAGGACGTACGACATACCGAGATTTGTCACGCTTCACAACGATTTTCTGATATTATATAAAGCCTAGGTCATATTGTCACAATTCCCGAACATGACTCGTAGCGCCATCTTGGTGAATCTTGATGAACCTTGATCTGATGAGTCGTAATGGATCTTGGCCGGTCGGCAAACTCCCTTGACAGTTTTGAACTGTTAAAAACTGTCGTGGCGGTGCTACGATTTGTTTTGCCGTAGCATATAGGGGCAGTCGCAGTGCGATTGTAACTTAACCGCGCACAGTCGTAGCGCTCTCTCAGTTGTAGGCATTCGTGGTCTTCCGTGGCCAGTCCGTGGTTTGTTTTTTTATCACGAATCACTACGTTCTACGATGTTCTACACATATAAATGCAAAAGTTTAGCTGCGTTTCAGGCCCGTACGCACCCCAAAAAAATACCAAAAGGTCCACATTTTTCGGGATAAATAATGGTATTTTGATGTAGAAATAACGGTACTAGCAAACGAAAATGGACTTGGCTAAGGCGATAATGTCAACTAATGGTTATTATAGCTGCCTCGGGATGACTATGCTAGTTCGTTGAAAGATCGTTAAAGATCGGGAAGCGCCCCGACAATTTTGGAACCAATTCGGGAACCAATTTCAATTCTTGGTTTGTTCTTGTTGTATTCATAACTGATTCTTTATATTCTTACATCATTCTTACAAGACTTCGTCGACTGATTCTTGGTGTTAACAGTCCAGAATCATGCCGAATCATTACGAATGTATCAAGAAATGAATGAATATATATTGAATATTCTAAGAATAATTTACGAATACACTAAGATTTCGTTGAGAATAAATAAGAATAATCTCAGAACTTTGCAAGAATGAATTACGAATAATACTGAATTAATAGATTTCCTAAGAATCTAAATAAGAATAACCAAGAATCAAGCAGAATTTGAATACGAATTGATCCAGACTGAATTGTCCCCAACAAATCAAGAATATCCCCGAATACACGCCGAGGTCTTGTCTTATTGACTGACGATGAGCGCTTGTCTGGATCAGTATTACCAGGATCACATAAAGTCGGCCTCGTTCTCGATGATTTTGGCCTGTTCTATAACTGAAATGGGCTTATTTCGGGGTTATGTTTAGATTACATTCGGCTTTGTGGCCCTATTCGGTCTTTGTTCTTATTGAATTCGTAGAATTATTCTTGAAAAAATCGCAAAAATTCGGTTTTATTCTGCAATAAATCGCAATCATTCGGTCGGATTCGGCTTCCAGTTCGAACATCGTTCTTGATTGTTCTGATTTCATTCTAAAGTTATTATTACAACAGCGAATCGGGCCTAATTTCTACAGATGCCATCGGTATTCGTGCCAATAATTTGGGAATGTATGACCTAGGCATAACACTTTGTCTCCCCATTTACCACGATAAAAAACTGCTAGGACTAATCGGGGGATGTGGTCGCATAATTTGTGTCAGTGTGATGTAGGCTTGATTTGTGATCCAAAAATAAATTTAAGATTGGCCACGAAAGGCCCCGAATGCGCTACGACTGTGCGCGATTGCGATGATCGCACTGCGACTGCCCTACGGTTTGAAAAAAAATGGTAGCACCGCCACGAGTGTTTTAAACAGTTCCGCCGGACCAGCCAAGATCGATTACGACTCATCAAGGTTCGTCAGGATTCATCAAGATGCCGCTATATATGTGACCTGTCATCACAAAATGAGCGTAGAGGTCGATTTTGAGATTATATGGGTTTTTTTTAAGACTAAATCCCCAACAATCAATTCCCAATTTTTCAGGACGATCAGCTAAAAACAAAATTAGTTTTTGAGACAATTTTGACTATGCCTTTCTATGCCTTTCACACCTTTCACACAATTTCTCGCAAGAAATGCCCGTTTCCTCATAATCTCTGTTTTAAGACTCCAGACTAAAAAATAAAAATAAAAAAGATATCGAGTATCAAACCTCCAAGTGTTATATACCATTGGAAAGCTCCGTTTCCACAGAATTTAGAAATACCCATATCTCAATTTTTGATTTTGCCGACTTTACGCTCATTTTGTGATGACAGGTGTCCACGAATCACCCGGAGTTTGTGAATCGTGGGCTATATCGTCGCTACATTCGTGACAGTGTGACCGAGGCTTTAAGACGCATCTTTAATTCGTTAAACCGGCCGCTAGTGATACCGGTAGTGTGACATAATTAATACGTACGAGTTATCCTGCATAGATGTCTGTTTCTTACGAAGCTGTATTAGGGACATGATGAAAAACGACTTATATGTCGTACGTACGACTTATGAAATGTAACTCGTACGTACGAGTTATATGTCGTACGTACGACTTAAATGTCAGACTTATGTCGTACGTACGACTTAAATGTCAGACTTATGTCGTACGTACGACTTAAATGTAAGACTTATGTCGTACGTACGACTTAAATGTCAGATTTATGTCGTACGTACGACATAAGTAGGCCTATGTATATGTCGTACGTACGACTTAAATGTCAGACTTATGTCGTACGTACGACTTAAATGTCAGACTTATGTCGTACGTACGACATACGTAGGCCTACTTATGTCGTACGTACGAGTTAAATGTCAGACCTATGTCGTACGTACGACTTAAATGTCAGACTTATGTCGTACGTACGACTTAAATGTCAGACTTATGTCGTACGTACGACTTAAATGTCAGACTTATGTCGTACGTACGACTTAAATGTAAGACTTATGTCGTACGTACGACTTAAATGTCAGATTTATGTCGTACGTACGACATAAGTAGGCCTATGTATATGTCGTACGTACGACTTAAATGTCAGACTTATGTCGTACGTACGACTTAAATGTCAGACGTATGTCGTATGTACGACATAAGTAGGCCTATGTATATGTCGTACGTACGACTTAAATGTCAGACTTATGTCGTACGTACGACTTAAATGTCAGACTTATGTCGTACGTACGACATACGTAGGCCTACTTATGTCGTACGTATGAGTTAAATGTCAGACCTATGTCGTACGTACGACTTAAATGTCAGACTTATGTCGTACGTACGACTTAAATGTCAGACTTATGTCGTACGTACGACTTAAATGTCAGACTTATGTCGTACGTACGACTTAAATGTAAGACTTATGTCGTACGTACGACTTAAATGTCAGATTTATGTCGTACGTACGACATAAGTAGGCCTATGTATATGTCGTACGTACGACTTAAATGTCAGACTTATGTCGTACGTACGACTTAAATGTCAGACGTATGTCGTACGTACGACATACGTAGGCCTACTTATGTCGTACGTACGAGTTAAATGTCAGACCTATGTCGTACGTACGACTTAAATGTCAGACTAGGTATACCAGTACCTAGTAGCATTGGAGTAGCTCCACGGTCGCCCTACCGAATTAGGTGCGCGCGGCGTAGGCCTACTTATGTCGTACGTACGACATAAGTCTGACATTTAAGTCGTACGTACGACATAGGTCTGACATTTAAGTCGTACTTACGACATAGGTCTGACATTTAAGTCGTAAGAAAGGACATATACGTAGGCCTACTTATGTTGTACGTACGACATAAATCTGACATTTAAGTCGTACGTACGACATAAGTCTGACATTTAACTCGTACGTACGACATATAAGTAGGCCTACTTATGTCGTACGTACGACATAAGTCTTACATTTAAGTCGTACGTACGACATAAGTCTTATATTTAAGTCGTACGTACGACATAAGTCTGACATTTAAGTCGTACGTACGACATAAGGCTGATATTTAAGTCGTACGTACGACATAAGTTTGACATTTAAGTCGTACGTACGACATATAACTCGTACGTACGAGTTACATTTCATAAGTCGTACGTACGACATATAAGTCGTACGTACGACATATAAGTCGTACGTACGACATATAAGGCGTACGTACGACATATAAATCGTACGTACGACATATAAGGCGTACGTACGACATATAAGGCGTACGTACGACATATAAGGCGTACGTACGACATATAAGGCGTACGTACGACATATAAGGCGTACGTACGACATATAAGGCGTACGTACGAGTTAGCTGAAGTGAGAGAAAATAATTATTTTCACCGTGTCCCTTAGACAGCTTCGTAGTTTCTCACTCACCTGCGAGTCAAACAGTCTGTTGGCGTTCTTGCGATTGGCCGTAGCCTCGTTCAGTCTGTTGTTGGAGCCCCTCGGGTTTTGCATGTAGATGTCTGCGTGAACGGCGACACACGCTACCAGCAGGAGCACTGCTACACAGTGCATGACGGCGGCAGTTTAATCTGTATCTCAGTTTGTGTAAATCTGCGCTGCAGTGTCTTTCCCTTGTTAATTGTTGGTACTGCTACGGACGAAAGTAATAACAACCATCTTAAAATACCGGTACAATTAAATTACATACAAGAATGTTTTGCATATGTTGGGCGCGATCGGTGGATCTGCACTATCACTCCATCGCGCAGAAATGCACTTGCGCGATTTGGCAAACTGGTAGGAAATCTCTGATTTTACTTCCCGTGGACGAGTGTTTACTAAAAGGGAAGTAATATAAAGTCAGAGATTTCCTAAGGGATCGACCGCTTGCACAAGTGCATATCTGCGCAATCGACTGATACACATGTGCGGAGGGCAATCAAACAACTTGCTAAACTTAATTGTAACACCCCCCCCCCTCCAATCTTACTATTATTTACTTTCAAATGAGTAAGATATTTCTTAATAATTCGGTCATAAATATTTTCAATATCTGCAAATGGTGTATCCTACCTTTAAGATAATTCGGTCATAAATATTTTCAATATCTGCAAATGGTGTATCCTACCTTTAAGCGACCTGTGCGCATATGTTTTACTGTGTATGTGTTACATCCAGATCAAATAAAATGTATAATTCATGATAGTCTAAAAGCTAGCTCCATAAGATTTCACCCCATTTCACCCAGAAGGTTTGACCCCTTAAAGTTACTTACGTTGTCCAAGTCATTTACCAAACTTTGTCAAAAGAAAGTAGTATGATGGTATATTACAAAAAAAGAAAAACTGACCAAATATCTGGTTGGGAAGGTGTGGTCAGACCCCCCACAAAGTGCCCCCTACAGCGCCCCCACAGCCGGTTGCTTTCACCCCATCTAATTCATATACCAAACTTTGTCAAAAGTAAGTAGTATGATAGTACATTACCCCCCAACAAATTGAAAATATTAATTTGGGAAGGTTTGGTCAGAGTCAGACCCCCCACAAACTATCCATGTGGGTTTATTTACCCCATCAATAATACATGGAGAAAACATGGTTCAAATGATTAGTATTATGGCCATTATGTTACCAAAAAAAACCTGACAACATTTAAGTTGGGAAGGTGGGCCACGTGGGTTTCATTTAATACTGCAACAACTAAATTGTGATTGGTTGTATGACAGAAAAAAGAGACAAGATGCATGCAGACATCTTGTAAAACACCACCCACTTTACGAAAAGCTTTAAATCTAGAAGAGGTGCAGGTAATGTTCATGGGTTACATTATGAAACCCTCATTTCAAGTGGTGCACATACACTGTATGCATAACAATTACGTGCTACATAAGTGACCGGCCAGCGCCAACAAATCTGACTTTTTTTGATCGAATCATATGTTTCCAAAGTAAACAGAATCATATATCCAGGTAGGAGGGATGATTCCTGCATCTTTCCTGTGCAGTGACTAATAGGCAAGAACCCTTACTATAATATACGTTCATTATTAGACCCAGTAAGTGACACTGCCGCAAAACAGGGGGTTCACAATACATGTAGGTATTGCGCATCAATATGCATTAAAGAGCTAAAAGTGTCAGGTAGTTTTATTTACAGTGCACTCTGATGAGGACCCCAACTTCAACGTATATATCAACATTATTACATATACCTCGTTTTTTCTGCTGTCCAGCCATTATTTGTGCCCTGGGACCTTTTGTAATTGAAATAGAAAAACAAAGGTAGTCTACAAGAAGAATGATGCAAAAGCTTGCTGAAATTTGCTCAATTATTTTTTTGCAAAAACAACTTAGCAAAAATAGTAACCTTTGTCTTTTTTCTTTCATCTTTTAAAATTATTACTTAAGTAAGCTTACTTCACCCTTATTATATTTTAACATATTTGGCGTATTGTAGTAGAGTAAATATGCACATAATAGGTGTTATGCTGGAGTTACACTTAGGCCTAATTATAGGTTTTACCTTCTGGTGTTTTGAAGCTTAAATTCAATGTACGGTCTACAAAATTTAACAACCACAACACAAAGGCTGGTAAACAAACAGATGCCAACAGGTCTGAGCAAAGAGATTATAGTAACGACCTGCAAGTAATAAATATGCTAATCTACATACCAATTGCAATAAATTACTGCCAGGTTATTTATTAAGATAAAAACATTACATATAATTTAAGAGGATAACGACATTTCAAAAAGTACAGTTTTATTATTCCAACAGGCAAGGGTAGGATAGACTGGTAAAAATCGATAAACTTCATGCTGCATAGTATCCCAGCCCTATAGGCTATTGCCATTGAGGCCATATGTGCTCTGAGGTGACCTGGGCCCAATTTCTTGGCTCTGCTAACCACATAATTCCTCGCTTACGGTGACCATTTTCCGCTAACCGCGCTAGCAGAAAAATTATTTGCTCACCCGGTAAGCACAGAATCCTTAGTTACGGGATGTACGCATGCTCAGAGACCAAAATTCCTTGCTAACGCGTGAAATACGTTTACCGTAAGCACCGAATTTTCTGCTATAGTAAGCAGGGATTTTTCGCCAACAGTAAGCAGAGCCAAGAAATTGGGCACTGGTCTTTATTGTATTTTAGCAACTTTGTTGTGTGTGTGGTCACACAGTTTATTATTTACCTACTATAAAGTATAATGATCAGTGTGAGTTTATTATTTTCCTACTATAAAGTATAATGATCAGTGTGTACCAATCAAGATATTTTAAACTACCTACAAAGGGGCACTTTTGTGTTTCACTTCCCTGCAACGTTCATCCAATCCAAACTGTGAGGTCTACAGCTATAGGCCTATGCACTTGTCACCCAAAACAGCATGATTGCAAATTGGTAGTCCACAAAAGACTTTCATTCTATATTTTTGACAATGTGGCTTACACAAAAGTATATGTGAAATGAACCCAACTCGGGGTGGGATTTGTAGGGTAATTTGGTGTTTGGGGTATCTTTTTTGTAATGTAATCCCATGCTACTTTGTTTTGACACAGATTGGTCCATGAGTAATAGATGAGGGTAATTGCAACCGGCTAGGTGGCACTTTGTGGAGGTCCGGCCACGCCTTCCCAATTAAATAATTTTAAAAAAATCTTGTTTTTTTTTTTTTTTTTTTTTTTTTTTTTGGGGGGTTGGGGGTAATGTACTACGTGTATTATAATACTTTCTTTTGACAAAGTTTGGTCCATGAATTAGATGGGGGTGAAATCAACCGGCTGTGGGGGCTCTGTAGGAGCACTTTGTGTGTGTGGGGGGGGGGGGGGTGTCTAAACACACCTTCCCAACCAGATATCATAGTTTTGTCAGTTTTTCTTTTTTGGTAATGTACTATCATACTTACTTCTGACAAAGTTTGGTCCATGAATTAGATGGGGTGAAATCAACCGGCTGTGGGGGCGCTGTTGGGGGGGGGGGGATTTTTTTTGGGGGGGTCTGACCACACCTTCCTTACCAGATATTTTGCAGGTTTTCTTTTTTTTGTAATGTACTTTCATACTACTTTCTTTTGACAAAGTTTTTGACAAAAAAAACCAGTCTTCATATCGGCGACTTACCGTACGTAAGTTCCAACAGTCAGTTCTGCACGAAACCTTGGAACAATACCTCAAACCTATACATGCACAACCAAATCAATAACACTTGCCATTCCTCCTCATTTGCCCTCCACAAAATTGGCCAGATTTGTAAATACCTCAACCAGGATACCACTGAAAGACTGGTTCATGCATTCGTCTCATGTCGTCTCGATTCCTACAAGTACAACAGCTTGTTATACTCAATCTTCCCCAATCGCATATCGCAAAACTCCAACGAATTCAGAACTCTGCTGCAAGAATCGTCACTCGCTCTTCGCCCCGGCAACATTATCAGATCACCCCAATTTTTGGCTCACTTCACTTGTTACCCGTTTCCAAACGCATTCAGTTCAAGGTTCTCATACAAATGCCTCAAAGGGTCAGCGCCCCCATACCGCCAGGCACTCATCAATGTGTACAACCCCGTCGCACCCCTCCGCTCAAGCTACCAGTCACATGCACCAAGTCCCACAGCCATCGGTCCTTATCTGCCCCCCCCCCCCGGCCCGAGCAATGGTGTATCCCACCATCCCTCTTATATACCGTGCAGTTACCATAGAGCTGTCAGACCTTTCAAAACCTTTCAAGTTTCCTGGACTAAAGGGTTTTGAAAGGTGAGAAAGCTGTCTGACAAAAGAAACCTATGAAAGATTTTGAAAGGTAAAACAACTCTCTGAACAAACTGGTGTGAGGTTTTGGAAAGTCTGGCCGTTTTCTGATAGACTTCCCATACCTTTATCATAGGGGCATACCATACCAAATAAAAGTTGAAATGTTTTGAAATGTTTAGCTGTTTTCTGTGAGAGATATTCTATATAATGTGCTGGGGAGTAATTCTACCTTTCAAAACATTTCAAAAGGTTTTGAAAGGTCAAACCATGTATGCATAGCAACTGTACTGATATTTGGTTGAGCAATAGCTCCACCTTTCATTTCCTTTCGCAAGGTTTTGGAAGGTCTGGCCGTTTTCTAATAGACTTCCCATACCTGTATCATAGGGGTATACCATAGCCCAGTTTTTCTACATTTCAATTCCTTTCAAAAGGTATTGAAAGGTGTGGTAGTACAGTAGCAACAAATTCTGGAGCGTTTTGAAAGGTTCATACTTGTTTATATCCATTTTGCCCAGTAAGCAGATTTTGAAAGGTTTTGAAAGGTGAAACCATAGGAGGGTTAACAGCTTTTCCCCAAAAAGGACAACGCCTACATTGGCTTTAAATAGTAATAGGCCTATTATTGAATTTTTGCCAATGCAATTTTCGATTTTATGCAAACCAACAAAATAAATACTTGGACATCGCGAACGTTAACGATTATATCCGACCGTCAATAAAACGTATTCGGAAAACTTCGGACATTTTTGGAAAAAAAAGCAGCATTCCTTCTTTTTTCGTCACGTGCAGTGTAGGCTATACCAGAACTATAATAATTCATCAGAAATAGACTATAATGAGACGAAACGTGTTGATATGCTTATCCACAGCAACGTAAGTAATAAAGGAATTAATTATCGTCTAGACAATAACCTTTACGGCAGAAATTGGGTTTGGGGCCTATTTTGCCGGGTGTTGGTCTCAAGGGAGATGGCCAGAGTTTGTTAAATCGAAGTCACTCTCTATAGCTTTCATGGAGTTGTTTCCAATTGTAATTGCATTACAGATGTGGGCAGGGGAATTGCGAGACAAGCGGGTGGTATTGTGGTGTGATAACCAGGCGGTTGTCAGTATCATCAATAGGCAAACGTCCAAGTGTCAGTTGATAATGGGGTTGGTCCGACAATTAGTTGTACTGTGTTAGACATTTAACATTCAGTTTAAATCTAGGCATGTACCAGGTCTAGCTAATGGCATTGCCGACGCTCTCTCTCGTTTCCAGATGACACGATTTCGTCATCTCGCTCCCACTGCAGACCACCATATGACTCCCTTACCCGCCAACCTGTGGAATTACTTCAGTTAGAAGTTCAGGGTCTTTTGCAAGACGCCCTTGCCCCTCGCACGCATTTATTATATCAGCGGGCTTGGCATCTTTTCCAATGGTTTAGTGCAAACCACCGGTTTGATGGGGCTAGGTGCCCCTCCCTGCAGCAGCTAGTTCAGTTTATAGCATTTATGTCGGTATCTGGTTATGCCCCTGCATCCATTACTTCCTATGTATCTGGTATTTCTTCGAAATTGCAACTGCTGAGTTACCCCGATATAACGAAACATTTTGTAGTAAGGCGTTTATTAGAGGGTTGTCGGAGGCGTAACAGCCGTCGAGACAGACGTCGCCCCATCACATTTGATATTTTGTGCCGTATTGTGCCAGCCTTGAATGCGGTGTGTACAAATCAGTTTGAAGCTCGCCTCTTTCAAGTGGCTTTTTTATTTGCTTTCTATGGCTTCCTTCGCATTGGGGAGTTTACTGCTCAGTCACGCACTTTGCCTGCCCCGCTATGTCGGTCTGACGTCACTGTCAAAGATGCACCGCTTAGGGTTGAACTAGGGCTGCGCCATTCCAAAACGGACCAACTTGGTCGTGGTTTCGTAATTTCGATTCCAGCGGTCCAGAATGCTATAGTTTGCCCAGTCCAAGCGACTAGGTCTTATCTAGCCTGTTCTACTTCCCAATCCGTTTCGTTTTTATCCCATTTTGATGGCAGCCCAGTTACACGATCACAGTTCACAGCGGTCCTTCGTCGTGCAATGGACTTTGTAGGGCTTCATGATGACAGATTTACATCTCATTCATTTCGCATTGGCGCAGCGACTTCTGCGGCTATGGCAGGCGTGGCTGAAGCGGATATTAAAGTTATGGGGCGATGGAAATCGGGAGCGTACCGTCGTTACGTGCGAATTCCGTATAGTATTTTCAATTAAAATGAGCATTACTTCTGATGGGTTCTTAAAATGTATTATCTTTCTCAATTACATGAGCTTTCATCCCTGACAAGCCGACTCTGTGGGTAATTGGCGACGAGTTAGTCAATTGGTGCGCCCGAGTTGCACGGTCGTCGCCCTGGGGGGAGAGGCTTCACCAGCTGGCCCACATCAACTGGATTGGACGCCTGGGACTGACGATGGACCAGTACCCCGATTTTCTGATGGAGGCTTGGTCAGCTGCGGTCGAATTGCCGGACTTTGTCATTATTCAGGTCGGGACCAATGACCTGGGTGCGGTCACGAAACAGAAGTTAACGATTTTGGCCCGTCAATGTTTGAACTTAACTCGGGAGGTTCTCCCTCATGCAGTTATATTTTATTCTGAGGTTGTATCCCGTTTGAATTACCCCCATGCCCGCAAACAGGGCGCCATTGAGCAGACACGACGCTTGCTCGTTAAAGACGTACAGCCTCTGTTTCGGGTGCCCTATGGTGGGGTCATTTTACACCCCCAGATTATTTGGTCGTCACCAGCGTGGTTTCACGCTGATGGCTTCCACCTAACAGACGAAGGTTGCTCTATTATTCTGAGCAACCTTTGTCACGCCCTTTCATTCTGAGGCTATTTGGCGGCGGTCATGCTGCGATCCATCCTTTCGCAACATGTCCGTTTGGCGGAAATTGCATTCCATAGCGCAAATAGGCCTAAAAAATTGGCCGATAAAACCTTAATTTAAGAGGCTTCAGGGAATTGGCGGCAAAAGCACTTAACCCTCTTTCTTTGTCGGTTCCAAGATGAAATCGGAACACGGTAGTTACAGTCCCTATATGTTTACCACATTTGCTGATTGATATTTTGATTATTGCATTTCTTACTTATTGCCGACGATAATAATAGCTTAAGGTATTGCTTGTGCTATGCCAATACGGGATTGATTAATGGTTTTATATGATATGGTTTGCATTGATAAAATGTTATAATGTTGCTTGCTTAGCAATACCATTAGGTGGATATGGTAATTGCAGATCGGTGTCACAAACTGTGACATCATTGCTAAATGTAATTGCTGTTTGCGTCACAAACTGTGACAATATTGCTGAATATAAATTGCTGTTTGCGTCACGAACTGTGACAATATTGCTGAATGTAATCGCTGTTTGCGTCACAAACTGTGTCAATATTGCTGAATATAATTGCTATTTGCGTCACCAACTGTGACAATATTGCTGTTCCCCGACATCAGCTTCGGACGGGAACAAACTGTGATAATTGTGTAATATAATATTGCTGTCCTGTGCTACCCCGCTTCGGGCTCGGACAAACTTTCATTACATTGCTTGCATTGCTGTCCCGTGCTATCATAGCTTCGAGCTGGGACAGCGCTTACAACAATAAACGGCTGCTCGGCCACACGCAACAAAACAAATATATTCGAGTGCTCGATTCTGTATGTCCGGTCTTGTCACATGTGGGGATAACTAATAATCTTCTATTCAAAGACAATAAACCTTATACGTCGGTAAACTTATCCCCCCACTTTTAAGTATTACTTATATTTCGGCATTTGGTTGCCTTTATAAAGAAAGCAATAATTACTGATCGTCAATTTAGACAATAACCGTTACGGCAGTAACTTATCCACTGCCACTCGAGTACTGGTTGTCATATAAAGCAATAAATAATAATCGTATATTCAGAGACAATAAACCCTATACATACGTCGATAAACTTATCCCCACACTTTTCAGTAATAAATATCTTCTCGGCGTTTAAATTTCTTTTTGTTGCCTTTGTTTTCTTTGCGAGGCAGTGGACAGAAGCACAAGTGGTACGCTTTTAGTTGCAGAATTTATTGTTTATAAAATATTTTCAAAAATATAGCTTTAATTATGGCCACCTTTATGCTTATTTGAGTTTAGCAGGGAGTGTTTATTAGGGCGTGGATGGAGTTAGTGTGAGGTGATTAGCAATCCAGTCACAACACTATGATAGACATTGATGGGTCACGTTCGAAAGTTAGACCCCGTTCCCACTTGATCCTCCAATTGGGCGATCAGATCCGGCAATTGCCAAATTGCCGGATCAGATCCCACAATTGGGGGATCCGATCCGGCAATTTGGTGAGTGGGAACGCTAACCGCAAAAAGGGCGATCAAGATCCAAAAGGGGATCTTGATCCTACTTTCGAGCAGAATAGAGATCCCCCAATTGGGCGATCAGATCCGGCAATTGCAGGAATTGGTGGATCAGGATCAAGTGGGAACGGAAAGGTGGATCATGATCCACCAATTTGACCTGGTAACTTCCGACCAGCTGGGCATTTAGCGCGAACAAATATAAACCGCGCCAAATGTTGTTTATACCATGAACTCCATACAGCATACGTACAGGGCGCTAGTTCCTTTTGTGACTGGCACACAGGCCGTGTACTTCGTGTGAGGGAACCTGAACTGTGTGTTCTATATGTATACGTTATAGCTTGCATTGCACATGCGCAGACATGGATTTCGATCGCGTCCTTTTTCAATGTTGTAGCTTCGGTTCCGTCCTCGTGTAGTTTCCTCTGCTGACAATTTCATTTAAATATCTGCGTTTTTCTTTCACTTGAGTTCAAAATATTTTTATTAGATTGCTCATTTACAAAATTACGGTGCAAAAGAAACGAATTCGATCGTCCATGTTGCCTGTTGACGTGTTGGCCAATAACCACGTACGCGTATTCAGCGAGTAAAAACATGGCCGACAACGGGAACGGTAGTTATGGTAACATGCGCACGCGCACTAGACTGGTAGGTGACCTCGAGGTCCTGCACAGAGTGCGTCATTTCCGCCCCAAAAGGCGGATCAGGATCAAGTGGAAACGCGACTTGCGGTTTTGTTGCGGCTTGATCCACCTCACACCTTTTTGGTGGATCTTGATCCGGCAATTCCGAGATCAAGTGGGAACACGGTCTTAGTGTGAAACAAAATTCATTATTTGGGCCATATATAAACAAGTAGGTCAAAGTTGACACCTAGACCTGATCCACAATATCCTTGTAAAGGCTTATCTGGCTGGACAGGGTCAACAGACTTTTTTAAATAGGGCTATAGACAAGAAAATGTGTTTTCCCTGCAACTAGAACTTGAAAGCGTACCACGCACTAAAGCAATAAAAATTGTCGTCTACTATTAAAAACGTAGAAAGTCCTGCCAATGCGAACAAGCAAATGTGTTCGTTTTATATTCTTTTCAAAATTCGTTGTGAAAAGAAAATCAAAGTATTGAAAAAAGCTAGTCAATATAACAATATCAATCTCACGCGTGCTACCTGGGATCAATTTCATAAAACATGTCAGCACAAAAATGTGCTTAGCATACAAATTCTTCCTTGGCAAAAAACAAGGTTACAAATAAAATATTCAGGTGATGTTTATCGTTTGTGACGGAAATTCAGCTGGTTTTTGCTCGGCATGGAAAACATATGGAGTTTGGGCTGGTAACCTGTTTGTACTAAGCAAAACTATATTTGTGCTAAGCAAATGTTTGTGCTTACAAGTTTTATGAATTTTATGAAATTGGTCCCAGAGCTCAATGAAGCATCCACTTTGCCGCGTAGAGAACTGAAATATAAAGAGCGCCCTCAATGTTGGGTATACCCCCCCCAAAAAAAAAACCCACCCCACTCTCGTCATGTCGTCGGAGCCTTCACAAATTCTTGACGAAATATTGGCGGATAAGTATTCCAAAATATCCGATGACTGTTCCGAAATATCGGTCGATCGGTCGATAGTCCAGGAGTATTTTGTAAAAAAAAGGAAAGTATTTATAGTATATTTCTTTATACATCAACTCTGTATTCTCTGATCCAAATTCAGCTTGATTTATTATTAAACACTGATTTAAGTTGAAGTACATGTACATGTTATACTATTGAATACCAACATTCCCAAGAAAGCTTCTTCAATAAAGTTCAACTTATTACTGCCGTGACTCTTACCTGAAGACCGCGAGCCTGTTTAACTTTCCGATGAACGTGAATGCAGTTCCAATTGGGCCCCACGTATACGTGGAAGAGGATGAAAATGGTAATCATACTTTTGATATTGTTGCATGTATGGTCTGTTTTATTCACGTTAAAGGAATTTTAAAAGAAACTTGAGAATTTAGCTGCGTATGGATTAATTAAACGGTCAATTTTGTCAAAGCGCATTGACTCTGTGAACGTATTTAAAATGACTCTGTAGGCGTAAGCATACCACAATTTGGATTGTTGCAAATTAAACATTTCCCGATGGAATTACTTTCAAATGTCAAGCAATGTTGGACCTATAGACAACAAAATGTTGAGAATACACTGCACGTAATGCATGTGTAAATGTTGTAAGGGCCAAGTATTCATGTACATGGTTCCTGTAGTGGGTACTATATATATATATTTTTTTCAATGGAACATAAGCCCAAACATGACAAACTTGCGGTGTTTTTCTCTTTTTCTCATGTATAAAACTCACTTAGAACTGATATTTGAATTGGCACGGAACACTGCTACACCCCGCGCAAATTGTGGTTCAAACTTGGTTGGTTTTATTCTTTTGTGAAACAATGGATTGAAGAATGGTGGAGCAGTCAGTAGCTTAAAACAGAATATTTCCTCGGTCTCTGCAAGATATTTCACCGCCAAATATCCCTCTTTTTACAAATATTCATAAGTATTATTTGGAATGAACAGAATACTTATTTATTTTTAGGCAATCATTTCTTTGGCCTATCCAATAATTGTTTCCTACGTATATATATTTTGGTAAACCTATACTAAATAATATAACCGGGCACATATCTAAGGCCAATATTTTAGGGGGGGGGGGGGGGGGGCTAGACCCTTCGCACGTGACGTCAACTTCTAACTTTTGCAGATCCAGTATGTATATTTTCCAGAATGTACTTTTTATTGCATTTTTACTACCCATTTGAACATGTATATGAATATATATTTTACCCTTTCTGTTTTTGTTCCTACCCCGCCTTTGATCCTACCCACACTGACCTCACCCTTTAATCCCTCAGCCTAATCCTCCTTTTGTTGTTTGTTCCATTGAACTCTGTGCTTTGTTTCTTTTGTGTTTTTTCAGCGCCCATGATGTGCATCATGCTGTACATTGCCCTATATATGTTTGTTTCTTGTACACAGTCATTTAGTCTCTGAAGAAGATCTTGTTAAGATCGAAATATTAGGCCCTCTTAACTTATTTGATGAATATATATTTGCATATATCCCTGGCATGCGTAGAATATTGGATTAGGTGTAATAAACTATACGCATGATCATACTGCTGCTTGTTTATGTATGTTGAAATGCTTGTGCTGCATATAATTATTAATGATTCACACATACCTGTGAGTTTTAACTCAAGTGTTTTGTCACTGACGTGCAATTTATCAGAATTGCAGTTGAAGTAATTAACATGTCTAAACAAATACATTCCCTTCTCATGACTCCCATGATTCATATAATTCGGGGCACTAGTGATTGTAAATTGCATATCGAATGTTTTGAAATAAATAAACTTGTTGCCTATTCTAAACACAAAATCTGACAATGCAAATACTCTTTATTGACATGCTTGATACGTGTATCAAATTTGATTGCTTTTTAAGAAAAATAAAACATATTCGATTGAAAACATGCTGTGCACAGTTGATATATCTAATTTCAGGATTGTGACGGGCGTCGGTCCCAATACAGTTATAATTATAGTACGTGTCATACGGCCAGGGGCGTCAATACCATTTCAAATGTGGGGGGGACATTACTGAAGTCAAGAATTATTAGAGGGGTTTAGCATGCACATTATACAAACGTCAACGCGAGTGCACAAGAGATGTTGGCACGGCCAACATATCATGCGGCCGGCATAATTATGACAAGCCCAGACGGCGAGCGTCTTCCTGTTTTAGATTGTTTACTTATCCTATTTCAAATGTCTGGTTGAAAGGAAACCAACCTCATGTTTTACCGTTCTCGAGAAAACCCTATGGTTTACATCGGGGCGCAGTGGTCCCCTGACTCTAACACATACATATTTACTCGATAACAAATTGTCAAGTCGAAAATTTTAACATGGATAATTTGTTTAGGAATTAAAGTGCATTTAATACTAGCTTGGTAATTTTAATTCTTAATTTTCTGGTGACAATAATTCGCAAAAAATGTTATCTCTGGAAACTATTAGAAAACTATTTCCACAAACGAAATGGTGCAAAGGATTTTGAATGTAGTTTAGAAACACAAGAAAACCTGGAATAATTCCCATCTGCATTTTTGTCGGTGTCCTGTACAATTAATGAGATAAGGTTTTATCCGTTTACTTTTTCAAATAAGTTACGGAGAAGTATCTTGAAAAGTATTTATCAAGTATCTTGAAAGTATTAAGCCCAGATTCAATCGGAGGTGCCGGTATTTGTTTTATTCCACCGTCGAATTAATTCAAATAATAAATCCCAAGTCTTTGAACTTTGATTGACGGCCAACTGATAACAGTAGATATTTCCACGAAGTTATTTGTTATTGTTTCCGAGTGTTTTGGAAGTGAAGAATAAAATGTTCAGTTATGGTAAAATGAATGAACAACCACAATTAAAATGCAAGTGAAATGTTCGGGCAAAGATCTCTTGCGCCGCGTATTTGGTCGTCTGCTACGCGTACTTAAACCTTTGCTTCGCGTCTTCGGCTTCGGTTCGCCTGCGACTTCGGAATCACTGAGAAGTAAATACAAATGAAGGAAATATAAATATCCGACTTTTGTATAGGTTCATATCAACTGATTGAATGTTTCTGAAGCACAACAGGCACCATAATGTGGCTGGAGTTCTCGCAGTAGGCTAAAATCCCCTTGATCCTAAGACGAAGACAAATCCGAACCCAGAGATTAAAAAAGCCCTAAAAGTGCGCCCCCAAGTGGTACGGTAGATATTAGTTAATAGTTATACTGCGATTTGATTGATTGTCAGCTTTGCGAAGGTTTGCTAGAGTTAATTTGAACACGATCGATCAAGCACAGCCAATGGCACACGCACTTCACTGAACTTTCGTAAACACAAAACTTTCTCAAACTACGCTACAACTTTACAAAAAACACAGATTTCAACCACAACCGAAGTCCACACACAACTACATGATAAAGTATGAATATGGCTGCAAAACATCATTTACTGAATTATCGATTTCAGGGGCTATGTTACAGCAACAAATAATAAAAATTTAGGACAAAAGTGAGATTACGTCTGGACGAGATAACGCCTGTTTTCACGCGAACAGTATGTGTTCACGTACATGTATATGGTTCGCGCGCGCACATACGCCTGCATAGGGCGGCCAAACCCGCAGTTGCGCGTTAACGTCAGGTTCTGTTGGCTCCGCAGCCGTTGTTGGACTTGGATGGACTCCGTGTAAATCCGTCACACTTACGCCACCGCTCCGCTATTCTTGACAGTTTCCGCTACAGTACATATTGCCCTATTAGTCCGGGAGCCCAGCCAGGTTTAATCATAATTTTGAGTGCAAAAGGTTTGAAGCGTGGGATATGTAGGGGTGACTGGGACAACTGCAAAATGGGTTTTCTTAAGTTTGGCGAGTGGTGCGTTGGGAGGGGGGAGCCCCTGACAGACCCACAAAAATTCGATTTAATCATAATCTTGAGTGCACACATAATTTCTTCATAAGTCGAAAGTTTATCGTGTACTGAATAGGATTTGTATACTTAAATATAATTGTGCTAAGTACATTTAAGAAGGTCTTTAATTAGTGCTAATTACACGTTTGATTATAATTTTGAGTGCAAGGATAAAACAAGTGTCAATGTGTAGCTGACACCTTGCTGGAGTAAAATTCGCCACTTAAGAAAGTTTCAAATGGTGCCATACCTAATTAAGAAAGGGTCAAAGGTCACCATAAGTCATTAAACACTAATAATTATAACGTTGAGTGCAACTTGCATTTATGTGTATACCAACAGATTATCGTAGACCAATCACTGATCACAAGCTTAAGAACATGATATATAGTGCAAAGTTAAGAAGGTCTGTAATTAGGGCTAATTACACGTTTAATGTGTAGCTGACACCTTGCTGCATGGAGCAAAATCCGCCGCTTAAGAAAGTTTCAAGTGGTGCCATCCCTAATTAAGAAAGGGTCAAAGGTCATTAAAACTAAAAGTCAATAAACACCGATACATGTATTTATAATGTTGAGTGCAACTTGAATTTCTATGTGGATCAACCGTTTATTATGAACCAATCACTGATTACACGGCGCAATGTCCGATCAAAATGTCCGATTAATAAATTATTAGAATGATAATAATTATTGAAATCATAAAACGAGCGTCAACGTGTACATGTACTTTACCAAACGCAGGAATAAAACCCACCAGATAAAAAATATTACAAACAGTCATGAAGTTGATTGCAATTGCCTGTACCCTCTCAAACACGAATGGGTGTAAATATGAAATACGTTAAAATTAGGGAATATGAGATCACCGGAGTTTATAATTATAGGAACATAACCTTTTAGTAGTTTTTGAGCTCAAACAAGGTTTGCATTAAAGTAGACAACAGTCAATACTGAGAACTTTATTGTAATGATATCATTAACATTGGGTGATGAGCTGCTTTGGAGTACGAAGTTACGTTACGTTGTGCCTTAGTACAGTGGCTCGATAGCGAAATTCCTAAATTTATGCAACAGCGCGATCGTGTAAACAAAATTGCAAAGCGCACAGGCTCACAAATCCATTGGGATTCATACAAAGACCTGCGGCACAATGTTAACTAATGTAATACGCAGTAAAAAGAGTGAACACTTGATCGCACATCCGCCTTAAAAGAAATCAAAAGCAATTCACTTATGATGTGGAAAACTCTGCAGGAGGTACTCCCTAATGAGCATACAACTGAACTATACCAAATTCGATTACTTCCCCAAATGGTGAAATATTGACGATTCCGCTCACATTGCTGATACATTAAATAAACACTTTTCCACAACGTTTTATGATTTCAATTATTATTATAATCATTTATTATTCGGACATTTTGATCGGACATTGCGCCGTGTAATCAGTGATTGGTCCATAATAAACGGTTGATCCACATAGAAATGCAAGTTGCACTCAACATTATAATTATCGGTGTTTATTAACTTTTAGTTTTAATGGCCTTTGACCCTTTCTTAATTAGGGATTGCACCACTTGAAACTTTTTTAAGTGGTGGATTTTGCTCCAGCAAGGTGTCAGCTACACATTAAACGTGTAATTAGCACTAATTACATACCTTCTTAATTAGACTTTGCATTATATATCATGTTCTTAAGCTTGTGATCAGTGATCGGTCTACGATAATCTGTTGATATTAACATAAATGCAAGTTATAATTATTAGTGTTTAATGACTTATGATGACCTTTGGTTCTTTCTTAATTAGGTATGGCACCACTTGAAACTTTCTTAAGTGGCGAATTTTACTCCAGCAAGGTGTCAGCTACACATTGACACTTGTTTTATCCTTGCACTCAAAATTATAATCAAACGTGTAATTAGCACTAATTAAAGACCTTCTTAAATGTACTTAGCACAATTATATTTAAGTATACAAATCCTATTCAGTACACGATAATGTCTTATCTTACGACAACCATGTAGGACATGTTTGGTGCAACCGGGCCCAGGGCTGTATACTCGGCCATCGCCACGACACTATAGGCACGAAACAATGGCGTACAGACTCTCCAATCAATCGTAACTTCGCTGAAATCCCCGCTAAATTGGTTTATCTCTCACGCTAGTTGCAGGCCCGGTTGCACCAAGGGTCGTAAGGGCTGTATTAAAGTTACGAACGAAAATGAGTTGCACCATCGATGTCTTATGACATGTACTTGTTATATGACATAACTTCTTTGCCGTACGCATTCTGACTTACGTGTGGTGTAAGACAACTTTTGTGCAACTGAAAGAGATTACAACACAACTGTGCACCATCACAACTTACGCATTAGTAGGACATGGATTTACGACATGAAATTACGTCTAGTGGGGAGGTGACTTAAATAGTTAGATTAGCCATACACATACACGGCAATACGGTCGGTTTGAAGTACAGTGTCATTTATGATTTGTTTAAATGAAAATATTGAAAACATTGAAATTGAAAAATGTTTATGAAACAAATTTCATAATTATTTTATTCAAAACTAAACATTTGCGAAGAACCATGAAATATCTAGCATCACATTAGACGAGTTTTTGTATTTCGAAAAACACGAACTTCGTGTTAAAAACGATTAGCCAATAATAAGTTATCAAAAAATCCTTTTGAAAATATACACTAGTACATGTCCTACGGCGTGTTGTAAGATTGTAAGAGTGGGTTTTCACGGGGCACGCGAACGATTCGCGAAGGATGCAAATGCCGAAATAATGGCAAAGTCCAACATTCGTATTTTTAGGTTCCAAACGTTCGCCAAACAAGCGCAGGGGTTCGGAAGCGTCGTCCATTGTTCATGGGGAGTCGTTTTTAGTTTGGCGGGAATTTCAAACAAGTTTGATTTTTTTTGCAAACGTTTCCAGCATCCCGGGTCGTGAAAACGTCTTAAAAGCTTCGTCATAATGCGCACGACCTACTCACGACGTGCGTGATGTTCGCAAAATCTTCGTAAAACTCCAAAACGATTCCAACAGTTTTGAGAATGTCTCGCGATTATTTCTCGAGCTGTTCACGAACTTTTTGCGTTCTTCGCCAAAGAAGCATCGGATCGCCGGTTGCAAGATAATCGCGCGGCATATTTACGAATGTCGCACGACGTTCATTATTAAAGAAATATGCGCGAAAAGTTCGCATGCATTGCATGTGCCGCGAAATATCCGCACGAATGTTGCCCGAGATTCGTGCAACATTCGTGTTGTTCGCATTTTAGTCGCATGTTCTTCGTGTATGTGGACTGGGGCCGGTTGCACCAACGGTCTTAAGTGCGGTACTAAAGTTACGAACGAAAATGGGTTGCACATCGATGTCTTACGACTTACGTGTGGTGTAAGACAACTTTCGTGCAACCGAAAGAAATTACGACACAACTGTTGCACCATCACAACTTACGTATTAGTAGGACATGGATTTACGACATAGAATTATGTCTAGTGGGGAGGTGACTTAAATAGTTAGGGTAGCCATTCGCGGCAATATGTTCGGGTTGAAGTACAGTGTCAATTATAATTTTTTAATGAAAATATTGAAAACAATACTTCTGCATGTTTTAACACTATTCGGTTGTACAAAAAATTGAAAAAGAAAATTGAATTTTTTATTCAAAACAAAACATTTTCGAAGCCGACCAAATAGCATCACATTAGACGAGTTTTCGTAAAACACGAAAATCGTGTTAAAAACGATGTGTAGCTGAGGGAAAGGAACAACCAGATAGCGATTTTAAAAGACGTTTGGAGACTGCACGTGGGATTAACTATTTAGATTTTGTTCAAATGCTCCAATTGTTTCTACAAAAAAATACAACAATTATAGCAGGGTCGAACAAAGTGAAATTGTTCAATCTACAACTCGGAATTGTTTTAATCGACACGAAACACGCACTAGACGAGTCCAAAAAAGTGACCGAATTTGAAGGAAAACATTGAAAAAAAATTTGCTCACTCCAATAATACTTTTTTTTTACGGGGGTATAAGGTACATTTTATTGACTTGCAAAAACAAATTACAAAAATCGCCATTAATATTTTTTGGGAAAAGTGTTCACTTGTTCCCAATTCTAAATACACAATCTGACAATGCAAATAAGGTTTTTAGTCTTAATTTCAATTATTAAAATCTCATTTGTATTTGAATTCAACAGCTTTCAATAGTATTCCATGCACGTGCATAACTATAGCATGGATCAATTTCGGTAATTCTTTTTTCGAAATGAGTGAGAGAACATGCCCTTTATTGACATGCTTGATTGGTGTATCAAATTTGGTCTCTCTTTAGGAAAAATAAAACATATTTGATTGAAAACATGCTGTGCACAGTTTCTATATCTAATTCCGGGATTGTGACCTGCGTCGGTCCCAATACAGTTATAATTATACACTTTAGGACATGTCCTACGGCGTGTCGTAAGATATGCATTTTAGGACAGGTCCAGTAATAGCTTTTTGGTGCAACCGCAGTTACGACATGTCTTAGGGTTGTCCTAAATTTCTTATGTTACGACAAGCACGAAGGACATGTTTGGTGCAACCGGCCAACTTTAGTACAGCACTTAAGACTGTTGGTGCAACCGGCCCCAGGTCCCCAGTAATCTAACAACAAAAACACAACTCACCGTAAACACCTGGTCACAAGGCTTCCTCACCCAACCGCGATAGACTCGACTGTCCGGGACTCGCTCGGAATTCTGACTGCACAAGAAATCTTCTTTGTATAGAACAATAACGTTAGATTTTACTGCACAGTGTAGCCTTGGTCAAGGCGTTCATCGTTACCCGTCCGTACGTACAGCGCAGCGGTAATCTGAGCTCAAACAACGACCTTACGCGGCCACTATTATATGCAAACTAACTGAGGCTACTTGAACGCCTTGGATCATTAGGTTTTGGGGGCGGTGCTCATTATGCTAATAGATTAAGCTGACCTTTATAGTCGTTTTCTTATTGGTCGATCGTTGCGTAGAAACTGCATAATTTGAGCTAGCGGTGAAAGGTCATAGCTAGCTCGCAAGTGTTTACGAACACCGTACCGCCATCGTTGACATATTTTATCGGAGAAAGTTGAGTGATTTTTACGAAGGCTTGTAGGAATTACACATGAAGATTTGAACTGTCTTGCTTGATTGGTGAGGGTCGCAGTTATTTTCGCTCGTTTTGCTGGGTATTTTCTTGAATGTTGACAATGTTATGGTCAAAACTAGTTGTGTTTAGCTGCTTAGTTTTGAGTTTTCAACCGCGGTGACTGGAGAAGGCCGCAACTCTATTGAAACGTGTCGAACTCGGCCCTACATTATATCGCACACATCTAATCCAGCTGATCTGAAAACCGTGGCTCGGTAAAACGCGGAACTCTGATATTTAAATGCCTTGCCGGCTTAATTTTGCCAAGAAAATAATCTAAGGAGTTATTGGGGATATAAGACACTTGTCCCTGTTTAAATTACGATATTGCGATCACTTTGAAGGTTGGTTCTGCAGCCGTAAACATGCCCCCTCCCCACAGCGTTGGACCAAGCTTGAACCACAATGTGGCGATACCGCACAGACCAGCATGCCTGGGTTAATGCCGATTATGCGGCGATAAGAAACTGACCGAACACGCTGAAAACTGACGCCGAGTACCTGGCCGTACGTGCGAGCTCCGAGCAAAATGGGGCTCAGGCTGCCTAAAAAATGACGGATTTCCCATAACCTGTCGGCAAATTCACAAAGACCACGAAGAAAGGATTCTAATGGCCTTTCGCTGCTCGGGTCTAAAATCTTCGAGGGATAACATTTTCGCTGCAAAATTCAAACAACACGACAGATCTTCGGACGAAAGACGACGCTGAATATCTGCCATTTTGTCTTAAATATCATGCTGCATCAAATTTGATGACGTCGGGTTTCAACCGCGTTGTGATTGGACACTTCACATCTTAGCCCCGCCTATACTTATCTGTATTCGCATACGAGGTCATGCGCCACAAATGTGGCGCAAAATATAGGAAAAACATAAGATTTCAAAAACCTAATGATCCAAGGCGAAAAAGTAGCCTCAGTTGATTTGCATAAATAGTGGCCGTATGAGGTCGCTGTTCGCGCTGTATCTTTGCACGGGGCGCAATTAGCTAGCATGCAGCATATGCGTACAGTGTATTTTTGGACGGATAACGACGGACGGATAACGACGAACTCGCCTTGACCAAGGCTATGCACAGTGCAGTCTTTCAGACTGACTGGAACCGACGCGAGAGGCCCTCGAAGTAGCGAAAATGCGCTACGGTGATTAGTCGTCGCGCAGTGATGATTATTCGTGTATCGGCAGCATGCATAATTGATAATTGGTTGCGAAAACTTGACCAAGCGGCCGCGCATCGATAATTGGCCGTGGCGCCATGCACCAGTGATCCTACATGAACAATATATTTTGTTTAGATTAACTAGACTCGAACTACAATTTCAGCGTATTTTCCCCCCTTTCCCTTATTTTACAAGTTGACTTCCAATTAACGTTGATCTTGCTGCATTTTTCAAGCGCCGGGCGCGCATGTATTATAACCATATGCTACCTTCATTGTACTTTTAAATATTTGTCATGCTCTGTTAATTCTGTTGCCCACTTATTCCCCCCCCCCCCCCCCCCCCCCCACCGTCACAATCACCCCCACTCACACTTCTTTGTTAGTTATCTTCTTAGATCTTCACACTTAGTCTAAGAGCTAGCTCCATAAGATTTCACCCCATTTCACCCAGAAGGTTTGACCCCTTAAAGTTACTTAGGGTGTTCAAGTCATTCACAAAAAGTTGGTTAGCCTCCCCCCAGAGGTTGGGTCTGGACCCCAGACCCCTTTGAAAAGCGCCCCAGACGGTTGATTTCACCTCATCTCTTTCATGGACCAAACTTTGTCAAAACAAAGTAGTATGATAGTACATGTATATTACAAACAAAGAAAAACTGACCCTGGTTGGGAAAGTGTGGTCAGCCCCCTCACAAAGTACACCCAACAGCGCCCCCACAGCCGGTTGATTTCAAAAGAAAGTATTATGATAGTACATTACCCCCAAAACAATGACAAACTTTATTCAATTGGGAAGGCGTGGCCAGACCTCCACAAAGTGCCACCTAGCCGGTTGCAATTACCCTCATCTAACTCATGGACCAATCTGTGTCAAAACAAAGTAGCATGGAATTACATTACAAATAAGACACTAAAAAAACCACAATTACCCTACAAATCCCACCCCATGTTGGGTTCATTTATAAGCCACATTGTCAAAAATAAAGAATGATGTTATAATAAAAGTAACACAATTTCAGAGAGGGTCGATGTATGATCGTATTCACCATGTAACTGGGTGTGCATAATTCTGTGCGATTTAAATAGGCCTTGTGGGAAGTCCTTTGTGGACTACCATACCAATTTGCAATCATGCTGTTTTGGGTGACAAGTGCACGGTAGACCTTACAGATTCCTTGCCAGAATTTTGTTTTTGTTTGTTCTCACTCCTCTGGTTTTCCCTGTCTATTTTCCTCAACACCCCCCCCCCCCCATTACTCCTATTCACACTTCTTTGTTAGTTCCTTGATCTCCACCCTGGACCCCTTTCCTTGTGGTTTTACTCCTTCTGTTTTTGTTCCTACCCTGCCTTTGATCCTACCCACACTGACCTCACCCTTTAATCACTCAGCCTAATCCTCCTTTTGTTGATTGTTCCATTGAACTCTGTGCTTTTTCTGTTGTGTTTCTTCCACATCCATGATGTGTATCATGCTGTATGTTGCCCTATATATGTTTGTTTCTTGTACACAGCCATTTAGTCTCTGAAGAAGATCTTGTTAAGATCGAAATATTATAAGCCCTCTTAATAACTTATTTGATTTACAATGATTTTAACAATACAACAATAGTTTACAGAAACAAATATTATTTATATACAATATAAATATGGTGAGGTCGGGAAAAAAAGAGGGGAGGGGAGGGAGACTGGGGGTAGGGCTGGGAGAGAACGGGGGAGAAGGAAGGGAGGAGTTAGGAGAGGCGGAAGGGGATGGTAGAAGGTAAAAACTAAGAAGACTAAAATAACATGTAGACAAAAACAACAACACTTAAAATGGCTTACAACAAATATTAAAATATAAAATAAAGTTACGGTCCAGCGATTTGCCAACAGTGTTTGAAAGCAGTCATTAATACGTGTACGGGTTTCCGTCCAAATGTACAGGAATATAAAATGGCTTACCACAAATATTAAAATATTTTTATTTATTTAATACAATATTATTAATGTTTCGGTCCAGCGATTTGCCAACAGTGTTTAAAATGAAAGCAGTCATAATACGTGTACGGGTTTACAAATGTACAGGAATGTTTTCATATGAACAAATGCGTGGAAACAAATTGCTGGTACAATTTGACCTTAGTTATTAATTTATTGCAATTTCTTGGTAAGGCTGTTGCAAAATCTTTGGACAATGGATTGTGGTTGGTGCCACAAGAGTGTAGTGTGGATGACTCCCGTGAGGTCCAGAGGCAAGGCGATGGGTAATGAGGTGATAATTACTCGGACATTACCTTCGTGGTGCTTGGGGAAGGGGGGACCCGCGGGGTTTGGAAACGAGTACAATGGAAGCAATAATAACTCAGATAATAGACTGTAAGTGTACGTCGGCGGCCGCCGTATGAGGTATACTTTAGTATAATGGCGAACACCGCGGGTACGGGTATGGAAACGAGTAATTACTTAGCCTTGGTCAAGGCGAGTTCGTCGTTATCCGTCCGTCGTTATCCGTCCAGAAATACACTGTGCGCGCGCCCCGCATATATGCTGCTAGCGCAAGCCCTATGCAAAGATACAGCGCGAACAGCGACCTCATACGGCCACTATTTATGCAAATCTACTGAGGCTACTTTTTCGCCTTGGATCATTGGGTTTTTGAAATCTTATGTTTTTCCTATATTTTGCGCCACATTTGTGGCGCATGACCTCGTATGCGAATACAGATAAGTATAGGCGGGGCTAAGATGTGAAGTGTCCAATCACAACGCGGTTGAAACCCGACGTCATCAAATTTGATGCAGCATGACATTTAAGACAAAATGGCAGATATTCAGCGTCGTCTTTCGTCCGAAGATCTGTCGTGTTGTTTGAATTTTGCAGCGCAAATATTATCCCTCGAAGATTTTAGACCTGAGCAGCGAAAGGCCATTAGAATCCTTTCTTCGTGGTCCTTGCCCATACAAAAATATTCTATAGAATTCTATAAAAAAAAAATCTATAGAATTTCTATAGAAACTTCTTATAGAGTTTCTATAGATTTGGTTCTAAAGAATCCTATAGAATGTGTATATAAATTCTAAAGAACTTCTATAGAATTTTGGCCCATTTTCTTTAGAATTTCTATACAGCTCTTTAGAATTTCTATAGAGACATTTCTATAGAAATCCTTTAGAAATAATTGTACTTTTCTATAGAATTGTTGTAGAATTTCTATAGGATCTATAGATACATTTATAGAATTTCTATAAAACTCTATAGAATTTCAATAGAAACGTCCTATAGAAATCCTTTAGAAATAATTGTACTTTTCTATAGAATTGTTGTAGAATTTCTATAGGATTTCTATAAAACTTTATAGAATTTCAATAGAAACGTCCTATAGAAATCCTTTAGAAATAATTGTACTTTTCTATAGAATTGTTGTAGAATTTCTATAGGATCTATAGATAAATTTATAGAATTTCTATAAAACTCTATAGAATTTTAATAGAAACGTCCTATAGAAATCCTTTAGAATTAATTGTACTTTTCTATAGAATTGTTGTAGAATTTCTATAGGATCTATAGATAAATGTATATAATTCCTATAGAACTCTTTAGAATTTGTATAGAAACGTCCTATAGAAATAATTGTACTTTTCTATGGAATTTCTATAGGATCTATAGATAAATGTATAGCATTTCTATACAACTCTTTAGAATGTCCATAGAAACGTCCTATAGAAATCCTTTAGGAATAATTGATGTGGAATTTATGATAATACGATTTCCATAGGATCTACAGTTTTCCTTAAAAAATTGAATGCTTTTTCTATAGATTTTATATAGAAATTTTTATTTGGAATCTCACGAATGCCTATACAATGTTAAAGTATTAAAGCGCTATAAGGAGCCTTCTTAAATTTGACAGAACGCATATACATGTACATGGTTTATGAAGTAAGCATTTAAAGCACCATCAATTTTAAATCATATCATATACGGGTCAGTACAAGTAGTAAATTTCTCTTAAT
This sequence comes from Crossaster papposus, assembly GCA_037893245.1. Classification (NCBI taxonomy): domain Eukaryota; kingdom Metazoa; phylum Echinodermata; class Asteroidea; order Velatida; family Solasteridae; genus Crossaster; species Crossaster papposus. The sequence goes on along the minus strand of JBAIAA010000088.1, from coordinate 419,233 downwards.
TCTGGGTTGTAATCTTTTGGAATTTTTGTACAAGCACTTACTTTCTGATTCTGTTAGGGGAATTTTGCGAATTTATTTTGTACATGTAATGGCAATCCCTAAATTCACAGGTTTTAATCAACTTTTTTAAATATTAAATTTAAAGGGATCGTATACGTTTTGGTAATTCGAACCCATTGTTTGTTTCAATCCTATATAGTTATAGATACATGTATATACCATAAAACTAACCTGTAAAAATGTTATTTCCAAAGGTGGTAGCGATTTTGAGATACTGCCGAAAATCTGGAGTGGTTATGTCCACGCAGGAATAATAATTTGCATTGGAATACACAGTCTGAGAAACATCACTGCAGTAACGCTTCTCGGATTCAATTTTTTTGGGATAAAAAAAAGTGATATCTTTTTCCTATAACCGCAGTACTTTGAAGTAAAGGTTTCTAAAAATGCATTATACTATCCAAAGCTGCTGTACTTCTTACCAAGTAAGTGTTTATTGCCACTAATTGTTGGAGTCATTACCAAACATATACGAGCCCTTTAAGTAGACCACTAAAAGTGAATACTTGTAGATAAGGGATGGATGGATGGTGGCATCTCAAACGTCAAAGACGGTGTAGCACATCTATGGTGGTGTGTAATTCTGAAAAAAACAATTGGTGAAATTATTATTTAACATTGCGCCAAGTGTTACTTTTATAAGATTGAATCACTTGACCCTACCCGACCTGAATCCATCAAAATCCATACCCTATTTGAGGACTTTGGCAGATTTAGGAAACTTCCATATTAAAAACTGGGGGATTGATGGATTTATGATTGTGAACCTACCAGTACTGCAGGATTTTGATGGATTCAGGAACCTCTATATTGAGCAGTCACCACGAACATTGTGCTCAACAAAAATGGTAGCTTTTGCTGATTCAAGATACCCAAGGGGTTGGGGTTAGGATTATTGCACATTGACTAAGCCTGGGAGCGGGATTCTTTTTCACAAACCTCGATCCAAGGCAGGTTTAGGCCGATATCAGTGGGAAGCACAACCGGCCTCGCACGCTGTGAACCGTTTGCCGACAGATATTTCCAGCCTTGCTCATGACGGTTTATCCGTTATCAGTTTTGAATCTTTGAAAAACTTTTTTTGTATATATACCCGTCAACCGACACAAACCGGTTAAGATCTGGATCTTTATACATTTACATGTACTTACTTTATTAAGCTCCTTGACCTTGTTTGCCAGTGACTGGCGCATGACGACAGAAGCAGCTATAGGAAATTTCTTCTGTGTGAAATCTGAAATGAGAAAAAAGTGAATATTGAAAAGAACTAACCTTTATTCCTCGTGGTACAGAATGCAAAAATGTAATGAAGCTAATGTTATAGATGCAGCAACAAAAAAACATTTGTGGTTGCATATTATTAACCCTTCCATGAGTTGACAGCACAAATGTCCAGCCTTTTGCATGTGTTCCTACGGGGAACACAATTATCCACAGCTTCTAGTTTACAATCACTATGCAGGAAAACAACAACCAGTCTGTGCATTTTTGTGTTGCTTAACACTAACACAAAATCCCGGTCCTACTAATCACCGACAACACACCGACAACACGCACAGCACCGACAACACACCGACAACACATCCAAAACGTAATCTATATTGACTAAAATGGTATAGCACTGTAATAACACGATACAAAAGAGTGTCATTGTGCTTGAGGTTACATTTCTTTTGTAAAAATGATGTTTTTTTCACACGGAAAAAATATCTCTAACCAGCACGGTCGTTGGCCGCCATCTTGCCTTCGCGCGGAGTTGGCCTATACCATTTTATGTACGGGTGTGCAGAAAATGAAATTATCATGTCATACACAACAGAGGGCGCCCTGTACGGTTTTATGCTGAATTAAAGTTAGTTGGGGAGACAACATTACTATACTAGTAGGCCATGTCATAAGAATTCACCTTCTAACTAACTTTAATTCAGCATAAAACCATAAAGAGCGCCCTCTGTTGTGTATGACATGATAATTTCATTTTCTGCACACCCGTACATAAAATGGTATAGGCCAACTCCGCGCGAAGGCAAGATGGCGGCCAACGACCGTGCTGGTTAGAGACATTTTTTTCGCGTGAAACAAACATCATTTTTACAAAAGAAATGTAACCTCAAGCACAATGACACTCTTTTGTATCGTGTATATTACAGTGCTATACCTTTTTGGTCAATATAGATTACGTTTTGGATGTGTTGTCGGTGTGTTGTCGGTGCTGTGCGTGTTGTCGGTGTGTTGTCGGTGAATAGTAGGACCCCAAAATCCAATGTAGTGAAATAAATTTTGCAAAAATGAAACTACATGTACACTACATGTATTAATTATTTGTTTTTAATGAATTTTATATGGCTCGTACGCGTGCCAAATCAATTTTTGTTCTCTTAAAAACATTACTATTACTAACTATAATTTAAATTAAAAATACTAGTCTAAAAATATTAACTAGTAACAAAATTGTGTCGAACGATAATTACGTAAATAAATAGAGAGGGTTTTTACAGGTTAACCGCCGTTAAACAGAAACCGTGCACAAATTTCGGGCAATAACTCCATACTGCCGCACGGTCTACCCCAACCAAAAATTTGTATGAGTACTTTATCAACTCACCCAGCTGCTGCCCACCAAAAACCGGTCAAATCTCGGCCAATTTCTGTAAAAAAAGGTGAAAACTATGCCCGTTCCGCAAACCCGACTGTTACAAGATGGCGAAAACTTCGTTCAATGGGTGCTGTTTTCCAAACCCTGGCTTCGGTCTATTGTGGCTGTACCTCTGGGGCATTGCTAAACTGTATGAATAAGGCCGCGGAAGATGAAGCTTGTGTTTCAAAAACGGCTCTGCGGCTTGAAATTACGAGTGAGGCTATAAGCCAGGCACTTCGTGCGTGACGTAGTCTGGTGGGGCTCGTTATCAGTAGTGCCCATGTGCGAATTCCCAATTGATGGTTGTGACCCGAGGTCAGTGGTTGCTTTCGTACTGGTTGCTACAGATAACGTCACGCTATGTATATTTCGCGCGAAAGATTTGATTTCGCGGCATAATTAAATGCAAACATTTAGCTAGCCGGGGAGGCGCCGCTGGATGGAGAAGAATGCCAGCACCTCGCGAGGAACAGACGATGGACTGGATTCCCAGCTGCTTTAGGCAGCAAAGCCAAACAGAAAACTACATATTTGGATGGGTATCTAGCGATGATGAACTGAGCACGGTTCTTGACTGCCACAGTCGAGCATCCATGACATCCTATGTATTTTGGTAATTAGTCCACTGAATGTTAATTATATTGCATAACGTTATTGTGGATATGATTGGTTACCCATGTTGCATTTAGTTTATTGATTTGTAGCTGAATAAGCATTAATACTAATAGGTCATACAACTCATAGTTTAACTCATAATTAACGACGCTTTGACCAATTTTCTTGTTGTATTAATTGTTTTATTAACAAACTTTTAAAAAAATTGTACATTAATCTAACGTTAATATGATCTGGTACAACAGTAACTGAATGCAAAAAAGGTTTAGTAACCTGCCGCCACTTCTTTGATACAATGGATAGTCAAGGGCATCTTCAAAGTTTTTTCTAACAACATTCGAAGTAGGATTTCTCGGGGCCCAAATTATTTTTTCCCCCAAGTTTGAGATAATAGAAAGAAAAAAAAGTGGCATCCGGATACATTTTTTTGTCTTATAAAATCAAGGTACATGTATAAACAAAAGAGAATTTTAATTAATTTGCCTTTTGAATAAATTGTTTGGGTTTGATTAATTCTAAAATTGAATTTCTGTCCCCACAATATTGTATTGTGTTTAGTTGCAATTTAGTTGCAATAAAATTGAGGAATAATACAGTTGACTCTCGTTAATACAAACACTTAAAATAAAGGAAATATACAACATTTGCAAAAATAAAAAAAATACCAAATCATTATGAAATACTTGACATCCTGTAAAATTGTGGCACCCAGTGTGTTGTCATTTTGAAATTTTGATATCAATCTCCAATGCTGGTCGGCCGATCAGCATTAGAAAATTTTCGGATGTTTATAAATTGCTCTGTTTTATCTCAAGTGGGGTCAGGTAACGAGACTACAAGAACGTTTTCTAGGTTTTTTGAGCATCTACAAATACAAACCTTCAAACAATTCAGTGTAATAATATTTGATATGTAATGCAACTCCCCCCCCCCCCCCCCTAATACTACTAAATTCATCCATTTCTCAAAATTACAGCAAAAGCAAATGATGTACATATTCTTTTCAATACAAATTCTGGTTATAAAGCCAGTCCCGACTCTGCATTTACGTGTACATAATGTGGCCGACACTCCACTTAAAACCAAATGTTAATAAACAAACACTTTTGCTGTCAATAAGTGTCCGACTGACTTTGTATTAACTGTAATGGAAAAATGCAGTACACAGAAGTCACCTCAGACTCAATGAATGATCATCTTCAATCATGGCATATTGCACATTGCACGTGATTGGATACATATTTTTTAATATGTGACCCACTCTGCAAAAATGAGTCCGATGTGTTAAAAATGTTTTTTTTTTCAATTGTACAGTTGGTCAGGAAAAGCAGAAAATAAGCTTTCATTTGATATATGGCACAACTCTGTAGTGTAATGCATTGGTCTTTTACAATTTTAGGAAATTTGCTTTTTCTCAGTTATACTCAAAATGTCTTTGAGAGAAATGAAGATTTACAATTGTAGTGCTTAATCAGATGCTATGGTAAGAGAATGACAAAACCTGTATTTAATTTAATTTAGGGATCAAAACAATCTTTTCAATCGATCAGATCTGAAAATATAGGCGTTACCAAAATGCCTTAAAACTCAAAAATTATTTGTTAAAAAAAAATCACCTCCGAGACAATAAACAGCCCTTTACGTAAAAACGTATTTTCCGACATCAGACTCATTTTTGCAGAGCGGGTCACATATTATGTTTTCTAGTAAATACATGTACAGGTATTGTGACGCTAGAACCAAGAAAAAAATACCGTTCTAGTAGTTTGGTTCCTTGACATAGCAATTTATATATAGAGTTATCAGGTTAGAAGACCAGACTAGATGGCATTATTTTCTAAAGGACAAATCTGCAATGGCCCTATAGCCAAATACATATATTTTTCTTATGACGTAATGGTGCTATGATTGTGTACCAAATTCCATGCGTTTATCGTTTGATTGAAAATTATTTTACCAATCTGCCCGACAAAAGAGTACAATAATCAATTACAAATGTTTAACAATCCATTCCATACTGTCCTAATGGTCAGATCTCTCATTCCTTTGAAATTGTGCGTAAACCGTCAGTACTGTGAATTTTGAAGACTGTCGGGCATCCTGTCATTCTGAAAAGAGAGGCAATTTAGAATTATTAAATTACACCGAGACAAAAACAAATAAAAATTGAGTGTAAATTTGTACTTATTGTTCAGATGGTAAAAGCTTTTGTTACTAGGTGATCTGCACATCATGATACTAAGTGATACTCGAGTACCAATATACAATTGTTGACTGCTGTGATATAACGTTTTGATCACCTGAAGCCGAGGGTGCTATGCATCTCCAAGGGTGTAAAGAAGGGGGGGGGGGGGGGGGTCAAAATGGGGGGTGAAGATGGGAAAGGACAAAGTTTGGAGAGGGTTATAGCCTTGGCCAATGCCATCGTCGTTTATTTGTTCGAAATCCACTCGCCACTGCAGCTTAATAGTTTAGCATGTGCGCACAGTGCAAAAATACATCGCAAACGGCGACCTTACGCGGCCACTATACAAATTATTGCAACTAGGGCAGCGCCATGGCCTTGGTTCATTTATTCATTCAAGAATTTGGGGTAAGTCCTCATTATGCTAATATCCTAAGTTAACCTTTAAAGTTGTTTTGTTATTGGTTGATCGTTGCGAAGAAAATGCATATTTAGATAGCGGTGAAAGGGGTTAACTGCACGCACATGGTCATGTTCACTGTTGGTCATGTATTATAAACGAGTACATGTGTACAGTACATACAGCGTGCCTAAAATTATCAGAGATCAATCGGACTGCAAGTTGATTCGTATAATTATAGTGATTTTACTGAAGGCTTTGGAAGAATTGCACATGTAGGTTGGATGGTTGGAACTGTCGGGAGTAGATCAGTGGAGGGTCATATCATATCAGTTAAATTGTCGCTTGTTTTGCTGGGTATTTGCTTGAATGCTGACAATGTTATAGTTATGGCTAAAACTACACGGTTAAAACTACATGCATGAACTAACGTATAGGTTTTGTGCCAGCCGAGGTCTGAGCAAAATGGGGCCGGCTGCCTGAAAAATGATGGATTTAATACCTAATAGCAAATCCACAAAAACAACTTGAGCACGAAGAAAAGGATTTTAAGTTCTTCCGCTGCTCAGGTCGAAATCTTTGAGGGATAATTTATCTGCTGCAGAATTTAAACAACACGACAGATCTTTGACGACAAACGAAGCTTCCTATAGCCTTTGCCATTTTTGTTAACGTTATGTTGCAAACTAAAGTCGGCCTATATAGCTACATGATGTTGGGATTAACCAAGGTGTGATTGGACACTACACATAATAAGCCCCGCGCCCCCGCCTATACTTTTTTTGATGAGTGAACTAAGGCCATCTGACGACCCCAGTTGATTTGTATAGTGTTCGTGTGTGGTCGTTGTTCGCAATGTATTTTTGCACATGCTAAACTATTAAACTGCAGTGCGCAGGTGAATTTCGAACAAATAAACGACGAGGGTCTTGGCCAAGGCTAGGAGGGCAAGAGAAAGCTCCCCTGCCTGGTACAGATTAGGAACACAACATCAGTGTATAACCACCAAATCATAAGGTCACATGAACACATACCAGTATGCAAGGCAGGGCCATTGGCGAGTGGGTGCAGTCTTGACACAGGAGATAACTGATGAGTTTCTGCATCATGTCTTGGTCAGGACTGAGGAACAAACACAAATACCTTTTTAAGTTTATACACATTTTACTTTGTTTGTAGTTCCGAACAGATTCCTGGAATTGACCCTCTTCAGTTTTATCTAATTTTGCCAACTTCCAAACTAACAAGTCAAGCATTCAAGACGCTCTCCAGACTAACTATTGATCTTTTCCTCAGTTGTCAGTTTTGAGCAAATTACTTTCCCATTTTAAAACACTAACTGGCATGGAGGATGATAGAAACCCACTTATAACCCAAACAACCTTCATATAGTGTTCGTAATAGTGCTGTATTCTAAATTGACAAGCTGGATTTCCTAACTACGTGTAAGTGTAACACGATACAGAAAGGACTGTGCATAATTTAACATTGGGTTTACCTGCCACAGTTTCATCAACATTAAAACATGTGTACATGGAGATTCAGGTCAGCTTCTTGTCTCAACTAAATTAAACAAAAAATAACAAATTTAAAGATAAAGCTAGCTGAGCACTACAACCTTTGTATTCTCGCAGACTAACTTGAATCAATGATATCTAGGTCTGATGATTTCAAAAAGCAAGAGAGAAAGCAAAAAGAAAGCAGAAGGTTGCTATGGAGGAGTAATCACATCCAAGATGATGGAGTGCCTTTTATGATTGACAGGACCATTATAAGGTCATGTCAATATGGTAAACCCCACAAGAGGACTGTGAAGCTGGAGAACAAGGTATGGTTGAAATCACAGTTAATTGTACAGTAATTTGTGTCAAATATTGTTTATGAATTTTGTTATGCCATTCGATTTGATTCCCAGGCTGGGGTCCTGTAGGTACAGTTGTGGATTTTAGGTTTTTTTGTGGGTTTTCTCTGGGTTATATTTCCCTTCCCCTGTAAAAATCAGCAGAGATATTTAGCTGTGCTCCTGGTCTGGCAGCTGTCTAATGCACCTAATTATTTTTGATAATTTACGTGTGCTAAAAAACAAACAACCTCTGGTAAACAAACCTTCTAAATCTACAAACAGACCATGCTCTATCAAAAATGTTCAATGCATTTAACAGAGATGGTGCCAGAGTTTCTTCCAGGCTGGGTTCCATGTGCAGGTTACGACAAACAACGGGGTGGAATCCCTCAACCACAGTCTGAAGTCGTTCCATTTACAACTGCGTTCACTTGGATCTCTGTCAAGTATGCTGGAAGTTTTGACACAAGACTTTGTAAGTGCTCAAATGCAACGATATGCCCGTGAAAATTGGAGGCAGAGCATTTTCAATAAGTCATACAGCTCGAAAGTTCCAGATTTCCTTCACAACAGACCCAAGCAAGTTATCAAACACCTGATGAGTAGGATAGAGAATTCCAGAGTGTACATGAAGGAAGATGTAATAATGACAGCGCCCAGATGTTTTCAAGTCAGAAGTGAAACTGGAAAGCAAGGACTATCCTACCAAGTAAGCTTTGGGTCAACAGATCAGGTTCCCAAATGTGATTGCCAAGATTGGAAGCTTACATTCTTACCATGCAAGCACTTTTTTGCAGTTTTCTCCAACTCTGACTTGACATGGGATGATTTGCCCGTTGCATACAGAGAAAGTCCTTACATGACTTTGCAGCCTTACTGGCTGACACATCCGAAAGAGTCTGCACACCGCCTCCAAAAACCTGATTGTTCATGTACGGAAAAGCCACAAGTCGAGCCACAAGTCGAGCCACAAGTCGAGCCACAAGTCGAGCCACAAGTCGAGCCACAAGTCGAGCCACAAGTCGAGCCACAAGTCGAGCCACAAGTCGAGCCACAAGTCGAGCCACAAGTCGAGCCACAAGTCGAGCCACAAGTCGAGCCACAAGTCGAGCCACAAGTCGAGCCACAAGTCGAGCCACAAGTCGAGCCACAAGTCGAGCCACAAGTCGAGCCACAAGTCGAGCCACAAGTCGAGCCACAAGTCGAGCCACAAGTCGAGCCACAAGTCGAGCCACAAGTCGAGCCACAAGTCGAGCCACAAGTCGAGCCACAAGTCGAGCCACAAGTCGAGCCACAAGTCGAGCCACAAGTCGAGCCACAAGTCGAGCCCCAAGTCGAGCCCCAAGTCGAGCCCCAAGTCGAGCCCCAAGTCGAGCCCCAAGTCGAGCCCCAAGTCGAGCCACAAGTCGAGCCAGCGAAAGAGCCCAACAAGCAGAAAGAATTCCCCATAGACAAAATAAGAAAGACACAACACCATTTGCAGGAAGCCATCAAACAGCTTCATGATGCTTCATTTTTGTGTCAGGATACAGACATTCTGCAAACAACATCGCTGCAAGTAAAATATCTCACAAGGAAATTGCACACAGGGTTTGTCAAGGATGGGGGCCTTCCGCTGCACTGCAACAACAAAACCCCTAAAATAATGCAGCGACAACTACCGAAGAGGAGGAAGAGGAAATTAAATCAAGCAAGTAAGAAAACACTCATCATTTTGTAATGTGTCCAACTAGAAAAGCTGTTTGAAAAAATTGTATGAAAAACTGGCAATATCTTTAAAAATCGAAAATTCTACACACTATCATTAAGATATGAAATTGCATGGTTGCAAATGGAATGGAAGCAAGGGTTGAAATGCATTTAAATAGAAGAATGGGGATACAGTTTGATTAGACAGAAAATCATGATCGGAAGGATAATGAAAGTATTAATTAAGTCACTTACCTTCCTCTTTGAAACCCATGTACAGAGTCAACTTTGCCATCAAACCTGTCAAGGAAAAGATACAGTGAGTCATGGTGCAGATACACGCAATTAAGTGCCTAGTTTGTTTTATAGTTTCATACATGTGCATGTATTTTAACCCTCTCTCTATGATGGCTGCTAACTGTATGGCAGTGGTATACATGTATGCCCAAATCACTCCAGCTGCACTGTGTTGGAGGATTCTTTGCCTGTGTAATGAAGAGCACTTCTGTAGTTATCAAATGGGCATACACATTGTATGGCCTCATAGCATGACCCAGTTGACCTTAGTTTCAAATGTCATTCCTTGGTGTGATTTGGAGTGCTATGTACAAAAACAGGGCTTTTTGTAAGGCAAATTGAAGTGCAATGGCGCGTAAACCAGAAAAAGGGTTAATATGCCTAGATAACTACAAGTAGCCTTGAAAACAAAACTTATCAAATATTCCTTCCTTGACCCTCAGTGTTCTAATTATCATTTTTAGACCCCAAAAAGGTCAAATTTGCAGACAGGAGGACAGTTCTTGATGGAGGTGATAACTCCCAAAACAAGACTTTAGGTGAGTTTCTTAAGCAATTTAATCTTTTTGTGCTGTCTTTTGGTTTTGTCATTGGTTATTTATGCAATTTCATTACTTTTACTACTTCGTACACTATTTGATTTACTTCAAATTGTCTAGGTATACATTTGATGACATCTAACATCTAAGACATACATCTAACTTTTGTAATATCTACCGGCAACACATAAATCCCCACACCTCTACATACATGTCTGCATTTTACTCAGACACCAGCGGCCTGACAGCATTTATATTTGGCACGAGTACCACATTCAATTCTTACTTAAATAACATCCTACATGTAATTTGTGCGGTGCCAAAACCTTTGGAAGTTTTGAATGTTAGTAAACAAATTTCCAATATCCCTACAGATATCGACCGTATTTGGAGGACTCAACGAGCATCAATTGTGTACCTGTGTGCAGTGGTCTGTGGAGTCCGGCTGTTTACAGAGGATATTCTATCCCTTTCAGGAAAGCGATGGCTGACACATGCAGTAAGTATGTGTTCCTCTGGCAATTCTGTAAAATGTCGAGACAAAATACACGCATTTATAATTCCCAAACTTTTTTCCTCACTTAGATCATTGATGCGTATCTATCACTACTATGCAGCAGGCAGAGGTCAAGGGGTAAACACATCTGTCACATTCCTGCTATTGAGATGACACAAATCTGTTGGCAAGGGGCCTTCTACAACTCCAGCAAACCCAAGGCATTGCTCCAGGCTAAGGTAGATGACTCTTCCACTATTTTTTGCAGTCATACTAGAACCACACAAAAACTAAATGAATTTTAATGTACAGTAAACGCCCGTTTTTAAGGAACGTCAAATCTCAAGGAATGAAAAACATTTTTGAGGTTGTTATAAATAACGTGTTTGGGCAGACTAACAAATGTTTGCCAATTTCTTTATTTACATGCACGTATGCAAGATGCACAATTTCAGAAGAATGCATACCATTATTGGATGCATAAACACTGGAGGGCACTTCACACTCTTGGTAAGTAGCTTTTCTAGCTTCAGCATTTAATTAACATGTTCACAACATCTACAGATATTTGTTGATACATGTATTGCATGCATAAACAATTCAAGAATTCATTACAGAAAATATTGTAGTTTTTACTGGCAACCTAAAATGGACTGAATTATTTAATTTCCTCTTGCAGGTCATGCACCCAGAGTCTGGTGAGATGTTCTTCTACAACCCGCTAGGAGAGATAAGAACACAACAACAGAAAATACGAAGTAACTGGCAGTAAGTAAAAAAGACCAGTGATTTGAAAGTCAGTTACACATGTATATCTACAACAGTATGAGTACAAGTTTCACATATACTGTAGATATGTAATGGTTGGAAGTTCAGGCGCAAAAGCCAACACATCACTTCTATGAAAAATTATTTTAACGATATCACGTAGAAAGCTCTCTGTGCCCATAGTATACACAATAATCTAATAATTTGTTTGCTGGTGTTATTAGTAGATGTTGCGCCTTAGCTTTTCACTTCTAACAATACCACAATCAGTCTGATATTCAACCACTGCAACAAATTGTTTCTGTAAAGTTTTTCTCTCTCTCTCTTTAAGAAACTACTGGCTGCTTCGTGTCATGTCCGGTAGAGAAAAACGAATCATCAACTGGACAATGAAGACAAAAGAACATGTCAAACAACAGGACAGTAGCAACTGTGGAATTTTTACACTACTGGTAATATCAGGAATTTGTTTTAGTGAATATGATGAACCACTACGAAAAGCTTTTACAACGAATTATCGCAATGGATGTGCATGTTGTACCACTTACAATATGTTTGTTTTTATTAAGTTTTTTTATTGCAGTGTGTAGCTTGAATTCCAAACTTAATACCATTTAGAAACAAAAAACTATGTTTACATTCAACTAGTGTATACATGTAAGTGCACAGAACATTGTAACAGTAATCAGAATTTAACAATCGTACCTAAATGTGAATCTTTCTAACAATTACCCGGTATGTTAACTGATCATGGCTTATATTGAATACTCACTACAGTTTGCAGACATTCATCTGACCAGCAGAGATGAAGATTTGCAGCGGTGCCCTGATGTGAGATCACTCAGGAGGGTGATTGGTGAAGCACTAGTGTCGTCTTCTGGTAAGCAGAAAAAAAGGAAAACAGAGAATTCAAGTTGTAGAATGATGTTAAAATAAATCATAAATTAACATCACCCGGTAACCCTAACACTAACAGCACTCATTTTCAATATCAATTTTTAAACACCCCAGGCGGATGGTTACAGATTGTGGAATTTCAGACTATGTGTACATGTACGTATGTTTGCATCACGTGCAGTATGCTTTTTACTTTTGACATGCAGATGATCTTGGCAAATACTGCCGAGGATGTGGACAAACACTAAATGAAGCAACAATGGATGTAGTGGTACGTACATTGTAATAACAATGTGTCAACAGTCATTATACGGTATATCTATGTATGTGCATAAAGTTGTACTACAAACAATGCAAAACACAACATACATGTGTACTTGTTGATTTCAGAAATGTTTTTCCTGCGGAGGAACTTATGAAAGACAATGCATCACTGCTGACAACTCATCCAGTGAAACAGAATGCAGGTGGTGCACATTACATGCACAACTAGTGTAGTCTCCGTTGCTCATCACAGTAGTGTATAATGTATTCCAGTACAGAATAGTCCTGCCAGTTTTGTATCATGCTTATAGCTGTGTCATCCATTCGTTTATGACTACACTGTATCATTACCATACACAAAAGCGTTAGTCAACTACATGTACTGTATGTCCGGAGGGTCCGACTTTCATCAACACCTTGTATATGTAAGAGGACTGCATACTGCACATTACTCAAGTATTATTTGTAGGTGACATAGGGTTAATGTTTTTGTCGCCTGCAAAACTTTACGTACCGGGCAACAAAATTAGGAAATCTTGTCAAACAAATATTATGTCATATACAAGCCATTTTGAACAGCGATACACAGAGAGAAGGTCCACCTTTGAAGGATGCATGGTCTCTTTTATATATATCCGACTTATATTTAATTCAAATATAATGTGCTGCTTTCCTACCTTTCTATGTTCTGGTATTTATGTACATGTACATGTACTGTATGGAGATCTACGGAAACAAATTGGAAAATAATACGAGAAGGCATTCAGTGTCATTAGAAGTTAATAGCAAGTACCCAAAAGTACCAAAGACGTATTTGTAAGTAAAAGAACATGGAAAAATATAGATATAAAATCCAAGAATAATTATGCCAAACTATGCCAAACAAAATTGCCTAGAATAATGATGTCTGCTGTGTCGACAGTTTGTAGAGTTGTATCCAAGTGCCTGGCCTTTAAAAAGTAGAAGGCCAGGCATCTCATGTACATTGGAAATGAAATGTAACATTTAAAATCCAAGAATAATTATGCCAAACTATGCCGAAAAAAATTGCCTAGAATAATGATGGAGTCTGTTGTGTCGACAGTTTGTATAGTTGTATCCAAGTGCCTGGCCTTCAAAAAGTAAAAGGCCAGGCATCTCATGTACATTGATATTGAAATGTAATATTTAAAATCCAAGAATAATTATGCCAAACTATGCCAAAACAAATTGCCTAGAATAATGATGTCTGTTGTGTCAACAGTTTGTAGAGTTGTATCCAAGTGCCTGGCCTTCAAAAAGTAGAAGGCCAGGCATCTCATGTACATTGGAAATGAAATGTAACATTTAAAATCCAAGAATAATTATGCCAAAAAACTGTGCCTAGAATAACGATTTGTCTGTTGTGTCAACAGTTTGTAGAGTTGTATCCAAGTGCCTGGCCTTCAAAAAGTAAAAGGCCAGGCATCTCATGTACATTGGAAATGAAATGTAACATTTAAAATCCAAGAATAATTATGCCAAAAAACTGTGCCTAGAATAACGATTTGTCTGTTGTGTCGACAGTTTGTAGAGTTGTATCCAAGTGCCTGGCCTTCAAAAAGTAGAAGGCCAGGTATCTCATGTACATTGGAAATGAAATGTAACATTTAAAATCCAAGAATAATTATGCCAAACTATGCCGAAAAGAATTGCCTAGAATACTGATTTGTCTGTTGTGTCTACAGTTTGTAGAGTTGTATCCAAGTGCCTGGCCTTTAACCAATTTGCGCCGGATGACGTACAGTATAAACGTACAGTTTTCCCACGACTCAAAAGGGATGAACCAAAAACACGTCACGAGCAAGGCCGGAATTGTCTGTCAGCAGCGAGCAAGGCCGGAAATGCATGGGTGTGCTTCCCGGCACTATCGGCCTGAACCTGCTTCGGATCGAGTTTCGTTAAAAATAATCACACACGTCGGCTCGGTGATGTTACAATAATCCCGACGCAAACTGGTTAATGGAAGAGGTACATGTATGCAGACGAATGTTTGCAGCCCTCCTACTCCCTCCCCTAGTCTAGACATTATTTTCAAATATATTTGGTTAACCAGTTCGCGCCGGAATTATTTTAACATCGCCGAGCCGACGGGCGGGATTATTTTTAACGAAACTCGATCCGAAGCGGGTTCAGGCTGATAGTGCCGGGAAGCACACCCACAAATTTCCGGCCTTGCTCGCTGCTGACATACATTTCCGAACTTGAACCTGGCCTGTTTATGCGCCATCAGTTTTGAATTTTGGAAAATTTTTGCGTTTATATACGTCATCCTGCGCGAACTGGTTAAATGAAAGTTTACTACCTATGTACATACAATTTATGTAGGCCTAGATTCAATTTGTGGTGTTTTTTTCTTCCTTGATCAGGGTTTTGTATATTGTATCTATATCTGGAATTTGTGCCTCTTGGTTTTGCTCACATTTTCGAGAATTACAGCATGAGTTTGTACAGCAAAAACAAATGTTTAATCACTCCCTTAACCAGTTCGCGCCGGATGACAAATATAAACGCAAAGTTTTCCCAAGATTCAAAACGGATGATGCATAAACACGCAACGAGCAATTAGGCTGGAAATGTCTGTCAGCAGCGAGCAAGGCCGGAAATGAGTGGATGTGCTTCCCGGTTAAAGGCTGAACTGGTTACAAAGTTTGCGTCGGGATTATTTTGAAATTGACCAGGCCCAAGCGGGATTGTTTTTCACAAATCTCGATCCGAGACCGGTTCAGGCCTACATCATGGGTAGTTGCGATAATTGTAACCCACCTTCCTTCGACCGTCGTGAGGATAATCTTTCGATTATCGCAACTACATCATGGGTAGAACACCACGACTTTTTGGGGTCATTCTTCATGATGTGTGTAAGAATTTTTTCCTAAAAATACACTTTATTGTGCAGTTCAACAAGGTGTCCGGGGCAAAGACATAAAAAAAATAAAAAATAATAATGTTGTAAAATCATACTGTTCATGCTGTTCATCACGACATCAGTTGGCTCCAAATAGTTCTCAGTTGGTGTGATGTTTCCTGACGGACGGATGCCTTGCCCACCACGAGGAAGAAATTCCTCCATTTATGCCAACTCTAAGATTCAGATAGGCCTAAGTTAAATACATGTATCATTCAATTACAAAAGTTGGGTTTGACCATAGAGCAAGGAACAGACCTAGCCCCGCATACTCAGTGCGGGGCCATGCCCATAGACAGTCCACTGTGTACTCGGCAGAAACTAAACATGATCTACTTACTTTGTTGTTTCGATTCGGCTAAAACTGATTAGGCCTACGTCCAACATGTTTTCTTTTTTCATTTTTGTAGGCCTCGGCCCAATTTCCATGTTTTCAAACTGCCTGTTGTGTTGTTTGTATCGATATACGTACATGTACATTATACTGGCGCAATGAGCTGTACGTGTGCGTGTACATGTGCGTTCCCTGTGCGTTCGTATTCGGACGTCTGTAATTGGGTTTTCTGTGCAGCCAGCTTAGCGCTGTGACGTCACGCACGAAGTGCCTGGCTTATAGCCTCACTCTTGAAATTACGCACGAGTTATCCGCCATCTTGTATTGTAACAGTCGCGTTTGCGGAACGGGCATAGTTTTCATCTTTTTTACAGAAATTGGCCGAGATTTGACCGGTTTTTGGTGGGCAGCAGCTGGGTGAGTTGATAAAGTACTCATACAAATTTTTGGTTGGGGTAGACCGTGCGGCAGTATGGAGTTATTGCCCGAAATTTGTGCACGGTTTCTATTGTTTAACGGCGGTTAACCTGTAAAAACCCTCTCTATCTATGGGTCTCCGCCCTACGGGCGTCGGGAGACCCAGAGTTCTAGGGGTATTTTTCAGGGGCAGGTTTATAGTTCGAAAAATAAATAAACATAAATTAAGGTAATATTATTATTAAGACAAATCCAAATATAAGACATCTAGCCTAAACTTACCGTACGCCAACACGGTACAAAGCGCTGCTTCTTCCCCTTCTGCCACTGCCAGTAGAACTCGAACATTCTTTGACGAGAGCCACTTTTTGTCGTTTGATTTTCAAAAAATTGAAATTGCACCTTGCAAATCCATCACAGTGACCTCGCCAACTGCACTCTTAATGGGAAGAACATCCCAGATGTCCTCATTGTCAACCCATTTCACTAAAACATACTGCGAATGCTAACTCCCATTTCCAGCCATTTTTCAATACTAAATCTGAAAAGATAGGAGTATATTCTGAGTAAATGTGGGAAGCTGAACTAGCACAACAAGCCGCATGTGCGATATGCGCGCCACACGTGAAATAAACCGTTGAACCATACCGTACTGTAACTTGTCCATAGGGGGTACTTGTATTGGTCAATACAGCCATGAGGGGGTGCTTGTATTGGTCAATGCAGCTATGAGGGGGGTGCTTGTATTGGTCAATGCAGCCATGAGGGGGTGCTTGTATTGGTCAATGCAGCCATGAGGGGGTGCTTGTATTGGTCAATGCAGCTATGAGGGGGTGCTTGTATTGGTCAATGCAGCCATGAGGGGGTGCTTGTATTGGTCAATGCAGACACATAAGGGGGTGCTTGCATTGCACTGGTAAATATATGCAGCCGGGAAGGGTACTTGTATTGGTCAATCCGCGTGCTTGCCTTTGCCACCAGAGGAGGGGTTGCGAATATTGTATATAATGGTACAGCTGACCGCGCAGCTCGCAATTAAAAAACAGGCAAAATGAGCACCAAACAACGTAGAAAAAGACCGAAATATAAATCGTATATGTTGTCAGACAACCTCTTTGCGCTTCCTCGACGAACACAGTACAGGTGGCCAGGAAAAGACCGGATGTCGAATGATTCAGATTCTGATTCCGACTCTGATCTCAACGACATGACATGGGACATTTAGCAGAAACATTTCATTTCTATAGAATTCTATAAACGTTGTATTTAATTTCTATAGAAGTCTATATATTTCCTTTCTATAGAAGTCTATATACGTTGTATTTAATTTCTATAGAAGTCTATATTTTCTTTCTATAGAAGTCTATATATTTCCTTTCTATAGAAGTCTATATACGTTGTATTTAATTTCTATAGAAGTCTATATTTCCTTTCTATAGAAGTCTATATATTTCCTTTCTATAGAAGTCTATATACGTTGTATTTAATTTCTATAGAAGTCTATATATTTCATTTCTATAGAAGTCTATATACGTTGTATTTAATTTCTATAGAAGTAGAAATATTTCATTTCTATAGAATTCTATAAACGTTGTATTTAATTTCTATAGAATTCTATATATTTCATTTCTATAGAAGTCTATATATTTTATTTCTATATACTTTTCTTCAGTTTCTATAAAGTGCAATTTCTATAGAAATTCAAGCTCTATAGAATTTCTACAGAGTTCTATAGAACATAAATATATTCTATAGAAGATCCAGGAGGTTTCTATAGAAAGTACACTTTTCTATAGAGTTCTTTAGAGCTCTATAAAGCGTTCTATAGATTTCTATAGAAATTTTTTGTATGGGTGTGAATTTGCCGACAGGTTATGGGAAATCCGTCATTTTTCAGGCAGCCTCAGCCCCATTTTGCTCGGAGCTCGCACGTACGGCCAGGTACTCAGCGTCAGTTTTCAGCGTGTTCGGTCAGTTTCTTATCGCCGCATAATCGGCATTAACCCAGGCATGCTGGTCTGTGCGGTATCGCCACATTGTGGTCCAAGCATGGTCCAACGCTGTGGGGAGGGGGCATGTTTACGGCTGCAGAACCAACCTCCAAAGTGATCGAAATATCGTAATTTAAACAGGGACAAGTGTCTTATATCCCCAATAACTCCTCAGATTATTTTCTTGGCAAAATTCAGCCGGCAAGGCATTTAATTATCAGAGTTCCGCGTTTTACCGAGCCACGGTTTTCAGATCAGCTGGATTAGATGTGTGCGACATAATATAGGGCCGAGTTCGACACGTTTCAATAGAGTCGCGGCCTTCTCCAGTCACCGCGGTTGAAAAATCAAAACTAAGCAGCTAAACACAACTAGTTTTGACCATAACAATGTCAACATTCAAGAAAATACCCAGCAAAACGAGCGAAAATAACTGCGACCCTCACTAATCAAGCAATTAAGACAGTTCAAATCTTCATGTGTAATTCCTACAAGCCTTCGTAAAAATCACTCAACTTTCTCCGATAAAATATGTCAACGATGGCGGTGTTCGTAAACACTTGCGAGCTAGCTATGACCTTTCACCGCTAGCTCAAATTATGCAGTTTCTACGCAACGATCGACCAATAAGAAAACGACTATACAGGTCAGCTTAATCTATTAGCATAATGAGCACCGCCCCCAAAACCTAATGATCCAAGGCGTTCGAGTATCCTCAGTTAGTTTGCATATAATAGTGGCTGCGTGAGGTCGTAGTTTGAGCTCCGATTACCGCTGCGCTGTACGTACGGACGGGTAACGATGAACGCCTTGACCAAGGCTAGTAATTACTCGGACAATAGACTGTAAGTGTACGTCAGCGGCCGCCGTATCACGGGTATACTTTACGCGCGGTCCAGAGCGATCGATAATCCCCGAAAGTGTCTATAATATATCATGGAGGCTTCTTATTCCTCCATGAATATATCAAACAAGGGGTCGTAACTGGCGGAGCTCAGACTTTGAGGAAAGTCGTGAAATTTGTCGCGAATATTGACGTCAATATTCACGATCTGCGTACGTAGTCCCTTCAGGGTCACTATATAGTTAACGGATGGGCTCACGGTTGAAGACAGAGTAAGGTTGGTGTTTTAATCCAGTTATTTGAATTATCCAATGTTTGAATTATCCAATTAACAGTAGAGAGGTTTCTGAGGTACAAAAATATATCGTGACAACATCCCTAAAAATATATCATGACAACATCTCTAAAAATAGATAAAGACTGATTAAAAAGAAACTACCAACGTTCCGCCAGTTACAACCCCTTGTTCGATGGATTATAGACACTACCGGGCTTATCGATCGCTTCTGGGCCACACGTAAATTATACCTCATACGGCGGCCGCCGACGTATACTTACTCTTTCTTTTGTCCAAGTAATTATCCCAGTGACCATTAATACTACACCCCCCTGCGCCACATACAATCTATTGTCCGAGTAATTATCACTTCATTACTCATCGCTTGCCTCCGGACCTCGGGAGTCATTCATACTCAATCTGAATTTGAATCTGAGAAACGTTATACTGCAGTGACGCAAAAACCCAAGAACAACAAAGAAACCCAAGAACAACAAAGGAACCACTGCCCAACGCCGGTACAAAACAAATGCCGTTTTTCTTGATTTTCTCAGCATCCATGTAGACCACAGGGCATGGCCGATTATCTTGCACTTTCTTGACGCATATCGTGAATCTATATAAATATTACTTTAAACTACTTAGCAAGTTGTTGGGAAACTCACAAATAAAATCCCCAGACGGTCTGCGAACCAGTACTCGATAAAATCTTCATTTAAAATTCATGTTTCCCCCGTTTCGACGCAAAAAAATGCCCAGTGAACAATTACGTCATTATTTTTCAACGACCAATCAACGAAGCCCTTCTGTCGTGGTGCGGTACGTTTGTGTGAATAGTGGGCAAATGGACCAATAGCGGGCGTAGGCGCTGTTTACAGCAAGATGGCCGACGACACGAGCTGCTCAGATGACAGCGATTCGAACACGAAAAAGTGTATTATGCACGTTTCAGATGCAGAGTGCAGGGTTTTGTCGTTCACTGGAAAAAGGTGGAAAAAATTCCACGCTTGTGCCGATAGGTGGAAGAATGTTTCTACTTCTACCAAAGCAGAAATCGCCGAAAAAAGCGGAGATGATCATCGGCATTCCAATCGTACACGCACTGGTTGATGTACGGCCGGAATCAGTGTCAAAGGTACGTGATGATGTTGAGTGGATTCCGTTAAAAAAAGGAATAGGGCTTTTTCAGAATTAATTTTTCTTAATCCAAGAACCACCTATCTCTTCTATGTCCCTATTAGTCTAAGAGATAGGTCCATTTAATCAGAACTTTTGGTGACAAAGGTTTGAGTGGCTTACTTTATGTAAAATTTGGTGCTGATTCCAAAAAAAGCACTCTTATTGACCCCACTCAAGACATTTTTGTGATTTTTGGCCATTTTTGACCAAAAGTGGCCTTTTTTACCTATTTTTGAAAAAATGTATTAAAACATCAAATTATTCATTTTTCATGATTTTTATTGTTTTACTTTATGTAAATTGGGGTGCTGATTCTAAAAAAAGCACCCTTATTGACCATACTCAAGAAATATTTGTGATTTTGGCAATTTTTGACCAAAAGTGACTTTTTTTACCTATTTTGGAAAAGAATTATTAAAACATCAAATTATTCATTTTTCATGATTTTTATTGTTTTACTTTATGGAAATTGGGGTGCTGATTCTTTAAAAAGCACTCTTATTGAACCTAATCATAACATTGTTGTGATTTGGGCCCTGTTTAAAACCAAAAATGACGCTTTTTTACTATTTTGTAAAAACAAAATACTGCAATATTAGATTATTTACTCTTCATGGTTTTGATTACCCCTTTTAGTTGAAATTAAATGCAATGTGTGATTGTGTGAATGATAGTTAACTGAACATACGCTTAATCTTTATAGTTCACTTCTATTCTATTCTCCATCTTCATCACTTTCACGTTCGTCCTCTGATTCGTCATCAGTGAAATTGTCTCTTTCATCGCAGTCATCTTCCTCTGCATCTGTGACATCTTCTGGTTCCATAGTCTTAGAGAGCACAGCTGGCATCTGACTTCCGGTGAACCAAAGTGGCAGATAAACTCCATCAACTTCTTTCCAACCATGATCCGTGGGTTGCATATTCTCCAGGGGATCTCTCATATCAGCATGCTTCCAAAGATAGGCCACATAGTTGCACCGTGCTATCTTTTGCATCAGAACATTCTTACAGGGTGGAAGCATGCCTGCATCAAGGCTTTTGATATTTTCCAGAGGACTGTCAGGGTCGGTTGGTTTGTATTTCTGTTTGAAGATCTTCAACCTAGCCTCATCCACAGATGTCGAAGCTTTCTGACCATACAGTGAACATACATATTTCTCGAGCAGGCTGTCACTATCATCAAAGGTTGTGGTCTCTCCAATATTTCCAAGTCCTTCAAGATGGAGAGCATTCTTTTCTGCTATCTTCAGAGGGTTTACTTTTCCCTTCCTGAAGAAGGATGATGTATAATCGCATCCTGTGAGAGCGTGATACCCTGGCAAGGCTTTGCAAAGACATGGTCCAAGGTGATTTGCTAGTGCTGTGATATGGATGTACCGTCTTGTGTTATCACTTGAATGTCCTACATCCATCCACACATTGGCGTTCACCCGACTAGCATGATAGAGGAGGATAACGATGATATCAGCATCTGTTGCACGGATGACAATGTTTTGTCCTGGCACTGCATTAGCCAATACGCTGAGATGATAAGCAACCCTCGTGTCGGCCTCTACATGAGAACATACAAGTTCTGGTACCTCGCTGAACTCCACGGTTCCTGTGTCTGTTACTGTATATTGAAGACTCTGCTCCTCATGTGTAACAACAACTTTCTTATGTTGAATGATATGCCCATACTTATCATGTTTCCACTCCCCCAGGAGGAACTTCAGAAGTGCCGTTTTGAAACTTGATGACCTCAAGGCAAGTCGGAAATCTTTGGGACGGAACTGGTCTCCTCCAGTAATGTTGAATGATCCGTCAGTTTCACCTCTTGCTCGCTGCTCAACATTTTTGATACTTTTCACATAGCTGTCACAAACAAAGTGTACGTCTTTTGCTGGTGTGCTGCATATTATTCTCAGAAGTAGCTCTGCTATGTCACCCAAACGGAGAGGCAAGTCAGTAGGTAGTGACTGGATTATGAACATGGCATCATACAGAAGTACATCCACTGATCTTGGATTATCATGTTCGATCAGAGCTTCCAGGTGTTTGGAGAGTTTGCTCTTTGGTGTCTTCTTCAGTGTTCCATATATACTTGCAAGCGAGAGTGGGACAGGGGTGAGGGGAAAAGGAAACACCTTTTCCAATTCAATCTTTCTGGTGCAAGCAAGATACACTAATCTACCTAGCAAGTCCCGTGTCGTCTTCAGCTCCACAACTTTTTCTTGTTTACCACATACTTTACTCTTGACTGCAGCACTAGCAAAGTTTTTCACTTTCTTCCTTTTCAGAGGCCTCTCAAATCTTTCCGGATCTGCAAAACACCCTTCTAGAAACTCACTCTTCCACTTATCACCTAACTGAAAGACATTGAGCATATCTTCCTTTACTTCATCAGATGCTTTCTTCCCATCTGCTAGGCAATAAAGGTTTGTATCTGCAGTCAAGGACTGGGCAAAAGGATTCATAGTGGTGTCGATTGTATTGGAGATGCTTCCTATGTTTTGTTGGAATCTCTTGACTTGTGACTTTTGTAGCTCATGACTTGGATTAGTATGCTTTCTGACTCCTGCTTTTTCAAACATATGTCGGACTATAGTGCTTCTAGCTGCTCTAGTTACTGTCCATCGCCTGGTTGCTCCTTGGTTTTCATGGAAGGCAGTGATTCCAGTTCTACGTGACGCTGCATCTGCATTGATGGTACTCTCTAGTGCTTGATCCACTGGCTGTCTGGCAAAGGAATTGGAAGACAACCTGACAGATAAACTACCTCGCTCAAGTTGTTGTCTTATACCAGGATGGGTGGCTTCCATGTTTAACAGACGTAGATAATAATGACACATGTAGCGAGCATAATTATGGCGAAATGCGGCAAAGAAAATGTCGATCATTTGTCCCAGCATGAAGGTAAATAGATCCACGTCATTTGTTCGCACAGATCTGTCAAACAACATATATTTGTCTACCATGTCAATGTAGCTCCTCCAAAACTGTGCATTAACACCATGCTTGCCATGTCTGGTATCATCGCAAAAGTGTTCATAAGCCACCATGAATGCTCTATACCCATCTGACTGCTCTAGATCTTCCATAACTTCTGGAGAGGGCGTCGTTTGCACATTTCTCAGAGTGTCTACCAAATGCCCGAAGCGATCATTCTCTTCTTCAAGTTGCAAGAACAGATCAATGTGTTTCATCTTCATGGCAGTCGCTAACAGTACATGCATTCGTCTTGCCTGATTGAAATGACTTCCCGACTGGAAGGCATTAGTGGAACCCTTACCAAGAACTCCGCTCTCGATCAAGATGTGTGTCGCACCTGAACCATCTAGGAGGTATCCCAATGCTGATAGATAGCGAAACTTGATATGGAATGCCCCAAAACACACAAATATGTTATCGTATCTGGGTTTCAAGGTGTCCTGCAACTGAGAAGCTGGCTTTGCTATGGCCAAGTCATAGGTTGTTGCAATGCAATCTTCTCCACACTCTTCAGCAAGGGTTCTATTTCTCTTCATCGTTTCATTCACAACAGCATGCTGTGTTGGGGGTGCCCCAATATTTGCCAAATAGCCTATTTTCTGAGCTGGTAGGTCATCTTTAGTTACCGTTGAGTTCCAGCCAGACCACATTGGTGTCGCATCGTTTGTTTTGCAAGATATTGCCCATGCAACATCTCTGGAAGCACATGCTTCATAGTTAAGTGGCTTGTCCATTGTCTTTTTGTCAAATTCAAACCGTGACATCTTTGGTTTCTTTCTCACTGGTTCAAGTTCTTGATTGGAAATGTTGAGGCTTCTTTTGCTTCTTGTGTATATGGTTGGTGCTGGTATGTTGTCACCTGAGGATGTGGAAGCAACCTGGATTGATCCAGAAGTTACTGTTGAGGCTGGTTCTTGTGTGACATAATTTTGGATACAGATACCTTGTGTGTCATGAAACATTGATTCGTCATAGTTATCCCATGCTGTGTTTGTACTCAATCCTGCACTAGCTTCTAAGCCATCTGGAAGAACTTGCTTCTTCTCAATGATTGTAGCAGCAATTTGAGTTTCATATTCTTCCACGTTATGGTAGCAGATACAGTGACCAAAGTGATTCATGGTTTCCACTACCTTTCTTGAACCAGTAACACTTTTCAAACCCATTCCCAATAACATGTGCTTGGAAGGCTTCACTGATCCTCTGGTGACTTTGAAAATATCATCTTCAGCGGACGATTCAGCATATCGTTCTACTCTCTGACTCGCTTCTTCCTTTGTGCCAGAATACAAAACCCTATAGAAATCTAGAAGCTGATGAGGTATGGTTGGAACTTGACCCCTGTGAATCATCTCCTCAGTAATTGGATTTGAAAATTTATACTCTTGAAGCTGAAGGATTTTTTGCCGGAAGAATTTGGCTACACATTTGATTTCCTCATCCATAGCATCCTTTGCCAGGGAGATATAGGTGCCGTGCTTCTTGCTTTCTTGACAAATCTGAAGCTTGCTGCCATAATGATCTTTAATTCTCGTTAAGAGATGATATGGCTCAGAAGTTGGATTCTCAAACCCCTCTTCCCTAAGGAACTTAATGTGCATACTATTAACGTCAGCCATTTTTACAGATTTCTCTGATACCCCATTCTGAAAGATTTCAGAATCAATGTATGATAGCAGTCGCATAAAAGCAGACTTGCGTTTCTTTGAATAAGTTTCACCGTTTTTCTTTTCTTGAGTCTTACAACCTTTTGAAATAAACCTCTTTCTGCAGGTAGGGTGATATTTAACTTCCTTAGCTATGAAGTCTATTTCTTCAAACTCCCGAAGGAAGTCTTGGTCCGCCTGTTGCCTTGCAGCTTTCAGTATACTCTCCTGCGCTTGAAGCGTTTCACACGTACTTAGATTCTCAAAACCAGTAGGGAAATGGATACGACCAGGGTTTCTGCAAAAAATGCACTTCTTTTCCAACACTCCACTTGTTGAGGCAGTTCCAACCGATTGCTTCGGTGACATAACAGATCTTGTTCCGATAAGATTATCATCAGGGGAAGTGTTTGCTTCCTTCGACTTCACCTGATATGCTGTAAACTTCTGGTAACAACTACTATGAAAACCATAATGACATGATGGGTTTACATCAAAGTTAATGGATGTGCATATGTCAAGGTACTTTGATCTTTTTTGATGTTGTCTTCTGGCTTGAGCTACATTCCATGCCGTCTTCCACGTCTGTTCAGTAAATGGAACTACTGTATCACCATCACATTCAGTTTCCCCACTCGCATGTAGCACACACTGCAACTCCAAAGCTTGATCCATCTGAAACAAAACAAAATAAAATGTTCACACTGTTTGAATGGTCCTTACTTGTATTACTCTGTTTAGACTACAGGCCTACTAGTATTCAAATGTATGACCTTATTTTGAGCTCTGTTGATACCTATAGTGCAGTAAAACTATTGCAAAGAGATACTTAGTTTAATTTTATGGGTGCCATTTGTTCATGCGAGTCGCAACTTGTTGCTATTGTTTGTTTGTTAGTTCCGAGATATTAAATTATAGATATGACTTTAATAGAAATGAAAGAGAAAGGCACGTACAAGTAATTGCCATATAGGCCTACATGTATATATGTTAAGTGTGAAACTGTACCGTACATTGAGTTATTATGATGTCACTGAAATAATTGGTGTGTAAACTCACCTTAAGTCCTTAGCTTTAAACTAGGGAAATCTGTTACTTTCACATAATCTGGAAGACTTGACTTTAATGGAGTATCTGAGTAATCTTTACCTAGTGAGAGATTGGTAAAATTGCAGATTGTTAGAATGTTCATAATATAGTAAAAGTAACAAAATACTGTATTCCAGGAGAAAGGTCCATTTAATCAGGCTTACTTTATTGTCAAATGGGTCAATGATTAAAATAAAAAAATGTCCAATCAGAACCCACTTTTCAAATAGTGAGTCACTGACGACCATAAACAATATAATCTGATATTGTATTAAATTTTTACTAAAATTGGTGAAAAAAGGCAATTTTGGGTCAAATATTGCCAAAATCACAAATATTTCTTGAGTATGGTCAATAAGAGTGTTTTTTTTTAATCAGCACCCCAATTTACATAAAGTAAAACAATAAAAATCATGAAAAATGAATAATTTGATGTTTTAATACATTTTTTCAAAAATAGGTAAAAAAGGCCACTTTTGGTCAAAAATGGCCAAAAATCACAAAAATGTCTTGAGTGGGGTCAATAAGAGTGCTTTTTTTGGAATCAGCACCAAATTTTACATAAAGTAAGCCACTCAAACCTTTGTCACCAAAAGTTCTGATTAAATGGACCTATCTCTTAGACTATATAGATTGTGTAATTTGCACTAAACATGTTTTAAATGGAGATTAAAAAGAGTTATGACCAATGTTGACAATTTCTGTCAGGTCATAATTCGGAACCCATAATTCTTAGAGGTTTTGATACCTCAAGGCTCAAGCGATCTTCTTCAAGTCCATAAGGGCAAAACAAAATAGTTCTGCTTCCAGTTCTAAATAGGCATGCAACTTGGTCACATGGAAATTGAAACTAGGGTAGGAACACAAATATACATGTAACTTGTCACTAGTACTGTAGGCAGTTATTACTTTATATTAGGGGGACAAAAATTGAGGGGAGAGGGACATTTATATAGTACATTTTTCTATTCTTAACCCGGAAGCTCGTATAACGTCCTTATTTGTCAGTATTTTGTATTTCCTTGCCTTTTTTTCCCTGGAAAAAACAAAACAAAAAACCTGCCTGCTTTTCTAATTGTATTCCTTAACTAGTAACCCTAAATTAGCCATATATTGAGCCAATCTGTGAAAAAATTTAAAAGAAGCTAATTTCAACTGATTTTGGTGGGTATGGGTATGGACAACTACCAAAAAAAAGGAAGGAGGGATGGGGGTTGGGGAACTTTTTTTATTAGAGGTCAAAGGTCATTGACCCCTGCCCAAATCTCTAAAACTTATATTTCAGCAACAATATATGGTATATAGATGATCTTGGTGTCAAAATGCACAGAATTACAATAGAAGATGACATCAAATAATTATTGACCCTTGGGACCAAATCCTGACCTCCGAAAATGAGGTCAAAGGTCACAACAAATTTTATTACTAAAATGTCATATTTATAACAGGAAAATTACCATTAAATAAAAATGAGCACAAACAAATCGAAGAGGCTAATTTTAACTTACGTGACGGGTATTGGAGTTATTATTTATTCTAAGAGCAGAGGTCAAAGGTCATTGACCCTGGACTAAAACACTATAAATTGTATCTCGGCAACAACATATGGTAATTGTATGATCTTGGTGTCAAAATGCTCATAATTACACTGGAAGTAGAAAAATGTAAAGTGTGATATACATGTAGGATAACAAATTGACCGCCACATATGACCTCAAAGGTCAAAAGTCATTATTCGAAGCCCCATATTGAATCCACATATAACATAAAACAACATGAGTGATGTCTTTGTTTAAGGAGTGATTACTCATACAACCTAGTTAGCCTACATGTACTGTACCTTGACTAGTTACCCCAGTGAAGTGAGATGTCCCAAAAGTTTCCTATTATTAAGGAGAGGAGCTTGGTGCACCTTGCAGAGAGTCTTGTATACAGCAGGGAGATTCAGCACATCCTAAGTCGGTATTTGGCGGCTTAATCAAGGGCGAAGTGACTAGATACAAACGTATATGTACCCATTTAAAAGAGTTTGAGGAGAGGGTTGAATTCTTCAAAGACAAACTTAACAAGCGCGGATACACAAACGAAGACCTAGACCTAGGAGCGAGACTTCCGCGGACTCTAAGCGTGAGAGAAAAAAAATAAAAAAAAATACCCCACTGGTGTTTGTCCTACCATACTACCCACGAGTCACGCACCCAGCCCTCAAATGGGCCCTTCTCAAACACTGGCACTGGATTAGTGAAAACGAATACCTAAATACATTTAGGCTATTTTGATACCCAACCCTTGGCATACAAACGGCACAAAAACATAACATATGAACTTGTTCGATCTAGGACTAAAGCATCTCCACAATCCAACCAAGAAGAAAACAACCTGGATGAGGAGAATGTGCAAATCCTATTGAAACTATTGGAAGAACAAAACAATGATCAAAGAAATGGATCTCAAGAAAACAAAATAAATAAGTCAAGATGCCTTCCTTTCGATCAATACCTCCCAAAAGCCGGTATTTGTCCTTGCAGTCTGTCATATAAACCGACACACAAATAAAAACAAGGAAAAAGAAAATTAAACTGAAAGAATGGTGACTGATGAAGTGCATTACATAGCACAAACAAATATGCCCTGCTCCCCTTCCAAAAAAGGAGAAAAAAAGGGGACGGCATATTATCACCGGTAATAATCAATCACTGAGTGAACTAAAAACAAAGGACCACTGTTGCAATACACAAACCAGTCATCGCGTCGCACAAACTAGAGACAGGGTTTGAAACTCCCGCTTTTATGGAATGTCGAACCCAACGATGTATTTTTCCGTCCACGAACTCCAACCACTGACTGTCATCTAGCAGAGATAATGTAGCTAGAACTGACCCCCGCCAAGCGCCCCCCCCCCCCCCCCCCCCCCCCACCCCCCCCCCCCCCCCCCCGGCCCCAGATGCGTGTCTTACAAAAATAAATAAAAAATAAGAGTTAAGAATTACGCTCTGGCCAGTCAAACAACCACTCTCTGGCATACCGGGCATACTCACTAGATAACGTACAATTACAGATTTAACTCTGCCAGTCACAAATACAATCCATATAATACTTGTCAGCAGAACCGCGTCTCAAGAAAATAACGAAAAACACAGAGGGGTTCTCTTGAAACTTGTACACGTAACCACCCCCCCCCCCCCCCACCTCCTACCGACTGCAATCTCGCAGAAAAAATGTGGCCAGAACTGACTTCCCAGAAGCGTATATCACTAAGAAAAAACTTATATTAAGAATTACGCCCCGGGCAATATAGTTACGCAACCACACTGCTGGCATACCAGCAAATCATAAATATACAGATTTATCTCTGCAGACCAGCAACAAACATACAATCCCATGATACTTCACGCAGCAGAACTGTTGCAGCATCTCCAAAACAATAACGAAAACGATGAGAAATAGTTCTGACTTGTGACAACTTACATAAACACCCTCCCCTTCCCATAGTAGAATGAGTTCTGATTCACTGCAGCTAACACTGGGATTGATCAAACAAACAACAACAAATAAACTGATCATTCCTTAAAGTATGCCTGCATAAACCGGTTTCCCTTTGCTCTTTTCTTGCAAAAGCACTTCATCTTTACCTAAAAAACCTAATAGTCTCACAGAAAAAGAAAAAACAATTCAACATAACCCAGCATTAGACGTCCTTCAATTGAATGTCCTTCCCATGTGACCGAGAATCGTTTTAATAATACAAAAAACGTAGGCTGAATGTATGATTACGCTCCTTCCCAACAAACACCAAACATGATTATAAATGCACATATACTTTACATACACAAACTATTTGACACTAATGAACTTTAACCGCCCCCCCCCCCCTCCTGATTGCTCATTTTGACCTTTAACCTCGTATTTTGGTGGTGAAGAATCCATTTCATATTGTGTTTGTCTCCTAGTATAATTCTGTGCATTTTGACACCAAGATCATCTAGGCCTATGAAAAACATACTGCTGCTGAGATACAATTTA
This sequence comes from Crossaster papposus, assembly GCA_037893245.1. Taxonomy (NCBI): domain Eukaryota; kingdom Metazoa; phylum Echinodermata; class Asteroidea; order Velatida; family Solasteridae; genus Crossaster; species Crossaster papposus. Next base: position 388,844 of record JBAIAA010000088.1, on the reverse strand, counting down.
TAGTGTTTTAGTGCAGGGTCAAAGACCTTTGACCCTTAGAAAGGGAATTTCCCCCTTCTTCTTTGCTCTTGGAATAAATAATAACCCCCATACCCGCCACAATAAGTTGAAATTAGCCTCTTAGATTTGTTTGTGCTCATGGTAATTTTTCTGTTATTTTACTAATATGACATTTTAGTAATACGTCTATTTTTGACCTTTGACCTCTTTTCTAAGGGTCAGTAGTTATTCTATGTCATCTTCTTTCATAATCCTGTGCATTTTGACACCAAGATCATCTATATACCATATTTTGTTGCTATAAATATGACATTTTAGTAATAAAATTGTTTTGTGACCTTTGACCTCATTTTCGGAGGTCAGGATTTGGTCCCAAGGGTCAATAATTATTTGATGTCATCTTCTATTTTAATTCTGTGCAATTTGACACCAAGATCATCTATATACCATATTTTGTTGCTGAAATATAATTTTTAGTGATTTAGGCAGGGGTCAATGACCTTTGACCTCTAATAAAAAAAATTCCCCAACCCCTATCCCTCCTTCCTTTTTTTTGGTAGTTGTCCATACCCATACCTACCCAAATCAGTTGAAATTAGCTTCTTTTAAATTTTTTTCACAGATGAACCTTAAGTTAGGGATACTAAACCCCCTCACTGTCAATATTTATATTAAGTTTCGTCTTTTCCCTCCAGTTGTATTTATTTACTTTCCTGGGATTACACAATGTCCAGAATAGTATAATAGTACGAGTTGAAAGAGGAAATGTTACATTCTACGAGGCGAAGCAAGAATGCAACATTTATGAAGTATATTTTGCATGACTGAGCAAGAAAAATATAATAAAAATACATAGAGCAGGGGTCGGTTGGAGATACAATGTAGTCTTCCTCTACACATTTAAGGTTTTAGTCAGGGTTCCATAGTTTTAAAGTTAAATCAATGTGAAAAATACGGCATTCCTGGAACCTGCACTTTGGAAAGAATGTTTTTCTCATAAACAAAAAGTGCATTCATTGTTTGTGTTTATACCTGTGTCTTTAATAAATTGTGGACAGATATGCTCCACTTTATAGAGTGGAGTGAAGCATATTTGTCCAACATTTTTAGATTTTGTTGTATGTATAATCTTAACAATTATTAATTTATCTCCATATTTCAATTCATCGGGCATTCTATTATACTAAAATATTCCCATTTCCCTCCCCGCCCCCTCCAAATATTCTTAGATGCAGATACGATGGAAAAAGACACATGCGAATGCAGCACTGAGCCCCCAAGGAGAAAACTGCGTTCAACCTCTGGCTTCTTTCCAAGAAACCAAAAAAACTTCACAATACTGCCACACGTATGCATCATCTGCAAAAAGACAGAGGTGGAGTTTGGACAAGAAGACCCGAACAACTGTCCTTGACAAACTTTCACAATGCCAGACGCTCTGCAGGAAAGCTTCTGGAAGCAGCGAGGAAAAAAGATCAGTGGGTGCTCTCACAGATCGAGGGAAAGGATCTTGTCACCACAGAAACATTGTATCACACAGTATGCTTTCCATCCGACTCTCCTTAATACAAATTCGGCTGGAAATGGGCAAAATGTTTGTTATAACAGAATTGTGTATTAAATGTAAATCGGTACGAGTTGTTGTTCACCCACTCAAATGTACATTGTTAAAGACATGGACAAACTTAAGTTTTACCCTTAAGAATGAACATGTATCGAAGGTTAAAGCTGGAAAACCCTCTGGTCGTGTATATATTTTGTTCATACAATTTAGATTTAGATTTTTACCCTCCCCCCCAACAAAAATTAAAAAAATAAATACTTAACAAAAAATAAATTATAATAAAAAATAAAAAAATGACACTTTATTAAAAAGTTCAAAATATGGCAATAACAACATGAAATTTGTATTGGGACATCAAACCACACCCTAATTCCTCCTAATCGAATTCTGTCTCCGTATAGTCCCTTTTTAGCAAGCAACAGCAATGAGCAATCAATTCCCATTGAAAATGTACACAGCTTTCCAATCCTGGTCAATAGAGGGCGCCCTCTATATACAGGTAATTAAAATGCAAATATTTAATTAACTGGTGAACTTGCGATTGGGAATTTTGGTTTTTCGTGATCCACAAGATCCCAGCTAACAAACTGCAGTGATTCCACTTAGATTCAAGAGGTTTCGCCAAGAAAATCAATTTCTGAGCACATTTTGCAGCCATGCCCTGTGGTTTAATGATCATAAAACCTCTGACAGGTGAGTTAAACGATATCTACTTTAAAATACAACCTCCCAAATCTAACCATCCCTGACAATTCAAACAATTACCAATGGTGTATCCCACTTTTAACAGCTTTTCCCAAAAAGGGCAACGCCTACATATTGGCTTTAAATAGTATTATTATTGATTTTTGCCAATGCACTTTTCGATTTTATGCAAACCAAAAAAAAAGAACACTTGAACATCGCGAACGTTAACGATTATACCCGACCGTCAATAAAACGTATTCGGAAAACTTTGGACATTTTTGGGAAAAAGCAGCATTCCTTCTTTTTTCGTCAGGTGACAGTGGAGGCTATACCAGAACTGTAATAATTCATCAGAAATAGACTATAATGAGACGAAACGTGTTGATATGCTTATCCACAGCAACGTAAGTAATAAAGGAATTAATTATCGTCTAGACAATAACCTTTACGGTGGTAACTTATCCACAGCCACGTGACTTAAGTTACATATATCTTTTTGACATCTAGTCGTTATAGTAAAGTAATTACAAATAGTCGTCTGTTTAAAGACAATCAACTTTACGTCGGTAAACTTATCCCCCCACTTTTAAGTATTACTTATATTTTCGGCATTTGGTTGCCTTTATAAAGAAAGCAATAATTACTGATCGTCAATTTAGACAATGACCTTTACGGCGGTAACTTATCCACTGCCACTCAAGTATTGGTTGTCATATAAAGCAATAAATAATAATCGTATATTCAGAGACAATAAACCCTATACGTACGTCGATAAACTTATCCCCACACTTTTCAGTAATAAATATCTTCTCGGCGTTGCCTTAACTTTGCGAGGCAGTGGGCACAAGTGGTACGCTTTTAGTTGCAGATTTGATTGTTTATAACTTATTTTCAAAAATGTGGCTTTATTGCTACCTTTATGCTCATTGGAGTTTAATGTGTTTTCCCTGCAACTCGAACTTGGAAGCGTACCACGCACTAAAGCAATAATTAATGATCGTCTATTTAGACGATAACAGCTACTTATTAAAACCGTAGAAAGTCCTGCCAATGCGAACAAGCAAAATGTATTCGTTTTATATTCTTTTCAAAATTCGTTGGAAACAAAAATTAAAGTATTGAAAAAAGCTAGTCAATATAACCATATCAATCTCACGCATGCTACCTAAGCTCAATGAAGCATCCACTTTGCCGCGTAGAGAACTGAAATGTAAAGAGCGCCCTCAATGTTGGGTATTGGTCATTCCATGTCAGACCAACGCACTTTTTTACCTTAGGTCTTCCGATTTTGATAAAAATTGCTGTGCTTGTAGGTCCTGATGAGCAATGAATGCACACTAATTTTTAGCCCGATCCGACCTAACATGTGGTCAGGGCAGAAACCACAAAAAATGACATTTTTAGAGTAAAATAGGCCTACCACCCTTTTGGTACAAATATGTCAAAACCATGTAAATTTTCATCGAATATATGCAAATTTGGTATTAAAATAATGAAAATTTTAATAAATTCTTTTGTCCAAAATAATTTTGGTGAAAAGAAGGTCACCGTGACCTTTCATATGTTACCATGACCTTTGACCCAATTTTTGTAACAATGTATCATTCCGAAAATCAACGAAATGAAAATGACTTGATAGAGCATGTCTTCCTCTATCAGAATTCACTAAGAAACAATTGGGCTCTTTAAAATTTACAACTTTATGACTTTTTTGTACTGTTGGTAGGTTACAAATTAGTCAATTTATAGACTTTACATTAGAAATCCACTAACACAACTTACTGTTCTGTTTCAATTGTTACTAAAATTACTCTTGGTTGAGGAATTTATCATGTTGAGGGCTGATGTGGTCTAACCAGACTCATACTTTTTAGCACCAAGGATTTGGCTTTGGGGGGTGGGGGCAAAACACGGAAAATGAGGAATGTTGTAACAATGCGGCAACATGTAACAATGGTGACGGAAAGGTTCCGAGCAATAACCGTGCAACTGAAAACACGGAAAATAAGGAATGTTGTAACAATGCGGCAACATGTAACAACGGTGAAAGGTTCTGAGCAATAATCGTGCAACTCAAAACACGGAAAATGAGGAATGTTGTAACAATGCGGCAACATGTAACAATGGTGAAAGGTTCCGAGCAATAACCGTGCGACTCAAAACACGGAGGAATTCCAATAAGCTAAGTTATTATGTGTTTAATCTGCCTCAACATTTTTAACTATAATACCCCACTCCTTCCAAATAGTTCATAATTGTTTTATAGGGTTATTTTACATGAAAAGCCAACATTTCTAATTGTAGCGGCTCCCGACAAGCCATTTTACTGCCTGCTATTTTTGGCGTGTGAACATTCTCATTTTCAATATAAATGGGCTTAACTGGCAAGTCAAATATCACCTCAAATGAAAGTTGACATCTTTTTATAATAAATTTTATTGTGTTCAACTGCTAAATCGGACCAATGTTGTAGTTTTTTTTTTTAAATAGCGGACATTGCGTATGAGATAGATGCAGTGGGATGACGTTGTGAATTTGTATAATTGGTTTGTAAAAGTTGGAGTCTTGAAGAAGTAAAAAAAAATATTTCCATGTGATTAAAGTGTATATTGATTTCGAGCCTCATCAGTCGGCAACTTGACCACAAAAACTCAGTCGACAGAATGGGCCACCAAATTAATAATGTTGGTGGCCCATTTGCCGACCGAGCTTCCGAGTCCAAATGCCGACTGAGGGAAATAACACAGAAAGCCCTCTCGGTAACTCTCCGTGGCATACTTTATTCATCATCTATCGTCAGGTGTACATTGACTCCCATTTGACCCTAAGTTATTGTGAGACTTGAGACTAAGTGACTATTAGACATATGTTACTGAGAGTTCAAAGTTACAACAGAACAGTAAATCTCAATGTCCTCACCCGGTTCAAGTTTCCACAGAACTATACAACTGACATCTTAACCTTGATTGGTGAAATAGGCCTACACAATGTGTACACCACAGTGAATTGATAAAAGTAGGCGATTTAGCAGTGAACTGTTTAAGGCGATGATGTCTTGATGTTGATCACATTTTGATCATGATGCCAGTCATCCCCCACTCGATCCCATGAGATCCGCTCAGAACAGTAGTAGAAAAATATAATGCAAGAAAAATGCAAGAAAAAAAATAGCAAAAAGTCAGAGGGAAGTAGCCAGAAAATGCCTCAGTTTGCACCACATCTAGAATATTTTGTCCGGGGCCCTTAATAAGCGGCCCCCGAACCCATAAATGGCTTCGCGCTTGCTCGGCCCTGAGTCGGCAAATTCACTTCCACACCCCCTATAATGGAAATGTTCTCGCTGCGCCCCTGAATTTTTTCGTTTTTCTCTAATTAACGTTAATAATTTGGGCAGTTTGAATCGTCTAAAGCATGCACGGAATCCAATAAGGCATTGGTTGTTGCAACCCAAACAGCTTGTCAACGAGCGCATTATAACCATCAATATGATGAGACCGAGGGACCCCCCCCCCCCCCCCCCCCCCCCCTCCGTAATTTTCTTAACTTATACATTGTCTAGACTATTGTTTACGCAACTCCCCTAAATCCTACGTAGAATTGCTAACAAATCACAACATTGCACGAACACATTGACTGCGCCACAAAGGAGGGTTCCTTTCGTATGAAGCTAAAACGTACACGGGATCACAGTACACGACCCGGATGAGTATTGTGTATATAAATAAAATTGTTTTTCGAAAGAGCACAACCGTACGCGTCTTTGTGGCAGGCTTACACGACACACATACTGCCTGCAACGTCAAAATCTAAACATATATAATCTTTTGAGATCGACAAAATTCACTTCAATCGAAAATGCAGTCTGCTGGTGCATGTACTCTTCTGGGCTTGTTGGTTGTTTTGTCAGTAAGTGGTAAGTAATACTAATACAGTTATCTGTGCACACGTTTTCTATCTGCCCACCAAACCCAGATATTAACAGTAATGATTGATAGCCTGTTATACACAAAGTAGCCTGTTGACTTTTCGTAAACGACTTAATGCTAACTTTCCACTGCACAACCTCTTCTTGTTCCGTAAATATACAAATTAAGATTTGTTGATTTGATCATGAAAGAAAGACAAAACGTCTTGCACTATAGTGGAAGTATACATGTATATGGGCATTTTTTCAAACCCCAGCTTAGGCTCCATCTCGGGCTCTATCACTATTGCCAAAATGCATGAACAAAGCTAAACGGAGACCAAGCTAAGGTTTGGGAAACGACAATGGTTATGAGTTTGGACACAAAAGTAAAACCCATTAAAGGGATCGATATACGTTTGGTAATTGGAACCAACTGTTTGTTTCAATCCTATATAGTTATAGATATATACCATAAAACTAACCTGTACAAATTTCATTTCAAAAGGTGGTAGCGATTTTGAGATATTGCCGAAAATCTGGAGCGGTTATGTCCACGCAGAAAGAATAATCTGCGTTGGAATACACAATCTGAGAAACGTCAATGCAGTAACGCTTCTCAGATTCAAACTGTTAGGGATAAAAAGTGATATCTTTTTCCATAACCGCAGTAATTCAAAGTGAAAAGTTTCTAAAAATGCATTATATTATCTAAAGCTGCTGTACTTCTTACCATTTAAGTTTTTATTGCCATTAATTGTCAAACGTATACGATCCCTTTAAGTAAGCTCTGTCCATTGAACGTGTGAATAAAATGTGCACTTTCCTAGTCGTCCCAAATATTGCTCCACTCATTGTAATATTGGCTCCACTCAATGGCCGCCCTGCATTTCGACACGTACTGTACACACACAAGTTAAAAGCACGTGCGCGCATGTTGGACTTTTTTTGTACACGCATTCTGGGCATGTAATCCCCATTATGATTGGTCCAAACATTGTACTGGGTGGAGAAATTATTACCGATCAGACCTGGAGGTATTGTTACACATACAAAGCCAATGGGGATTAATCTCTAAACAACAATATAGGCACCGCTTCTCTGTCTGAAACAGTGGGGTCTTCAGAGACATAATGGCTGTGTACACGAAACAAACATATATAGGGCAACATGCAGCATGATGCACATCATACCTGGCAGGAGAAACACAAAAGAAAAGTCATGTACAGAGTTCTGTGGGAACAACAGAACTCTGTACATGACTTTTCTTTTGTGTTTCTCCTGCCAGGTATGATGTGCATCATGCTGCATATTGCCCTATATATGTTTGTTTCGTGTACACAGCCATTATGTCTCTGAAGAAGATCTTGTTAAGATCGAAATATTAGGCCTTCTTAACTTATTTGATTTGTATATTTTAGGTCATTCCAGCCAGTAAGCAGTTTGCAGCAGTTTTAATCTTATTCATAATTAAAGAAGTTAGAAGACTATACAATGGTAACAAGTGAGTAGTCCAAAACAGATTGAAAAAATAAATATATTTTCAGTGCATAACAAGTTTTAAAACAGGGTAAACTATTTGCAGATATCAAAAATCTTTATTAAGAAATATCTTACTTATTTGAAAATAAATAATGATTCTGGGCATCCAGCAAAATGATTGCGCTAGATATCATGTAATTGTTCCGAAAAATTGAATTTTATAAAACAAAATTCACTAATGGCGATCGCGAAAAAAACCCAAGAACATGAGAATCACTGCCTGATGCCGGTTGAGAACGAACGCCGTTTTTCTTGCTTTTCCCAGCATCCATATTTACTATAAAATACTACCCTACAAATTCACCCATTCCTGATAATTCGTGCAACTACCAATGGTGTTTCTTACCTTTCTTACCTTAGAGTGTTGAAACAAAGTTAAAGAAATTACGACAACAACCAGGGGCCTATTTCACGGAGCTGCTAAGCACACAAATTTGCTTAGCATGACAATTTGTCCTTGGTAAAAACAAGGTTACAGACCAAATTTTCACGTGATCTTTATTGTTTTTGATTGATAATCAGCTGTTTTTTTGCTTAGCATGAAAAAACACGTATAAATTTGGCTGATAACTTGTTTTTAATGAGCAAGAATTTTTTGTGCTAAGCAAATTTGTGTGCTTAGCAGCTCCGTGAAATTGGCCCCAGGTTTCCAGACGAACCGTAATTTATAATAAGGAAAGGACAGTATAATTATTTTAAAGTTGGGTTGTACATTGTACATATGTAAAATAAAGGCAATTTCCTTGTGTCATTTATTTATTGAAGTAACTAATTAAAACGCTGTTCTGTCCTAATCGGAGTTAAATTTGGATTGTACATGTAAAGGCAGTTAAACTTGTCTAGCAAATGCTGTCATTTATTCAAGTAGCTAATCTTCTTCTTGCGTGTGACACAGCATGCAGTCACGCTATTCCAACAAGTAACCCGAGCCAGGTTCTTGTTTGCTCATTCATGTGGGTAAGGTCCACCAGGTTGGCCGGGGCAGAAAAGGCAGCGCAGTCGCTGATGATGTGTGTGGCTATGTGCTCTGCCGCTCCGCACATACAGGCCGCTGATGGGCGCAGCCCCCAGCGGAACATGTTGGCGTTGAACCGCCCGACCCCTGTTCGTAGGCGGTTCAGCGTGACCCACTTCTTGCGGGGCAGGTCAGGGCGGATCCAGGAATTTCGGTTAGAGGGGGCGCCAAAAATTGTCAACATAATATATTGGGAGAAGATATGGGAGCGCAGGAGGCGCGAAGCCCCAACGCCGAGATCTTCTCAATATTCTCGAGATTTTTTTAGGGGGGGCGCGCGCCGGGTGCGCCCCCCCCCCCCTGGATCCGCGCATGGGTCTGAGCCGGGTGGGGCTCTGGTGTGGGGGTCAACCGTGAGTTGGTCAGGTCGAGCTGTCTGTTCCCAGTTGGCTTCCCACTCACCAAGCAGGGGAAAGCTGTGGTTGCAAAGAGCTGCAGCATGCCTAGAGAATGAGCGACGGGAGGGCAGACGTTGACGACCAAGCTGTCATCGTGGACCAGCTGATGCAATGGATGTTCAGTGTTGGCTTCGGCCTTGCACACAAGTCTGTCAGTGAACTTTTCTCTGCGCAGCTTGGCGGTCGCAATGCCCGCGAGGGTGTCAGGTCAACTCGCCCCCTGACCGACTCGCCCCTTACTAACTTGCCCCCTGGCCGACTCCCCCCCCCCCCCCCCGGCCGACTCGCCCCTCGGCCGACTCGCTTCCTGACCGACTCGCCCCCCTGGCCGACTCGCCCCCTGACCGACTCGCCCCCTGGATAATTGTTTCATTCAAAGTCGTGAGTGCTCATCCCGTTTGTGTGTAGTTTGAGTTACATGTGTTTTTAATTCTATAATTTATATCAACTGAAAGGACGATGTGGGTAAACTTTTCCCTTGAATAATTATCTTGCATACATCTCGAAGATTTTTTAGAAAATACCTTTTGATGTTCGGTTCAATGGAACGATTTCGGTAGTGGAAATTAATGACAAAGCAGTAGGCCTAAATCCTCGAAGCCCAAACAGTTAAACTCATAACTATTTATATATATATATATATATATATATATATAAACTCGAAAAACAGACCTTAGAGCGACCGGTCCACACAAACGTACGGTAATTTTTTTTTTCTTATTTGTAACCTAACCCGTTTTTACCTAGAGCTTTGGCCACAAAATTAAAAATCTATAGGATAATGTAGCCAAATCTATCGACATATTCAATAAAATTAAAAAAAATGAAATTGTATCGAGTACTTGGGCGCTCGGACGACCGGCAAACGGTCGTCCTAACGACGGTGGTCGTCGCAATACTGTAAAATTACTGCGAATGGTCGCTCTAAGCGCGCATAGTCTATAATATACATGTATATAAAGAAAATTGAGGGGTGGGGTGGGATAATCATGTTTGGTTCTTGTTTTTATGATGTTGTTTTTTTCGGAGCGCGGGGGAACAGGTTGATCGCATAATTTGATGCGATTTTGTTTACCCAATGGGGCTTTTCAAGGAAGCTATAGGGAATCTGTCAATCACTCCATCATTCTTTGTTACGAAAACCAACGCTAATGAGGGATTGAACTGGGTGTTACGACGCGCAGCTCCACAAAACTGTCGGCTCCCTCTGATCAGTCCGCCAAACGGGGTGAAAGATGGTGAACAACCCAGAGCTGACAGTGAATACAATAAAGTCGCTAATTTAACCAATGAGGTTGCTACTTTTGGAGAAGGGTTGGGGGGGGGGGGGGGGGGGGGGGGATTGCATGTTCGTCTTTCCGGGTATTTTGTATGTCCGATGGTGTTGATTTTCACATGTTATACATGTTGGTTTCTAAGACGTTTGGTATGTCGTGTTAGACCTGAGAACAATCAGAACATAAAAAGCACGATCCTTTTTTAAGACACATCCACAGACCGTTTTTCTGCATGCTTAGGGTGGGTTTTCGCGGGGAACGCAAACGATTCGCGAAGGATGCGAATGCCGAAAACATGGCAAGGTCCAACATTCGTATTTTCAAGGTTCCAAACATTCGCCAAACATGCGCGGGGGTTCGGAATCGTCGTTACTTGTTCGCGGGAGTCTAGTCCAGTCCATGACAGTTTACTAGTTTTGTAGATTTCTCCTTAATTATAATATTTGAATCATTTCTTTGTATGCCTAAATTGTACATAACTTTACTTGAGGAAGAATATTAGAAAGTTGTCCGTTTCGATTTCTTGGAAGTTGGAAGTCGCATTCTTGCAGCCTATTTGTTGTTGTTATTGAAATATGTAAACCAAAATATTGTTGTTGGTGAATAGTAATACTTCAAGAAAGAAACATAGGCCTATTAAATAAACGTATTTGCACATGTAATTGATTATACACTGTACACAATAAAATCGTAATTTATATATAATTTATTTATTACATGTAGTAATACGGTCATGTCTAAGTTTAGAGTTCTTTTTTATTCCTCAAAATGACAAATTGTATGGTAACGAATATACATGTACATCGTACAAGGTCCATAAATCAAACGAGGGGCGAGTCGGTCAGGAGGCGAGTCGGCCGGGGGGGGGGGGGGGGAGTCGGCCAGGGGGCGAGTCGGTCAGGGGGCGAGTTAGTAAGGGGCGAGTCGGTCAGGGGGCGAGTCGGTCAGGGGGCAAGTTGGTAAGGGGCGAGTAGATGAGGGGCGAGTCGGTCAGGGGGCGAGTTGACCTACAATCCCCGCGAGAACTGGCAGGAAGTCTGTTGGGGTGGGGCGCAGGCAGCCAGTGATGATTCGCATGGTGTCGTTTAGGGTCACGTCTAGCTTCTTTGCGTGGGCTCTGCAACACCATACTGGGGCGGGGTACTCGGCAGCACTGTAGACAACGGCAAGGGCACCTGTTCGGCGCGTGGATGTCCTCGCTCCCCATGACGATCCAGCAAGCCGACGTAGGAAGTTGTTCCGTGATGATGTCTTTGCACGAAGGGCTTCAAGGTGTTTCCTGTAAGTGAGCTGCCGGTCTAGTGCGACTCCGAGGTAGGTGGGTGTTGGGCTATGGGGCAGGGAGGACCCGTTGAGGTTGACGGTAATCTGGCGATAGGTTTTCCTTGGTGTTAAGGTGGAAGGGGGTTGTAGTAGTTTTTGCTGTACTCAGCTTTAGTCTCCATGTCTTTAGGTATGCTGCGATACTTTCCATGTCAGTTGTGAGCGTGTCCTCCACCCTCGTCCAGATTCTGTCTGAGTGCAAGAGCGCCAGTTCATCTGCATAACCATACTTCCGCGATGTGGTGTGTGGCAGGTCGCTGATGTATACGTTGAAGAGGGTGGGGGCTAGTACCGAGCCTTGAGGAACTCCATTTCTCAAATGTTGGGGTCGGCTTGTCTGTCCGTTGCTGGTCTTTAGGACGAAGCTGCGATTGGATATGATGTTGACGAGAAAACGCACTAAGTGGCGGTCAGGGATGGTGCGAAGGAGCTTCAGGATTAGACCGTGGTGCCATACTGTGTTGTAGGCAGCAGTAAGGTCCACTAATACAACACCTGCCTTGTTTCACAGTTCGAAACTATCCTCGATGTCGTTGGTCAGCCTAACTACCTGTTGAACCGTGGAGCGACCATGCCGGAAACCAGCTTGTTCGCCGGGCAGTTGGGGGTCAATGACTGGGTCCAGCCGAGCAAGAAGAAGCCGCTCAATGAGCTTGTAGGGGACACACAGGAGTGAAATTGGCCGGTAGTTCTTTGGGTCATCCGCTGGCTTGTTCGGTTTCAGAAGGGCGATAACAGTAGCCTTCCGCCAGATCTTAGGTAAAGCCAGGCCAGCTAGGCAGGATGAGTAGAATTCTTGGAGCAAGGCCAGGCATTTGGGACCACAGTTTTGCAGGAATTCTGGGGGGATGTTGTCGGGTCCCTGAGCTTTCCCGCATTTCAGTGTGGCCATGGCGGCAGAGAGCTCTGCTAAGGAGAAGGGTGCTGACAAGTGACCATCCACGCCTGAAGCTTTCCAGAAATGTGTGGTTTCCTGCTTGACAGAGCGGGTGTGGTTCTTGTCTGTGTTTTTGAAGTTAGCGGTGACAGGGCAATGCTTGGGTCGTGTACTACGGCCAGTGAGACAGTTGAAGGTCTTCCAAGCCATTTTGCTAGAGTGTGTAAAGTCAATCCCCAGGACTGTCTCTTCCCATCGCTCTCTGCGTTTCTTGTTCAGGCAGTTTGTCAGATCTGTGGCCGTGGCGTTAGCCTCCTCGTCGGGTTCAGCTTGTAGGAAGGCCGTTGTAGCAGGCATCACACTCTTCGTCCCATGAAGGGATGTATTGACGACGGTATCCGCGAGGGTTGGCACTCTTCGCTGCCTGTATGAGGAGTCTGCATAGAGCTGAGTAGGCTGTGTCCAGATTGCTGGGGGTGGGGGAGGGTAGGTTCTCAACCCCTAAGTCCACAAGACTTGTGAAGTGGCCCCATCTAGCGTTTCGGAAGTTCCACCTTTTAATTGGTTTGGTTGGAACAGCTTCGAAGGGGTTGTCAGGGACGATCAGAGATAGTCTGTGCTGTGATCTAGGTAACTGATCAAGGATTAAGCGGTGAGGGGATGGACCAGACAGGTTTGTAAATGCCAGGTCCGGGTTGGTGGTGGTATTCCACCTGCCAGAATGGAAACTGTCAGGCTGCTTTGAATCGTACAGGAGGTGGACATCAGCAGCCAAAGCCCAGCCTTCTAGGGTAGTGCAATCTTGTCTGGTTGACCGATACTCCCATGTTGTGCTTTGACAGTTGAAGTCTCTAGCATACATGCAGGGATTGTCGAAGGAGGGGAAAAGAGTCATTGTGTAGTCTGAATGAAGGTGGCTTGTAGACGTTTATGATTGTGACACCTTCGACTTTGGTGGCTGCCCATTCTACTTCAGAGTCTGAGGGGGAAGTTGAAATTACTCACCATTTTGCTGTGTTCTTTACAAACGTAGCAATTTCATGGATGTCACTCTCAGTATGGGCAGCCAAGGTGTAGCCTGGGATCTTCAGTCGAGAGCTGTTGCTGATATGAGTCTCTTGAAGGAGAATAGCACTGACTTTGTGGGTCTGTATCAAGTGTTCAATAACGATAGTTTTGGCCTTGGTGAGGCCTTCACATTCAACTGCAGCAAAGTGATGCCGTTCCGTGCGACATCCGTAGATGTCCGCCCTGAGGAGGGCGCGTGATCCGGGGAGGCATTAGACTGCATTGTTGGGGGTACTTGTTTGTCTTAGCTGTTGGTTCTGCTGTTATTTCTGCTGAATTTTGCTGTTAGTTCTGCTGAATCAGCTGAAACTACGTATCTGATTGTTGCTGTATCTGGTTGTTGTCGCGTTCGCCTGACATATGTCAGTTGACAGGATTCACCACGAGGAGGTCGACAACTTGAATCCCAAGTTGCTAATCAAGGGGCGGGTATTTAAAACCTTTGTACTGGCCATCTGGATTGGGGTAGGTCCTATGAATAGTATCCATCACACAAGATGGAAGCGGTACACGGTTGAAACGGCCCAGGTATCCTCAACACCATCTCACTACTTGTCGATAAGTAACATGGCGAAAGTTTTGGTCAACTGTTCCCTCAACAACATGCCTGCCATATTGTGTCTGGTACTGCATATGTGCAGTCAGTAGAGTTGCAGGGTGTCGGTAAGCAGCAAGCTTCAAACCAAGGGTGTTGGGTTAGGCATTGGTTTGGATCTTCAATTTTCACCTCTAACTCGGTCATTTTATTTGCTGTCTTCTCCACTTCCTTGCAACAAATGATATTCAGTGCACACTGCTGGATTGTACACCTTCTAGTTCCACATGTACACCTGTTAATGATAGAGAGACAACAAACACTTTTCGGTTGTTTTCATCGTCAAAACACGAAATGAACTACCAACACTCCCAAATGGTCTATAGAGCCCATTGAGCCTATCAAACACTTTGTTTTTTTGTTTCACCGTCGGAACACGAAATGAATTACCAACACTCTCAAATGGTCTATAGAGCCCATTGAGCCTAACAAACACTTTTCGGTTGTTTTCACCGTCAGAACACGAAATGAACTACCAACACTCCCAAATGGTCTATAGAGCCCATTGAGCCTAACAAACACTTTTCGGTTTTTTTCACCGTCGGAACAAGAAATGAACTGCCAACACTCCCAAATGGTCTATATGTAAGGACAAACGTGGACAAAATAAACAAATAGCCAGCGTAATTGCAACTGATTTTCAGAATACACGTACATGGCAACTTTCTTTATACATCTATCATTAACCATGCATGGACTTGGCGAGTCATTAGACGCCGACGGTAGTTCTACAACACCGGCACGGCCGGCAGATTAATTGCAGCCCCGCCAGACACTGACAAAAAAATGTTCGTCATTTTTTTCCAAAAAACGATCTACTGGAAACGGCATTTAACATAATGTGACCCAGCACGAGTAAATGAGACACTTTGAGGGAAAAATGAAAATTGAGATTTTGATTTCATCATTTAAAGCTAAACAGTAATTGGTGTTCATTTTTGAGTGAATATATCGCGGTTTTCACTTTTTGCCCCCTTTTTTTCAAAAAAATAGCCACAGAAAATGACGTAGGGGGTCCATGTTTGGGGTGTCTGGTACGCGTAGTGCAGCGGTCTTTTCGTCTGTCGTAACCCATTTTGTACTCTATGAACTCAACTTTGTTCATTTGGCATCATGTTTTAGTGGTACCTCGCTCAGCTATTTAGTACCCAGTTTTTGACCCCTTTGGATGTCCCCCAGGGGTACATGCAGCTGGTGGTACACGGCAGACTCTCATTTCCATTCATTTCAGGTGACCCCCTACATACTCCCATAGTCAGATATTGGTATCTAGTTCATCTAACCAAATGTCCGTGGCTGCCGGTCTATACCTATACACTCTCTAGAATGTTGTACTTACCTAACGCACCCCCCCCCCCCCCCCCCCCCCCACTAAAAACCTACAAATAATCTGTCTCATTTCTTGAGTCATGTATAAATCACGAATCGACAAGGACCCTGACATTTTTGTTAAATAGCCAATTTTAATAGCATTGTGTTTCTTGGGACTGTAGCTACCTACAATAACCTTGGGGCAATATTTTTTTTTTTTTAAATATATGAAAAGGCACATATTTTAATACGTAAGCAAAATTGTTTCTTTTGAGAAGTTAGGTAAAGATCCTAACAAAATATATAACAACATTACAAAGGTGCAAACGTCCTGAATTTATGACCAAAGAAATTCATGAAAATAAATATATTTTAAGGGGATCGTCCTTTCTTTTCCTTTGAGATTGCCAACTCTCTTCTCACTTCTTCTTTAACTTATTTAGGAACAACCGTCGGCATCCTACAATGCTACTATTGTGGCGAAGTAGATGTAGACTGTGAAGATCCGTTCAATACGACCAACGCTGTCACTGTGGAGTGTTCGTCCTTCTCCGCATGTGGGGTAAATAGACATTATGCATAGCGGCCATCTTATTATTTTGTAAAAAGAATGCACATCGGGTTCATCGCATGCAAAGGACTTGCCCTCTAAGATGGCTTCTACGCATATGGTCTATACCAAGTTCTGTCCCGTTCTGCGAACGAAGCTTATAAGTAAATAATAATCGTTTGTAAGAACTGCCACCATACTCCTTTCGTGATCACAGTTCAGATACTTATATGGTCTTATATGCCGACCATGCGCATTGCCGACCGTGCGCATTGCCGACCATGCACATTGCCGACCACTCGGAAAGAATTCCACACATGACCATCACTTGACACCCTGTGATTTTGCACCTTCCATCGTGGACCCCCTAGTGCCCCTCTTGCTTTTGTACTTTAACGTTTTTGGATTATGAAGCAAGATATGAGACGGCGTTTGTTTTCAACCGGCGTCGGGCAGTGGTTCTTATGTTGTTCTTGGAGTTTTTTCGCGATCGCTGTCTGGCGATCGTGATTTTATTTTTGTATTCAATTTTTGGGAACAATTACAGGATATCTAGCGCAATCCTTTTGCTGGATGACTTCAATCGTTATTGAAGGACATCACTTTAACCAGCCTAACCATTGCATTTCTGATATGATTCTACAGGGCATAGAATCACTTGGCCATCGGAAAGACTCAGTCCGCCTCAGCCGGGAGAAAGTTTGGATGAATCGTCTTCGGACTATTCAACCACTTGGGCTTAACATCCAACTATGAAATGATTAACTTCAATTTTTTTTCTCCATTTGTCATCTGTTTCAGATTCATTCCTTGCCAGAATTCTTTTTTTTGTTTTCACTTTTCTGGTTCTCCCTGTCTATTTTCCTCAACCCCTCCCCCCTCCACGTTACTCATATTCATACTTCTTTGTTAGTTCTTCCCTTTGATCTCCACCCTGGACCCCTTCCTTGTGGTTTTACCCCTTCTGCTTTTGTTCCTACCCTGCCTTTGATCCTACCCACACTGACCTCACCCTTTAATCCCTCAGCCTAATCCACCTTTTGTTGTTTGTTCCATTGTAATCTGTGCTTTTTCTTTTGTGTTTCTTCAGCTTTCATGATGTGCATCATGCTGTATGTTGCCCTATATATGTTTGTTTCTTGTACACAGCCATTTAGTCTCTGAAGAAGATCTTGTTAAGCCCTCTTAACTTATTTGATTTGTATATTTCAGGTCATTCCAGCCAGTAAGCAGTTTGCAGCAGTATTAATCTTATTCATTATTTACTTTCATATAAGTAAGAGATTTCTGAATAATTCGGTAGTAAAAGTTTGGGAGATCTGCAAATGGTGTATCCTACCTTTAAAACATTAAGGTATATTTAATTGCAATTTTGTAATTTTTCATCAGAGCAGTTTACACTTGCATAATTTGTAATACAATTTTATTAGGTCATTGCTTTCATTTCTTTCAGCAAGTTCCAAAAATGAAGATTTAACTCACTTTTAGTTTGACATGGCCGACTTGTGATTAAAGCCCATCGCGGTAAAACATACGGCATTGTAAGTATGTAATAATTTTTGGTCAAACCATAAAATGTATGTGCAGATTTGGGAGACAGACGGCACCAGCTCTCGCGGGTGCCTCCGAACTGCTAACTGCCAACCTCGTGACGATTGCTTCAGTAATATTTGCGGGTCGTGCTGCAATGTAAATCTCTGCAATGGCGGACCCGTGCCCACACCCCAACCAACCCAACCACCACCTGACGACTCGGACACTGTTAGCTGCTACTCCTGCGAGTACCAATCAGACACGGGCGGTTCGTCGGCCTGTATGGAGGAACCCTTCAAGACGAGTGGGTCTGGAGTCAGTCAGGTGTCCTGTATTGGAACATGCGTGGTAAGTGTACGCGTGTTCTCCGTGCGCGAAGAAGACAGTGACAGCTTGAACATTTTGGCTGAAGCCCATTTGTTCTTCATTTTTTTTGCTCCAATAGGTTGGGAATCGCAGCGACAATGGAGTGACGCACGTATTTCGCACGTGCACACCGGCAGATGGCGACTTGCCGTGCGTTTCGGGCTGTCACCCGCCCCCCTTCGATGGCTGCGCCACATGCTGCAGCGAGGACCTGTGCAACAGTGGTCCCATACCATCTTCCGACCAGCAGCCGCCGCCTCAGACCCAACCGCCTACTTCCCCGCCAATTCATGGTCAGGCGGCCATTTTGGCACCCAAGCTGAAATCAGCCGTGGTGCTGATGGCGACCCTCGCCATGTTGGCAATGTAAAATAAATCTATTAATGACCCAGCCATGCACTTTAAGACACTTTGAGGGACCCTCAGTAATGGCGGATGTTTGATTGCTCAATGACGGTTATTCCGAGGATTGTACTACATTTTGCTGCATTGATGACGATTCAAATGACGATATACCCTGAATAATAACTTGCATAATATTTTAGCCATTACTGGAGGCCTCTGTGAGTGAACAGTTAGGCTATTATACCCAGGGGTAGAGGGGAGGGGTTCCCTCTGCCGTATCTTGCTTGATATTTTGTCAAGAGAACAATACAATGCTAAATAGTAGGTGAACGACACAGAATAGCTATAAATTGTGCATGTTTGGTCATTTTTAGCAGGTAACTTACGGTAGATAATTCGGTAAACTTTGTGCTTGGTAATAATTCAGTAACTTAGCTTGTGGTAGATAATAATTAGGTATATGTAATAATTATGTTATGTAACTTTGTGTAGGTTATAATTCTGCAGGCAACCTTTGATAGGTAATAATTCGGTAAAGTGTAAACAATATTTTTAGGGGAAAATACCTGGCAGCAAAGGGTGTCAACGAATTCCCGTAAAATTTACGGTTACTGTTAATTGGCGGTAATGAAAATATACATGGCCGCCAATTTACGGTGACCGTGAATCCTACGGGAATTCGTGAATTCAACGAATGGAACAGAAATGCACGGTGAGTGGAACCAAAAATGCGCGGTCGTGACGTAGGGCGCAGCAATGGGTTTGACTAATGAATGCCGAGGGACCTTCAATGTACATGTAAAATCCTTCAACCCTCTGTGAATCTTTAGTATACTAAAGATACACCGAGGATATAAGCCAACATGAGCTGCTGAGAGGTAAGCCAAAATTTAAAAGGTTTGGTTACCTTTTCTTGCTTATTTTTCACCATTTCCTGCAAAAGGTCCAAATAAGCCATCACGATTGAAACAAAGTTTCTTCACCCCTGAATCTGCCGCTTGCGCATCAGTAATACAACCTCATTGGATATAATCACAAATATACTGGTTTCAATCACCATCTAAATAAATTGTTTCAGGTGTGTCAGTTCTTGAGGGTGACACAACATTATCTCGAAATGTATTCTTACTCAAACATATCGACGGATCATCACTATAGAATACATTTTGGCGGGGTTAGCAGAGACATGCCCGACGAACAAGAATGTATGGCAGCTACTGACTTAAATGTCCAACGTACTAGGCATTTAAAACACTCTTCTGTAACCTTTTATTCCATTGTTTGGTTACGCAACACTGAGACCAGACGCGTTCCCATAAATAGTGCAATACACACAGTTTTCAAAGCTTTTGCATAATACATACATGCACATGTAGTTGCATGGTTGCGCGTTAAAGCAAACGCTTTAACGCACCGTACGCTTTAACGCAGCATACGCCACGTTCATAGGATCTCCACCTAATATTATTGCGCTCAAAAAAACTTAGGTGCGCACTGCGCAGAAGTACACTGTTTGTGGGTGGGGGTGGGGCACCAAGCAAAAGACACACTCTCTGCCACTCTATTACAATTAGTCAGTAGCGCCTATTGGAGGACAAAAAAGTCACTGGTACATGTAGGCCTTTCCAACAATATATCTCTATAGATGCCCCAAAAGTTTAAGTACATGTACAATACATTTGTAAAAAATAAAATCCGTGTGATGGGCTATAGCTATGTCGTGCGCAATAATCTGAATAAAGGCTTGCATCTTGTTGAAGTGTCTATTAGAACTCAGCAAATGATTCAAAAACGTATGCTTATCAGGGCCAATCGGTGATCCTCCATGATATGGCTGTTTGCCAATACCACACACACAGAAAGAAAATACATTGGTTGTGTAAAGTTTGACATAATTGCAATGTGCCAAACAGGTGTTAGGTAAGGTTTTGCACATAAGTTTTGTAAAATAGATACTTAAAGTAGTTTCAGTCGAATCAGTAGAATGTACAAAATGCTACGATTACAACGTATACTACAGTTATACAATTCTACAACTTACAACTACTTTACATACTACAACAAGTCTTGGTTTAAATTTATATTCCGCTTATTCCCGCCATGATGAAGTCACGATTTCACCACGAATATCTTCAATGTTAAAATACGAATAGAAACTTTATATAGTATTTCACTTATGTTTGCGAAAATCAAAATTGTATCATGGATTCGTTAGAATAATTACAAATTTCGGTCAAGAAAATTTGGACAAAACTTCACAACTTAACATGGCTTTTGTAAACCACACACATTTCGTGAGTTCTGATTGGTCAGTTGGTTTTTTTAATGCAGAAGTAAGTTTAGTGAGTTACTCTTTAAGTATGTTTCCTAATTTCTGTTTGTCCGATGGAGTCACCAATAGTGACTATGTGACAGTCTTTAATACGTGACACTTTGTAAAACTTACGTGGCCAATGTACAATCTTGACAAAGGTTAATACACAACTCTTGTAAACAAAACAAAATTTAATTTAATAAAGGACATTTTAAACTTGCAGAATAGTGGATTATTTTTTGTTGGCAATATTTTATTTAAATTGTGTATTATTTTATTTTACAGTTCATTTTGTATTTGCAACTTGTCCCGAGATCGTATTGAATTCCGTCATGAATAGCCCAGTAACATTCTCAATTTCTTGTTCAATTTTTCTCCTTTACTTTCGATTTAAATTTTCTTTCTTATTCATTTGTTTAACCCTACTTCCTTGGTGTCAGTGTCGAGGTTCAAAGTTTCTTTAGCAAGTGCACTGTTGTCGGTAAATTTTCGACAATTTTTATGAAGTGGTCTTTCCCAAAATCTGGAGGGATTTTCTATTCTATTAGGAAAATACTCACCTTCGTTACCTACATATGCATTTCCAATGTGCTTGCGCACGCAATACCACTGAGAATAACAAAGCCCATGCACTGCACGGCCCTCCCATGCAAGACGCCCTCATTGTGTTAAACAACCCTTCTTTTTCCACAAAAAGTTACATGTAAGTCGAGGTAGTACGGGAGGGATGGTAACGAAGGTGAGTATTTTCCTAATAGAATAGAAAACCCCTCCAGATTTTTGGGGAGACCACTTCAGATTTTGGGGGATTCTATTACAGAAAATAATCACCTTCGTTACCTACATATGCAGAGTAGCACCGTAAAAGTTAAAAAGGGTGGGAAAGGGCCTGCAGTGCGGAGTTAAGCAGCAACTAGGTCTATCAAGAGAACAGGAATCAATGATAGTAGTTAAGACATACAGTACCCATGAGTTGACCTAACTATGCCAAAGTAGTTTTGGGACTAACGGGTTGCTGATCGTGCTGATGCTTGCAAGACTTTTCTGACCATGGATCCTTCCTTTTGCAGAACGTCTCTTGAAGGTAGATGGATTTTTCCAGCAGACTGCCTCTATTATTTCTTTGATGGGGACTCCCTGGAAATAAGCCAATGAAGTAGACAAGCTGCGTGTCTGATGTGCTTTTACAGTAGCTCGGGTAGTTGCATCTTCGTCAGTATAAGATGCTTGCCAGCATTCTTACCCTTGGTTGGGTTGTATGAGCCTGGGAAGCGCTAGCAATCCCTGTGGCTTATCTGGAAGAGCCCGGGTAGCGTTAGCATACCCACGTGGCTTATCTAGAAGAGCCCTGGTAGCGTTAGCATACCAACGTGGCTTATCTGGGAGAGCCCAGGTAGCGTTAGCATACCCACGTGGCTTATTTGGTAGAGCCCGGGTAGCGTTAGCCCTACCCACGTAGCTTATCTGGTAGAGCCCGGGTAGCGTTAGCCCTACCCACGTAGCTTATCTGGTAGAGCCAGGTAGCGTTAGCATACCCAAGTGGCTTATCTGGTAGAGCCCGGGTAGCGTTAGCATACCCACGTGGCTTATCTGGCAGAGCCCGGGTAGCGTTAGCATACCCACGTGGCTTATATAGAAGAACCCGGGAAGTGATCTTGTCGGATACTGCTATTGAAGACTAAGGTTCAAGAGTAGTTTTGGAAGGTACATGTACATCTGTGTTCTGAACCTCTTGAGTCTGTGGTTGTGCCCCCGATTCTGGCATCAAAATAGCCTCAACAATCCATCTGGCAATTGTGGTAAGAGAGACTGGACGGTGCGGGCGGATGGATGTGACAACAAGTTGTTTTGATTCACCACGGAGATATCGAGTGCGGGCTATGTAAAACTTAAGTGATCTAACTGGGAACCATAATTTGTCCTCCGGAACACTAGAGAAGGATGCAAGGCTAGGGACAAAAATATCTAGAGGTGAAGAGCTTTGAGATTTGAGGTTTTTGGTTAAGAAACCGATATGAGGAATTAGGCGAACAACTCCTGGTTCCCAACGTAAATGACCTGCTTCAATGGAGAGGACACAAAGCTCAGCTCTGCGGCGAGCTCTAGCTGCTGCTATTAAGAAAACTGTTTTTATTGTGAGATTATGTAGGGAAGAAGAACCGGCTGGTTTGAATGGCGATTTGGTCAGTTTGAGAAGCAATATTGGTAGATCCCAGGAGGGGATCAGTTGTTTTACTGGAGGTCTGTCTGTAAACATGCCCTTAATCAGTTGAGCTATTAGGGGGCTGTTGGATATGTTGGGCTCATCTGAAAAACCGAGATGTACAATGGCTATTTATTTATTGAAAAGATGTAGGAGAAAATCCCCGATATCTGTTAAAAATGCATTTGGGGGATCAACAGCCTGGTCGGTACACTATCTGACGAAGTGTTGTAAGCGATTATTGTAAGTTCGTCGTGTAGATGGTCGTCTGCTTTTGGCTGCCATGGCTGCAGCGTTCTCAAAAAGACCTGCCTTTCGCAGAGAGCATTTGATAGCATCCAAGCTGATAGATGCAGGCTGTTTGGATCTGGGTGCAGTATCTGCGATTTTGGTTGGAAAAGAAGATCTGGCCGTTTTGGTAGAATGATCGAAGGCCTGAAAAGAAGCTCCAGGATCTTGAGAAATCATGCCTGCCGTAGCCACAGGGGGCTATTGGAATAATTATGCACCTCTCCCTCTCTATCTTGACCAGAACCCCGAACAGAAGGGAGATAGGTGGAAAAGCATAGCCCAGAATGTTTGTCCATTCTATGTTTAGTGAAACTGTCGCCCATGCCTGTGGGTTGTAATGACGGCTGCAGAATGTCGGTAATTGGTAATTCAGATGTGAAGCAAACAGGTAGACGTGTGGGGTGTCGAGGGTGCTGGATATCTGTTGCACCGTGGGTCGATGGAGAGTCCACTCTGTAGGAATGGTCTTTCCCCGTGACAGAGCATCCGCAATTATATTTTTGTTCCCTGCTAGGTGGCTTGCCAGAAGAAAAATTCACAGAGGGATGCACCAGTTTAAGAGTTCCTATAGGTCATCATAAAGAGCGAGGGAGAGTGAGTGCCTCTCTGGCTATTTAAGCAAGACACTACTGTTGAGTTGTCTGATTTTATTAGGACCAGACGACTTACTACCATTGTCGCACCTTCTGTAGAGCTCTGAAAACAGCCAAGAGTTCCAGATGGTTTATGTGAAGGAGTTTTTCCGACTGAGACCATATTCCCGAGAGAGATATGTCGTCAGTGATGTGGGCTCTCTAACCGGTCCCGGAGGCATCTATGTTCAAGGTCACTGATGGAGACGCCCGTAGAAATAGTGTTCCTGTGGGAATGATCTTGCGTGTCAACCACCAGAGTAGATGGAGTTGGAGAGGTCGCATGCGCATCCTGCACCATGGAACCAAGTCCACCAAACTGGCCATAAAACCCAGAAGACGAAGCCATGCTCGAGCTGGAAGGAATGTTACAGAAAGGAACATATGAATACACTGTAATATGCATCGTTCTTTTGATGGAGAGGCTCTGCCCGTGATGGTATTCAGGCTTGCGCCGAGAAAAGTTGGTGTCTGTGTAGGGGTCACAAACGATTTTTCTGTGTTGATGATGAAACCGAGCTTTTGAGGGAGTTCGATTGTTTTGTGAGTCCATTCGTGGGAAAATTCCCAAAGTCGACCTCCTACTGGACCCGGAGCAGGGGGCGTGGGAATAGTACTGGCGTGGTAGTCATTTTCCCCTGTACTTTCGCGGACCCTGGGACTTGAAGGATCGCGTATATCTGGAGGGTTGTGATTTGCCAGTCGACGAGAAGCGCTACTTGTACGTGTACCTGGGAGTCACCGATGATGACGCTTTATGTTCGCAAAAAACCCTGGAATGTGGTTGTTGCAGAAGGCTTCGGTTGTGCTCGGAACCACTGTATCTGGAACTAGAACTAAAGCCCCTTCTGTGAGACGAGGAACCTGGACGACGCAAGTCGATTCGTTCCTGGGTTTTGAGGCGTTTGGCTTCTTGTACCAAGGATTCATCAAATTTGTTGTTGAACAAATCGGTGCCGGTCAAGGGAAGAGACTCCATTCGTTCCCTATAACTTTGTGAAGGCCAAAACATGTTGTCGACATATTTCTTGTTGTACGAAAGACCCGGCGTACTTTTCGGCACGTAGTTTGTCTTTGACCTCGTGGCAATTTGAGGGACGTTGAAGTATTTGTTGCTATCAGCTTCATGAGTCTTAAACCGATTCAGTTCTCGTGCAGGGATGGTCGAACTTTTCTTTAAGACACTATTGAAAGCATTATACGGCAGGATGTCTGCACATGAACTATCCACAGGGGATTGTGTTATCTGTGCGGGTGGGGGGGGGGGGGGGGGGGGGGCAGTGTGAAGAATTCCTGGGAAAGAAAGGACGAGCGGGTTCATTAGGTGACGGTGGAGGGAATTGAAGTAACCGTTCCACTTCAGGAATCACCACGTTGCCCTTTGAGCCATGGACTCGTATGAGAAATCTGGAAAGTCCTGATCCGAAACATCGTCTGGTAAAATTGAACTAGAGTCCAAGTACCGACTGGGTGGGGAGCAAGAACTGCTACGTGAGGGAGATCCTTCGTGGGCACCAAGTCGAAGTGGGGAACGAGATCTGGAGCGATAATCTATGAAGAATCCCTGCGAAAGGAAGGACGAGCGGGTTCTTTAGGTGACGGTGGAGGGAATCGAAGTAACCGTCCCACTTCAGGAATCACCACGTTGCCCTTTGGGCCATGGACTCGTATGAGAAATCTGGAAAGTCCTGATCCGAAATCGTCCGGTGAAATTGAACTAGAGTTCAAGTACCGACTGGGTAGGGAGCCAGAACTGCTACATGAGGGAGATCCTTCGTGGGCACCAAGTCGAAGTGGGGAACGAGATCCGGAGCGATAATCTCGGTGAGAAGAACGATGAGGTCCGAAAGGAATCTCATTATAAACTTTTCGATGTCGGTGTAAGGAGTGAGGACGAAAAGATACATGCTTATCCTTTGACCTTTGAACAGGATGAGAACTGTCCCATGATAACAGGAATAATGATCTGGATTTCTGACTGAATCGGGGAAGAAATCCTGCTGTGGATAATAATGAGGGGTCCGATAGGTGTTGTAATTTCCACTAGCCCATGGGGGGCAAAGGAAAGAATTTTGCGGCTCACCATGTTTGAAATTCCCCCGGCGTACTTAAATTAACCGATGTAGATGGAACACTTCCTCTGAAATTTTGTGTACAAACCAAACCACTGGTGGGGGCGGGGCCGCCAACACCAAACCACACATGATGCGAAGGGTCTTCGACGCTACAAATTGGAGTATTAGCGGTAGTTGTTTCACATCAAAATACCATTTACCCCGGATAATGTGTACCTTTTGGTAATAGGGGGGGGGGGGGGTGCGTACGCACCCGTCGCACCCCCCCCCCCCCCCCCCCCCCTCCCCCCTGCGTACGGGCCTGCTCTGTACAAGATGATCTATTTATTAACCCTTTGCTTGCTGACAGTTAATAGGCCTAACGTTATACATTATGAGCCTAAAGGCCGGTTCATACTCGGAGCGAAAGCAAACGCGAACGCGAATTTGTGACGTCTAGGGGAGTTTTCGCGATGCGAAATCGCAAAAGTTGAACACATTTCAACTTGGGCGAATGTTCGCTTTGTGTTACGACAAATTCGTATATCGCAATCGCTTTCGCGTGAAGTATGAACCGGCCTTAAACGTGTTACGATATACTGTTGAACCCAATTTCACGAATTTCACGAAAGACCCATTTGTTTATCAAGTTTATCCAATATATTCCTCCCTCAACCGAGTATAAACCTAGTCATAATATCTAACTAGTACCAAACAAAGGTTTTCTTCGAATGACAAACCACATTCACTCACGCGTGACGGTTTAAGTAAGGCTTTACAGTGCACGTTGTACCCAATTTACCGCATCGCGTTGTCCAAATCTGAACAAAAGCTGCTAAATCTACCGAATAAGAACAATGGGCGCTATATATATATGTAGAAGGCTCAATTCCTGTCTTGGGGAAATAATTAAAAAATAACGACGATGATCAGATGTCGAGCGTGAAATCTCTGACTTATTTAGGTACCCAACCAAAATGGCGTTTATAAAAATACCCGTTTTTTTCTCTTTTTAATAGGTCAAATTTATGGTTACCATACCTCTACTCCCTTCCCTTCATCAACTCCTAACTCCACAGCTAATACTGTATGGAAAGATTCCGGAACCCGTGAGACGGTGAATTTTCAAAGACTATTTTCCCCTCCTGTCCATGGCCTCATAACCAATCCCAGCTCATCCAGAATTGAATTGTTTTAACAAGTCCTTGACTTTGTTTTTATGTTGATTTGTTAGAATAACAACAAAGGTGGTTACAAACACACACGCGGTGTCCTATCCAGTCTATGGGTGCGTTCGTTTAGCTCACCCGGGGCACCCCGGGTAAGCCCCGCGCCGTTCTTTTAGCTCTGATGTGTACTCGTGGCTAGGCACGGGTCAGCCACCAGAAACCCTGCTCCCGTAGCAGGGTCTCTGGTGGAATGACGTCACACGCATGCGTAGTCGAGTCGACGACGTCTAGGGCGGCGTAAAGATGGCGGAAAGGTAAATATTTTGTTGCAAAATATTCCGATTTTTCATTTTGTTTGTTGTTGTTGTTGTTGTATTTGAAATGCATGCAACTAAAAAATACAACCATGCAGAACATTTAGTGGAAAACACGAGTGCGTTCAATTAGCTTCCCCTCGTGCCATCCCCCGAATGTTAACCCTAACTCCCCCGGGTAAGCTAATCGAACGCACCCTATATAAATAGAGATCAACAAGAACTGACCAGTCAATAGTAGCACTGACGCGTGCGCCGCGCGTATTTCGAACGCTTGCGCGCACTATTTTTTATTTGACTATTTTTGATTATTGTTTTAGATAGCTGCCAAAGGTACATTCCCCCTATAAATTAGGCGTCGACTAAAAAGTTATATTACTTGGAAATTTGCAAATTTCAAAACGGTTCTGTGACAACCTATTGGCAAAAGTTGGTTAATTTGAAATATACATATCAAAAAAAGCTCCGTTTTTCTCTCCCCTCCCAAAACAAAAATAAATAAAATATTAATTTGAATATAGGTTTTCCTTCTCAATCTGCGAATTTTTCTGATCATTTTCATTAACAGCCATTCAATTTCGCCTGGGGTGGGAGATGACAACCTTCACGCGGTTTCCACTAATGTCATCAAACGGATACGCAGCAACAAGTTAAGCTGTTAGCTGCTTATCATACGAAAGAAGCAGAATTTCGCCTGATTGTTACAAATCAGTTCAAATTTTGGTTCCTCTTTAATTGTTGAAAATGTAATTTCAATTCTATTTCAATTCTATTGGCATTTTTGTGTTTGTGAAACATTAACGTTTGTTAATTTGTTGATGTTTCTTTTCCTTTTTTGTTTTTTTGTTTTTTTGACTCGTGTGAAAAAAAGTTAACGTTCTAAAGGAAACGAAAGTTAACAGATCACAATCATCATTGAATACCCAAAGGCACGCCTCGAAAAAGCTCCGGCGAACTTGAATGATGTTTTGTTGATTTGATAAATTAAATGGTTATTTTGTTAAATTGAATGACACGACAATACTTTTGCCTAGTCATAAAATAAAATCGAATGATCATTTTCAGCAGCATTCGATTTCGCGTGAAATGGAATGGCGCCGTGGTTAAATTAGCTGCTCATTTGCCGAAATTGACCGGGAAAACCTACGCAACCCAACCGAACAATTAAAAGGCAAACCATAATTCCTTTCTGTTTTAGATAATCTTATTTACAATTTCCACAATTCTCCTTTACATAATAAATTAAGTCAAATATTTAACTGAAACAAAAGTATTAAAATGAGCTTGGTGTAATTTCAACGTACGTGACTCTACTAATAATCCTGCACTTCACTTCCATTTCTCAAAATATGTTAAATAAAACGGTCATATTTTGTACAATATTGCACACAATTCACACAATGTCATTCCAGGTGTTAAAAGGTCTAAAATACAATGATACTTGATATATGTTATCACAACTCAAAATCAATAATTAATTGAAACTGTTGAAATAGCTTTGCCGTGGGAAGATATATATAAAACAAGGTCAATGTCTGAGTATAATCTGCATTACAGAAAAGGAACAAAATAAAAGTTAAACAAAAAGGTTACTATGACAGAATGACTATAAAGTTCACGATTTTCAAGATCATTCAGTCGTTTGGATTTCTTTTTACTTTTACACTGTTTAAAATTTTAAGGAGGTACCGTAACAGCAAGTTTTCTGCATATCAGTTTTACAAGATGTTTATGTATAAAAGTTGTTGGCTTGTACTATTGCTCTATTTACGTATTTCGTCGTTGATCTCACAAAGTGAGGAAAACCTTCATCATCGATTACTTTACGATTTTGAGTTTTATTAGCCGTTTTTTGTCATTATTTGTTTCAATGAACAATTTAACCAGTTACCAAAGCAAAACATTGTTTACTTTCTGAATTATCGTAAACAAACAATTGAAAAAAAAGCCGTAGACAAGTTTTCAATTTTCTCACGACAAGAAGTGAAAAAGTCACCTCGTTAGCAGGGACTGGAGAATGTACATTAGTTGGCTCGCGTCTACAATGGGAGCGTACATGTGCACGTGTACGATGTTGAAATATAACAGACGCTTATTTTTTGTAGTATATTTCACCCCTAAAGGAGAAAAGGTTTGGAACTCTTGTGCATGGAAGGGGGGTGTCTATGGAGTATTTTAAGACCGGGTGTAAGCATCCAAGGTGGCAGCAAGGTACTTTAATTCACTAATCTCTCAAGGTACCACTGCCTTGCTACTCACATCCCCCCAAAGTATATTTTGTAGGAACAAGTATAGGCTGAGTAAAAAAAAACCAAACATTTCACACACCATTTATGTTTCTATTGAAAAAAACAATGGGCGAAGGATGGTGTTGTTTCCACACGTTGACTTTCTTTCGGCTACCAGAACGAGATTTTGTATACTAATTAGAGAAAACAATAAGCAGGTGCTTACGCAATCGCAATGTTTATAGCTCCACATTAATGAATTTAAATGATATAATTATTCAGAATAGCCGGAAATGTTGGCCACACTTATTCCATTTCTAAGAAATTTTTTTTTTTTTTTACTCCGCCCATACTTTGTCTCTACAAAATAGAAATTTTGGGATATGTGTGGAAAGGCGGGGATACCTTGAGAGATTGGTGAAATTAAATTACTTGCTGCCACTTTGGATGCTTACATCCGGTCTTAAACTAATCTTAAACTAATCCAGAGACACCCACTTCCCCGACAGATTCCAGGAGCTGGCTCACAGACTATAATATTATTGTTCACAGAACCTCGTTGCGCCGAAATAATCTAACAAAGTGACAACAATTGTGCACAAAGTTACTGGACAAAAGTAACAAGTTTTATTAATAAACTACTCCAACAATCGAGCCGGACTTTTATCGTTCTGTTTTGTGCCCAATTTCTGAAAAAACAAGATTGTTTTAAGACTGGCGACAGATAAAACTCAGATAACAACTTGCAACCATACATGAGACCCAAGGATAGCCCTAAGTATACAGCGCGTCCGCCCTGTACCTATACGGCATGGTCACGCACGCTGTGTGGCGTGCTGGCCACAGGCGGCAGACTTCGGCAGAGACGGTAGAATAATGTTTATGTAGAGTGCATGTGCAGTGCGATC
Organism: Crossaster papposus; assembly: GCA_037893245.1. NCBI lineage: Eukaryota > Metazoa > Echinodermata > Asteroidea > Velatida > Solasteridae > Crossaster > Crossaster papposus. The sequence continues at coordinate 358,376 of JBAIAA010000088.1, read as the reverse complement.
AAGCAGGTGGACCGGTGGCTCGGTAACTACTTGGGCGGTCTAAACAACATGCGCTTGTACCCACCCGAAATAAACTGTCATTGTTTCCAAAACCAAAAACAAAAGCCCCGAAGTTTAAGACGACACCAACATTTAGCATTTTTCAAAGAACAATGTGGTCCGCAAAAAAGGCAGCAACATTCGATAAGAAAAAGCTAAGGTTTTGCAGTCTATCGTTTAATTTGAACTTCATGTAATTTTAACAAATTCAGATTTTCCATCTAGTTTCTTTATTGGAGGGTAACTAGACACATCGATTTTTCCTTTTTGAGCAAATGTACACAAAGTGAGGAGCTGAAAATAAGTGTAAATATTTGTATTGTAATACTGTTCTTGTACAATTGTATATATGTTTGCATGAAGTAAACCATTTAAAGGGATCGTATACGTTTGGTAATTGGAACCCACATATATATACCTTAAAACTAACCTGTACAAATTTCATTTCAAAAGGTGGTAGCTATTTTAAGATATTGCCGAAAATCGGGAGCGGTTATGTCCACGCAGGAAGAATAATCTGCATTGGAATAAAAAATCTGCAGTAACGCTTCTCAGATTTAAATTTATGGGGATACAAAGTGATATCTTTTTCCATAACCGCAGTACTTTGAAGTGAAAAGTTTCTAAAAATGCATTATACTATCCAAAGCAGACGTACTTCTTACCAAGTAAGTTTTTATTGCCATCAATTTTTGGAGTAATTACCAAACGTATACGATCCCTTTAAAAACCGCACATAATAGCTTGTATAATAAGTGTGTGTAGTCAACTTGTTAAGTGTTATTAAATTGTGTATATCTAGTGGTTGGTAGAAGCTGTGTCTGCAAATTGTGTATTTCTTGTTCGGTGGCCTTGTCATGCTGGGCTATACCGCCAACAACCATAATAATAGAGCGACCGAAATTTAAAATTGAATGGTAAATGTCGACTAAATTGGGCCCAGCACTGTTTCTTTGTTTTTATTCTAGCTTCTATGAACACAAAACTGTAAACAGGTGCGCGTCACAATATTTACTGTAAAATATAAATCCCCTTACCAATTCATTTTTGAAAATAACAGCAAAAGCAAATGTTACAATACCCTGTGGGTTTTTATGTCACAAATTGCCCCATAATTGAACCCGGGACACAACATTTGGTGACTAAATATATATACATTATGTATAGTATACAAATAATGAAGGTTTATGAGTGTGATGGTAAGAATAATTTTATGAAGTGACAGGTGGCATGTTCTATTTCACGAGGCGAAGCCGAGTGGAATGTAATTTTCTGTTTCAGAGAATCTCATTTACAATTCCCACAATTCTCCTTCACATAGTATTATTATTACCGGTAAGTCAAATATTTACCCAAAGCAAGTATCAAAATGAGCTTGGTGTAAATTCAATGTTATACGTGTACTAATGCTGCGTTACAATCGCGTCGTGTTTATCGTGTTCACGAGTCGTATAATGGCGTTCTAATCGCCTGGTAACTCGTGTTCACCAGTGGTGAACTCGAGGTGGATTTCATAAACGAATGCAATACTCGCGCATGCGTGTTGGTTCACGTACGAGTTTTTGCACGATACAGAATGTCCATACCGCACGACTAACTCGACTGTGCGCGTGCGTCTTGGTGGGTAGCGTTTGGAATGCAACCCACTTGTGAACATGGAGAAATTCACGGTGAACACGATAAACACGACGCGATTGGAACGCAGCATATTAATCCTGCACTTCACTTCCAATTCTCAAAATATGGTAATTAAAACAGAGTTTTAATACAATAATGCACACAATTCATACAATGTCAATCAAGATGGTAATAATTTTGGTCTAAAAATACGATAAAATTTTCAGATGCATTGAACAATTAAACACAATGCTATATCTTGTCACAACTCAAAATCAATATTCAATCACATGGAGGGCTTCATTTTGCAGTAATGGCCCCGGTTTTCAAAAATTGAAGCAAATTCACTGTTTATTCCCTAAGGTTTCACACCACTAAACACGGCGCTCATTGTAACCAACGCAAAATTAGAAAGAAAGAGCGCCGCCTGGTGACGCTCAGGAGTAGGGTGGTAATATTTTTATAACTGGAAATAAAAGTATAAGACTCCTAAAATAATTTTCTTTTCAAATTTATGAGAGTTGACCGAATGATTTTTTGTTATACTCCCCTTCCCACAAACCACCCCTAAAATGGTGGCCCAGCTCTGGGCCCAGGTCTCAATGTAGCCCCCCGCCTCTATTTAAAATAGACCCACGTATTGGTCTTTTTGTGGCGTGTGTGTGAACGGAATCCCCTGAGTTGGAAGTCACGAGTCACCAATTATTGATTTCTACAAATATTTCTACAATCAGTCCAATTTATAGGCCCCAGGGACCTCTTATTCAAAATTACCAGAGGGATCACAAAATATTAATGAGTTCGCGCGCAATGATTTTCAGAGATTTAGTGACATGCACCCCTAAATAAAAAGGTATTTATCAAAGGGCATAACAGGGTGAGTACCCGTCATTCACTGCGTGGTAACGGGCCTGATTGGGCGATGACCGCTGGTAATGGACCTCGCCTTCGGCTCGGTCCATTACTATTTGTCATCGCCCAACCCGGTCCGTTATCACGCAGTAATGACCGGGTCCTCACCATGTTATGCCCTAAGTAATACCTTTGTCTTGGATACTTTATTGGTCTAGAACAACCACGTGTCCATTGTATAACGACACATTACTTGAACGTTTCGTATCTTCAGTCCTCAATGTCTGCTGAGCTTCAAGACAGAGCTTCGCCTCGAACGGGTGCTGCGAATCACAAAATTCAACAATTTTTATTGTATAGTATAAAGACGTATAATCTACATTAAAGGAAAGGAACAAAATACAAGTATAACAAACGTTACTCGTAACAGATTGACTTTAAAGTAAAGTTCACAATTTTTTAGATCATTGAGTGTTTTTTACTTTTTAAATTTTGTTTACACTATGTGCACTCTTTCGTTTAAACAGCAAGTAACAGCAAGTTTTCAGCATATCAGTTTTATCAGAGGCACATGTCGTTCAATTGCTCTATTTAGGTATTTCGTCGTTAATCTCACAAAGATAAGAAGACCTTCAACATCGATAACTTTTCGATTTCGAGTTTTATTATCCGTTTTTGTCATAATTATTTGTTTCAAGGAAAATTTTAACCAAGTAACAAAGCAAAACATTGTTTACTTTATGAATTATCGTAAACACACATTTGACAAAAAGGCCGAATTACATGGTTTTTTTTCACGAAGTGTAGAAAAGTTTTAAATGTTCTTACAAAGTGAAAAAGGTCATCTCGTTATGGCCCTGTCACACCAGAACGTTTTAGGCCAACGCGTGAGTAGCGCGTTAAAAATAGTTGATGGAAACTTTGCAGTCGGCTATATAGTTAATGTTTTATGTGTGTGTGTGTTTTTATGTAGACGTGCACATATCCTTCATATTATTCAAGTATTATTACCTATTTTCTTCAAATAACCCAGCTTATCATCAATGTAAATTTATTATTTTGTTTTAATCCCCCTCGGTTCATCTCTTTATTTGTCTTTTTTTGTTTGTTTTGTTTAGTTTTTTTGTGTATTTATTTAAAATTGTGTTATGTGTTATTCGTACACAGGGGACTCGCACTCGACAAGCTTTGCTTCTTGTGGGTCCCCTCCATCCGTGATTTATATTTATTATCTTCACGATAGTATTTCATTAATGTTAACTTGTATTATGCTGTGAAAAGTGATTGATTATGTATTTAGTTCTTTGATGGGATGGAAATAAAGTCAATTCAATTCAATTCAAAAAATGAACAGAGACTGCTATATGGCATCTATTGATATTCGTGATGCTTATTACTCTGTGCCAATTGCATACGAACACAGGAAATATCTTAAATTTCAATGGGGAGACTATGTCTATCAATTCACATGCCTCCCTATAATGGGCTTGCTTCAGGTCCACGTGTATTCACTAAGGTCATGAAACCTATATTTTCTGCCCTCAGAGGCAAGGGATTACAATCAGTTTCATATATTGATGATTCGTTGTTGTATGCTGAATCATATGTGGAACGTTGCAAAAATGTGAAAGCTACAATACAGTTAATGAACCAAACTGGGTTTATGGTCCATGACCAGAAATCAGTCGTTAATCAGACACAAACAATAACCTACCTGGGATTCGTGCTCAGTTCACGCAATATGACTGTTGCTTTGACAACAGAAAAAAATGAAAAGCTAAAAAAGTTTGTCAAAATTTATTAGTGAAAAATACAGCGCTAATACGAGAAGTGGCTAAAAATAATGATATCAAGCTTTCCGGGTCTAATGTTTGGCCAATTATTTTATCGATATGTCGAAAAAATAAAAAGATACAAGCATTGCAACAAAGTGACAGTAATTATAATACTCAAATGAGTTTGTCAACAGAGGCATTAAAGGGTCCCAGAAGTGTGGTTTTTATTAGTTTAAAAGAAAGATTATAACTAATTGAGTGATTTTCAGTTCGTAAAAGTTTTATTTTGGGGTAATAACTATGAGGAATTTGTTTTTATAAAGTGCTTTGGGGGACCGGCCCCGCCCCTAGAATGGTAGCTTATTAACATGTAAAATTTGCATAATTGTGACGTATGTTCGGGAAGACTTCGACGTCGCGACCAACGTGCCCGTGCATGCATGCATGCATCATGTACCACGCGTATCGATGTAAAATCATTCAGTCGCTGGTCGACTCAAGTTATTATCAAAGGAATTGTTCCGAGTTTTCTTATTTAAAAGAAGAATGCCAGCCAGATGTGTTGCTGCAGGTTGCAGCAACACCAACAAAGATGGCGTGAGCATGCACACATTTTAAACTGATCCAAAATATAGACTGATTTGGACTACCAAAGTCCGGACGAAGTGGACCATAATGAAAACTTTAACCTGATTTCGAGCAAAAGCTCCGACTGGTTTGTGTGTGTGCAGCAGCAGGGAGAGTTGACCTTCCTAATTATAATAACACCCGCAGCGCGCACAGACCATGGAAATCTCCCCACGTGGGTTATTCCATTACGATTTATAGGGGAGTTTAAACGACAAGTAGTATACATCATGTACATTGTACAGAGTCGAACAATTACTCTTGGACTTCTTGTTAGGCATTAGGCTATAACATGTTTAATTCACTGCAGTAAACAGAAAGAAATACATGCTAATTTGTAATGTAAAACCAACAAGCGATAGAAATGAACATTGACATACACGATCGTAAAATCAACAGCACGTGTGCACGTGTACATGTAGGTGTAACTTTTATTAATTTTGGGGGGTTATTTTTTGTAACCCTCAAAGTCCTCAATCCTCCAACAGGTGAAGGATTGAGGACTGTTAGGGTTAATGCAATTCGCCATAGCACACAAGGTGGGGGCTACTACTAAGGGAAGATGGAACAGAAGAACCAGCTTCTCACACTGAAAAAGATCCATGCTTACCCAGATCTCTTTCACAATGCGAATAGAGCTTTTTTTTTTAAACTGTTTTCCGAACCCTATCAAATATTCACTCTGGGTGCCCAGAAGCCAGAAACAAATGTATAAATCAAGTGTTTTTTGCAAGCACCCCCCCCCCCCCCCACTTCACCCCCCGCCCACACCCACCCCTCCCACCCCTCCCCACTCCCCCTCCTCCCCACTTCCCCTCCTTCAGAGGGGCAACTAGTCCGAGGCAATTAGACATATTCTAAATCATAAACGTTTTCTGCATCCGGCAACATAGAAAGGAGTAAGATTTTGATTCATTAGTGAACTTTTTTTCTGAACCCTATCAAATATTCACTCTGGGTGCCCAGAAGCCAGAAACAAATTTATAAATCAAGTGTTTTTTGCAAGCATCCCCCCCCCCCCTTCACCCCCCGCCCACACCCACCCCTCCCCACTCCCCCTCCTCCCCACTCCCCCTCCTCCCCACTCCCCCTCCTCCCCACTCCCCCTCCCCACTTCCCCTCCTTCAGAGGGGCAACTAGTCCGAGGCAATTAGACATATTCTAAATGATAAACGTTTTCTGCATCCGGCAACATAGAAAGGAGTAAGATTTTGATTCATTAGTGAACTTTTTTTCTGAACCCTATCAAATATTCACTCTGGGTGCCCAGAAGCCAGAAACAAATTTGTAAATCAAGTGTTTTTTGCAAGCACCATCTCCCCCCTCCCTCTCCCCCCCTTCCCCCTACCCCCCACCCCCTCCCCCCTCCCCCCTACCCCCCACCCCCTCCCCCCTCCCCCCACCCCCTCCCCCCTCCCCCCTCCCCCTCCCCCCTCCCCCTCCCCCCTCCCCCCTCCCCCCTCCCCCTCCCCCCTCCCCCCTCCCCCCTCCCCCCTCCCCCCTCCCCCCTCCCCCCTCCCCCCTCCCCCCTCCCCCCTCCCCCCTCCCCCCTTTTCCAATGTTGGAGATGTTTGCCGGTCCGTGCGCACAAAGTGGAACCGCCCAAAATGAACAACACTGAACAGGGGGCGCGGGGGTTACGCTTAACCCCTGACCAAAATTAGTGAACAGCGTGTACAGAAATCGATAAATCTTGGTTTCCGCACAACAAATTCCAAAGTGTTTGCTTGGCATTTCGGCTGATGCTTTTGGGCAGCACAACAACCATTTTACAAAGTGGAAGTATAAAAAAATTTACACAGTCACCAGTATTCATTTAAATTAATGTACATTTTATTGTTCAAGTGCATTTTTTTTTAAATGTACATTATATATTCAGTTTTTTTCGTTTGGTTTTAGAATTTCAATTTCATTATGTTTTAAAGTTTGCTTTTGTTTAATTTTATTATATTACTTTTGGAGGGGGCGGGCAATTGCAGAATTGGCATCATCATTTTTATTTGCTTTTTCAAACCACCATGGACAGTTCTATAAAGGAATACTACCTCTGAACAAACTTAGGACCTTATTTTTAATAATATAATTGTTTTTGTAAACACTCTAATGCCTAATGCTCATCTAAAAAAAATATGATTGTTGTTAATTGTACTATGTTTGTGACATGACAGTATAGACATAAACATGGAAGTCTACAGTTAAATTGTAGATGTTTGCAATCGTGCTGAAAACCACCTTTTCACATTGTATGACAAAGATTGCCGTAATTAGAAAAAAAACACCTGTTTAACATAGAGTTTTCCTTCAAGTGTTACAAACAAACAAGCGATATCGAAAAATCAGTACAAGTTGTGTAGCATAGTACATGTACATTTTATCTGGCAATAAAAACAATCAGTTCTTAATTGCGGAAAACTAATTCATGTTTCTTGGTCTTGATTTTGTGTTAAGGTAGAATACACCATTTGCAGATATCGAAAGAATTTACTACCTAATTATTAAAAGATATCTTATCATCTGAAAGTTAATAATTAATAATGATTGGAGGCATCCAGCAAATTGAGTGCGCTAGATGTCCTTTAATTATTCTGAAAAATATAATTTTATTTAAAAAAAATTGCGATCGCGAAAAAACACAATTAAGATCAACTGCTCGACGCCGGTTAAAAATAAACGCTGTTTGTGCTTTTCTCGGCATGCACGATTGTCAAACTTCGGACATAATTTACTTTAAACTACACCCCCCAAAATCCACCCATTCATGATAATTCAAGCTATTACCAATGGTGCATCCTATCTTTAAGTAATGATGTACTAAATTCCTTATTTCACCAGGGTAGACCCTATAATTTATCTAAATACACCGTGACCTTGAGTAAAACTTGTTTAGTTGAGAGAATATTTGTAAAGCAAATAATATATTTAGTGAAAAAACATTTGGGCGGGGGGGGGGGGGGGGGGAATTCAAAAAACCCACATTTGTACCATTTGTCTTATTGTCTTATTTAACCTCTCATTCTAACAATACATATAATAATCAATCTTTACCCAATATCAGCGACGCAAAGCAGCGCGTACAAAGTGGAACGCGCTTTTGTTGGTCTTCAGGAATTTGGTAGTGGAATGGAAAAACCTTCCAACGGACAGCCATCATTTCAGTTTCCCTCTCATCCACAGCCCCACCCTGGACAAGCACAAGTTGATGTTTCCCAGTACAAAAAATTGGGGTGTCATTTTCTAAAACTAGATCTCGTGCAAAGTAGGATTTAGGGGCCGGAAGGTGGACAAGTTGACCTTCTAGTAATAAAAGAAGGTCTTGCCAGGGTATCATTTGTTGAGTCCAACGAAAGTCATTGAGAAAGAGGACTTCTGCCTGCTCAGCACCAATCCACGCAAACGTGGTTGTTGCTGGGTTGGTAAATGTTTTATAGATTTTGTTGAGTGGATTTAATAAAAATGTTTTTCCGCAATTTGCTGGGCCAGTAATCATTATGTTACGATATTTTCCCCTGCCTTTGTCCAGAAGCGTGGCAACTGCTTCTGTAAAAGTCTGTTCGAACACACCATTGTTATGCAGAACGTCTTTAGCACATCTCAGCCAGTCGCCATGACAGACACATTTATCGACTTTATGACACTTCTCCAGTATTTGAAGTCGAGTCAGTCTCGATCGCTCTAGTAGTGGTTCAGCTTCCGCCATGTCCCAGGCGTCCTTTAAACAAAATGGGAAGGGGGAAGGGGGGGGGGGGGGGGGAGGGAGAGAGAAAAAAACCACACAATAACATTACTGGATGAATTTACAACAGGCTTCGAACAGTCAGGCGAAGGAGTTCTACTTTTTCCAGACAAAATAAATAAGCATGAGAGATAATACTATTAGGGCTTATTAACGAATTTTCAAAGAGTCGTATAAATAATAATTGTTGTTGTTGTTGTTTCTATTGTGGGATTCTGCGACCCTCATCAATATGTACACAGCTAAAGTGTAATGAAAAATTTGTGGAAATCTGAGTTTATTAAAACACTAATTTGTTAGCAAAGATGGTGTGTACCTCAAATTATTTGATGTTCATTTTAATGCAGCCTATAGGCTATGTGTTACCTTTAGTACTTGGTTGACAACTCTCTCGCCCCTGTTGATTATAAACTCGGCCAGGTCGGTTTTCCCCATCGTTTTCTGTTTGTTGGCAAAGGCCAACAACTCCAAGCGTGACTTGATGCCTTTGGAGACCATGATTTGGCCGACGTCGTAGGCCGACAACCGGGATCGACGCTTTTTTTTGGACGGTTGTTCCGTATCTTCTGCAGACCGCTTCACGACCGCGTCATGACGCACTTTAGAGGCCTGGGCTGTCCTAGGCGGGTCCGCGTTTGTCAAATCGGGATGGCCGGGTGACTGTATTACAAGTTCGTCTTCCTTCATGACATACTGCCATGCGCTGAAATAATTGGTGTGATTGGACGAAAAGTTCACTCTGATACCGTTCACATCAGCTAAACGATTTCGCACTTGTAGCCAGCGCATGGCAGCTTGAAGTTTAACCGCCATGTGATAGTGAAAACCCCCGTTTATGTGAGGTTCCTTGCAGCAAGACCAGCACACGACATGCACCGGACTAAAAGCTTGCACGACTTTTCCCGCAAATGTCGCTCGATCTGGTATGACCCTATCGTCTGCCTGGCTGTAGGTAATCAAGTAGACTTGTCGCACTTGACGGTCCGCCAGTGGCATTAATTCCACGTTGTTGTCCATGGTGGTTCGAGTGCGGCCAAATTGTAGACCAAGTGCCCGGATAGATGTCGATGATGCCAATTCTGCAATTGCCCCAATGACACTACACGACCGGCGGCTTATATAGCCTTGCAATTACCCAGCACCAAATTTTCTCCATGCTAGAACAATCAACTACAATGTACATTCAAAACTACACGTGTCTCGTTGGACAAATGTTACTTAACTCTTAATGACGTCATATTATGTACACCTGTCAAGTTGGCACCCTGCCAACGTCGTAGACCGTCACGGTCAACCCTTCACGGTTGACAGTCGGCAAAAAATGGTTTTAAATGTGATTGTATGAATCTTTTTCTTATTTGTCTTGTCATGAGAGTTTCAAATGTGCCGTCTGACCAATAGATGGTTTTGTGGTTGCAATGTGTCTTAATTCGCTGGGAAGCTTGAGTAAACGTGAACGGTTAACCCCTACTGGTAAAGTAAGATAAGAATTATTATTACTTTAAACACAGACTTATGGTTTACCGTTGAATAAAACAATGATTTCACGGATTCTCGTAAGTCAATATACCGAAAGTAACATTATATTGTTTTTTGACGCTGCAAAGTCACTGTTAAAAAACAGACATTCGTTTGGAGGCGTCCGGTTATCTTGAATTAGTCATGGTAAATCGTGGTGCCTCCTCTTTGGTCTATCGTGTCGACCGTTAGAAACTCCACCCACCCCTTCCTAACCGCAAAATATAATTTACCTATATGATCAGCGTGTGTAAGGCCTTTGAAATTAATAGGAGACACTCTAAACAGGAACAAAATGCTGGCGGCCTAGACACATTTTTATCATTTTCAATATGTGGGTCATCACGAGGAATATTGGTCCAAATTGGTGTCGGAAATATTGTTAGACTCGGAAAGGGTTAATGGATGCGTCGTTACGTAATTCTTATTATCTCTACTCAAAATCAATGCAGTGGCTTAGCTAGCCAGCGCTATATAAAAGCATGATTGAAAAGTTTAGTCAGTCGGTGTAGTACGGCCCGTCTGGGTGCGTGTACATGTCAATACCGCAAATGGAGGGCTTTAATGTAAGTACACACTCACATACTGAGGACACCTTGCAAACCGAGCGCGTCCTCGGTATGAAATATTGTGAAAAATGGCACTTTCGTGGCCGTTTTTGACTGTTGGTTAAATATCAAAGCGTTTGGGAGGAGTCCTCGGTTGACGCATAAGACCTGACGTGAGGCAGTATGCACATTTTTTTCCCCGTCAAAAAAACCGCAAACGGGATTACTCTGAATGGCATAGCGCCCTCCGTTGGTTGCGCGTGTGAAAATGACGTAAATGTAAACATGTATGTACAATTACATGTGTACATTAGTACATGACAACATACTCGTTCAGACATGTCTTAACTATTATAACGTTGTTTTGGCCTAAGTGCATATTGTAGTTTATGCGAAGACGTGGTCATTTGCAGCTAGCTAGGTGTACCATGGAGCTGGAATAAATGGTAAGTAGAGATATTGTATTTGGAAGCTTGCATGTTACTCGCTATGTATGACTATGAGTATGACTGAGTATGAATGTAGCAGAGTATGACATACCCGTCATCTGGGGTGACTTTGATAGTTTTTGGCACTTCTGATATCTTTTGAGTAGGATAAATGGGGTTTTCACCCTTGATTCTTTCAACTAATAACAATGTGCCTCTTGGCTATCAATAGACCAAATCACTTCTTCATCAGATTGTGTTTTCATATTTTTTTTAAAACCACAACAAAATATCAAAGTCACCCCGTTGTCGGGGTGACATTGATAACCAATGAATAAAGCCTATGTTATCAAATTAACCCTCTTATTGGGGTGACTTTGATAATTTTAATTCGTTTTAAAAAAACACAAGCTACAAAACTATTCAAACAATACAAATATTTGGGTTTTCTGATAACTTTAATGGTTTGATAGCCCCTCGACCCAGCCTTCCGTTTATAGACCCGTGGCATGATTGTTACGGTACATCAGAGCTCAATCAGTATCTGCGAAGACAGAAAAGACAAATACTATCATAAAAACACAACTACACAGAGTTTTGGACACTTTGTTGTTCAATTTTGACATTCGGGGTGATTTATCAAAGTCACACTGAGTATCAAAGTCACCCCAGATGACGGTATATGACGTGCTCATTTACGTTGTAATGTAATTTTTAGTTAAATGGCCTCGATCTCTTACTCTAGTCTATAGGATGATATGGGAAGTGAATATGCCTAATTTCAGAATAATATAGAAGTTATAACCAAATTTAACTGCTTTATTTTGCCAACGCAAGCATGAGTTGTTGAGCACCGTGCGAACAAGAAATAGTTAATTGTAGTTATTGTATAAATAATAAAACAAATAAGTAGCCACAATTATTAATATTTAATTGTATAAGCCAATTTGGTATTCCAACTGCACATGCGCACATTTTCCCTTGACGATTTTTCTTTCGATATAAACATTTCATCGATTGCGTGCAAAAGCATAGCGGGGTACCAGCAAATTTCAAGAGATCGTCGTGTTTTAAAGTTACTAAGTAACATATTTTTGTTTACGTTTTGGTGTTTTCAGCCGCTTTGTGTGGCCAAACTTTTGTTCGAACAAATATTATTTATTTTTTTCGATTTCACAAGAAAATGTAAAAAATGCGGATTTGGTTACCACGTCCCCCATAGCCTTGTGTGCATTTGTCTGCCGTGTTTGTATCACTTGACCTCCTTGAGAAAAATTGTTGAATCTTGTTGTGCACATGCGCAGTCGGAACTCCAAAGTGGCTTATTATCAGTTTAATGGTATATTGTTGTTGTATTGTTGTGTAGTCTAGGTGTGGCTGACAGAACTACCATAACAAACATGAAACGAAGTAGTCGTCTTGATGGAACCTTGACAAATCACCAGCATCATGAAGGGGAGAACGTAATCGCACTGTGGCCTCCAGATTCATCATGGTATCCTGCCGTAATAATCTCCTTCACCAAAGGTAAGTGCGGAGCCTCTAAAAGGACATATGACGAAAACAAATGGAATGCCCTCGTAATTTGTGGGTTCACGTTAACGTGAACCCACATTAGGGTTGTGGGTTCTGTAGGTAAGAAATGTAATCCATAATGTAGAATCCCATTTGTCACACATAAATTAAGACAGCTGTATACCCTCTTACATCCCCCCATGACATGTACCACATGTAAATAAACAATGCCATTTTTCCTAAACTTGATTCCTCCCCCCCCCCCTTTCAGAACCAAAAATATATATGATCTGTAAACAACAAATACTTTTCAACATTCCACTCCCAATTGCATGTAATCCCTTTAAAGTTTAATTAGTTGAATTTGTGGCTTTCTTATCAGGAAAGTACTGCGTCCGATACACAGATGGTGTGACACGCTGCCTATTTGAGCACCAGGTGAGAAAATTACCATAGAATGCATTAATTAAAAACAGACAGGTTAGGAAGAATACCAATGAAATGCGTAATTCTTCCAAATAGGCACTTGGGGAGACAAACTAGCGTAATTTGTTAGGTAATAAGGAGACAGTGGCACTTAGGGAGACATTTTAGTGTCTCCCTAAGTGCCTTAGAAGTCTTAGAAGTCATATAATGAATGCACATGACACAAATTCTCATTTGAATTACATATCTTTTTATGAAGAGGATAAATACCGTACATGAAATCCTTTAATGTAAACACCCGGATCTTAAAATTGTTTTACCAGAGCACAATTCAATCATTGTTAACTTTCTGTTCTATTGCTTGGTTTAACTCGCTCACTGTTAACAACCGGAAGAAACTGGAACGTATTGTGAAACGTGCAGATAGGATTATAGGTGATGGTAATGAGAGCCTTCAGGTGTTGGTTCAAAGGAGTCTCATGAACAAGTTCAACTGTGTTTTGTCTGACGGCACACATCCTCTCAACCCATTAATTGTTACAAATAAATCGGGTAGAATTCGTCAGTTAAGTCTAAAAACAAACAGGTTCAAAAATTCCTTTTTACCAAATGCCATACACAACTTTAACTGTAATTTTACTAGATGATTGCAGGGTGTATTTACCTTGTGCAATGTGTATAGTCCCAAAGAAATAGGCTTTTAAATTCTTTTACCAACTTCATATTCAAGGTATAACAGAGTAGGGGCCCGGGTCGTTATCATGTAGTTAATTGGAATTGAAATTGTATAATTTGTAATATGTAATGTTAGTAAATGATTTCTTGTGTGTATTGCCTTTGTGAGCATATTTTCTAATATTTGTGTAATTTTTGTGTAATTACTGCTGTACTAGGGAAATCAAATTTCATGTGTGTCACATGATGAATAAATGAATTGAATTGAATTGAATTGAATTGAAATACCGGTATGTCGTCAGTTAAGTTGCACATCAAGGGCGAATGTTGTTGCTTGTGATGGTGTTAAAATAGATAGTATATTTTATAGATAACACAAAGAAATTGTTATTTGTTTAAAATTAAATGTGATTTTGATTTGATTTCTATGCCAGGTGGCCCATCCGAGTTTCTTGAATCCGCACTTGAATGGTTCAGACAGTCTACAAAGCAGTTCCATTTGGGATGATGGCCCACAGGCTGATTCTGGTACAGGGCCTGCCGTTTGTACTGCTCCATATGAGGTAATTCACACACACTCAACTTGTTTTCAGAACCCAAATATTCACTCTGGGTGCCCAGAAGCCAGAAACAAATTTATAAATCAAGTGTTTTTTTTGCAAGCACCCCCCCCCCTTTCACCCCCCCCACCCCACACCCCACCCCTCCCACCCCTACTCCCAACTCCCTCTCCTTCAGAGGGGCAACTAGTCCGAGGCAATTAGGCATATGCGTCTACCCCGAAAGAAAATAACAGTGGTGTTTTGGGTTTTTTCCACTCGTTCTAAATCATAAACGTTTTCTGCATCCGGCAACATAGAAAGTAGTAAGATTTTGATTCATTAGTGAACTTGTTTTCTGAACCCTATCAAATATTCACTGTGGGTGCCCAGAAGCCAGAAACAAATTTGTAAATAAAGTGTTTTTGGCAAGCACCATCCCCCCCCCCCCCCTTCCCCCCCCCCCCCCCACACACCCACCCCTCCCCCACACACCCACCCCTCCCCTCGCCCTCCCACCCCTCCCCAAAGAAATTGTTATTTGTTTGAAATTAAATGTGATTTTGATTTGATTTCTATGCCAGGTGGCCCATCCGAGTTTCTTGAATCCGCACTTGAATGGTTCAGACAGTCTACAAAGCAGTTCCATTTGGGATGATGGCCCACAGGCTGATTCTGGTACAGGGCCTGCCGTTTGTACTGCTCCATATGAGGTAATTCACACACACTCAACTTGTTTTCAGAACCCAAATATTCACTCTGGGTGCCCAGAAGCCAGAAACAAATTTATAAATCAAGTGGTTTTTTTGCAAGCACCCCCCCCCCCTTTCACCCCCCCCCCCCCCCCACCCCACACCCCACCCCTCCCACCCCTACTCCCAACTCCCTCTCCTTCAGAGGGGCAACTAGTCCGAGGCAATTAGGCATATGCGTCTACCCCGAAAGAAAATAACAGTGGTGTTTTGGTTTTTTTCCACTCGTTCTAAATCATAAACGTTTTCTGCATCCGGCAACATAGAAAGTAGTAAGATTTTGATTCATTAGTGAACTTGTTTTCTGAACCCTATCAAATATTCACTGTGGGTGCCCAGAAGCCAGAAACAAATTTGTAAATAAAGTGTTTTTGGCAAGCACCATCCCCCCCCCCTTCACCCCACACACCCACCCCCCCCCCCCCCCCCCCCCCCCCACACACCCACCCCTCCCCCACACACCCACCCCTCCCCTCGCCCTCCCACCCCTCCCCTCGCCCTCCCACCCCTCCCCAAAGAAATTGTTATTTGTTTAAAATTAAATGTGATTTTGATTTGATTTCTATGCCAGGTGGCCCATCCGAGTTTCTTGAATCCGCACTTAAATGGTTCAGACAGTCTACAAAGCAGTTCCATTTGGGATGATGGCCCACAGGCTGATTCTGGTACAGGACCTGCCGTTTGTACTGCTCCATATGAAGCCTCAAGTGCCGAGTCACAGAGATCATCAACCGAGGCTACTGAGACCGGTCACATAACGGTCATGGAGACCAGCAATGAAAGTGGGCACAGGAAATGGGACAAGAAACACTTTTGCTTTTTCTGTGAAGTACCTCAATCTAAGTTGCCCCGTCATCTCCAGTCATGTCACAAAGAAGAGAGCGAAGTTGTAGAGATTGCGTCTGAGACCAACCCAAGTGCCCGTAAGATACTTTTGTGGAAAATCCGCAATGTTGGTAATCATAGGCACAATTGCCAAGTCCTTCGGAAAGGCCGGGGTGCACTTATTGTAGGATATAGGCCTAATCATAAGGTATCTCCACATGCATACGGACCGTGCATATATTGTTATGGCTATTATGTGCGAAGTGATCTCTGGCGTCACCAGTGCCCACTGAAACCTGCACTCCCTGCACACTCGCATGGTAGCACTACCACAACTCCTCTGCGTAGATGTGTTGCTCACAAGAGTGATTTGTTAAAGCCTCCACCTGTCGGTGTGTCTTTCCAGTTGAACCAGGTTCTTATTCCGATGAAGAGAGATGAGGTGACTCTGCTGGCCAAGAATGACACTTTGATTGTGGAAGTAGCCAAGCGGGAATACGCGAAACTCGGGCACGATGTAGATCAACATGGCTACATCCGAAACAAGATACGGGAATTGGGTCGTCTTGTCATACAACTCCGCAAGAATACCCACCAGCCAAATGCATCACTTGAATTATTTGTCCACCCCCACTACCTGAATGATATCATCAAGGCTATTCACGGTATTGCTGGCTTTAATGAAGACAACCAGTTGTATGATGTTCCGTCTCTAGCTTTAAAGATTGGACATTCCATCAAGAAGTGTGCACTCATACTTAAAGGAAATGCTCTAGAGTCTGGCCAGAAGCAAAAAGCCCAACACGCTGAAGAATTTCTGCAGTTGTGCGAACTGACCTGGCGAGACCGTGTATCCACCCATGCACACAGAACACTGTACCAAGGAAAGCGCAACCAACCTCAAATTCTGCCGACAAATGCTGATGTTGTGAAAATGTCGGCGTTCCTCTATGAAGCTGGCAACAGAGAAGTGAAACTTGTCCAGGATGCTCGGGGCGAACAAATTGGACCAGCTTGGAAGAGATTGAATGAAGTCGCACTGTGCCACCTTATTATGTTCAACCGCAGAAGGCAAGGGGAGGTATCAAAAATGAAACTAGAAGACTTTCAGAAGCACACAACAGCTAGTGTCAACGGGGAATGCCTGCTGACTGATCTTGAACGGCATCTGTGCAAGATGTTCAGAGTTGTCGAAATAGTTGGCAAGAGGGGTCGAACTGTTCCTGTGCTTCTCAGCAATGAGGTGGTGGCGTGGTTGAGTGCTCTGATTGCGAAGAGAAATGAAGCTGGAGTCGCCCACGACAACACCTACTTGTTTGCACGATGTTCTTATGGAGGTACAGGTCATATAAGAGGATGTGACTGTATAAGATTGTACGCAGACATGGCGGGCCTTGACAATGCTGCCAGCATCCGGTCTACAAAACTTCGTAAGCACGTGGCAACCGCATCGCAAATTCTTGCCTTGAAGGAACATCAACTTGAAACACTTGCAAACTTCATGGGTCATGATTTGCGTGTCCATCGTGAATACTACCAGTTGCCAGATACTGTGCAGAGGGTCACCAAACTTTCTAGACTTTTTCTCAGCTTGGAGAGGGGAAACTTGCCTTCCCAGCAGGGCAAATCCCTGGATGAACTGCATGTCACTGGCGGTAAGGACACAGTTGTTTTAAATTATTTACTCAACAGCAAAAGAAAGACATTAATTATTGCTTTTGTTGAAACATATTTGATCAGTAATTACTATTCACTAATACATCTTCAACAGCGAAAGAAATGCAAGAAATAACATTTTGTTATCAGTTCACAATATATGATAACAAATGGTATACGTGTTTGTGTGCATTTCTTTTGCTATTGCTCCTGCATTACAGAACAAGAAAGAGAAATAGAGAAAAATAGAAAGAAACAGACCACAGAAATTTGACAAGAGTTGAGTCCACTTTTCTGAATTTACATGCAGGACAACAACCAACTGTCGGGTATGTGTGCATTAATCTAACAAAAACTGCTCTTTGTGACTTGCAGAAGGCTTCACTAGTGACGAGGACAGCGATAACAGCAGTGACAATTCCTGTGATGTGCCCAGTGAAAACAGTAAGTTTAGGCTTTTATGTGTCTGTATTTTAACCAGTTCGCGCCGGATGACGTATATAAACGCAAAAATTTTCCAAAATTCAAAACGAATGACGCATAAACCTGCCAAGTTCAAGTTCGGAAATGTATGTCAGCAGCGCGCAAGGCCGGAAATGCGTGGGTGTGCTTCCCGGCACTATCAGCCTGAACCCGCTTCAGATCGAGTTTCTTAAAAAATAATCCCTCCCGTGGGCTTGGCGATGTTAAAATAATCCCGGCGCAAACTGGTTAAGTCGGGCTGTCTTTAAAAAAACAATTGTCTGTCTGTCCATTTGTTTGTTCATCTGGCTATCGGGCTGTCTGAATTAAAAGTGCCGAAATATCTGTGTTTTATATCGACTTGTTTCCTATTTGACATTAGGTACTCGACAGGCTCCTATCAGTGTTCCATCTGGAAGTCTGGCATCTCTGAACAACTCGAGACGAGTGAAACGTCGTCCCTGGACTGCCGAGGAGAAGGGAGACGTTACGAAGGGTTTGCAGAAATTCTTTCTGCTGAAGAAGCTTCCTGGCAAACGAGACATCGAAACATCCTGTCTTGTGGCACTGCAGACACGAAGCTGGAGGAACATCAAAGACTTTTGTCGGAACAAAATGAAGCTTCATCAAAGCTAAGCAGGGTGTTTCGTCAGTTCACATACATGTACGGATGCGTCAGAGTACTTGACTATTTAGAATTTGCAATCGCAATGATGACTTTAGAATGCACATCAATATGAAACCAATGGACAACCAGCAATTTAGTGTAGTGTCCTCACTTTGATAGGTGTAATTCACACACACTCAAGTGTCCTCCATTGGATAGAATGACAAGTATGCCCTCAGTGTGGTAGTGTCTACATGTGTGCGTGTACGTGTGTATGTTTTCATAAACCTATGGGGAGAATGCAGTAGTCCTAGCGTGATTCAAAAGGTCACCAAGCAGCCGGGTACCAAAGTAGAAAATGCGTGATTGGACACTATTTTTTATTATGAATGGGCGGCCGAACTAAACAACCAATCAATTTATGTCTTATATCACTGGAAAGCTATTGAAATCGGCTACACAAATCCGTTCACCAGAAGTCTGTACGACAAGCGGTTATTGATATACGACCTGCTGAACGTAAAAAAAGTGTACCCAAAAGGGCGAAATGTCATCGCGTCCCATTGAAAACGTGGCTTGAAACACACACTTCCCTAACATTTGGCGGGACCCCTGAAGGTAGCATGATATCGAGAGTTAGATTTTAAAAAAGCTTAATGTGTCTATTTTTAGAAACCGTTCACCAGAAATTTACAGCTCGTTTAGTTTTAAAGATACGTTCGGTTTTGTAAAAAAAAAGCTGATTTTTTTGGTCATTTCCCGTGTTGAAGCGTGCGTGCATTGTTTTGGTTGAGCAGATGACCGTAAGTTTTCATTATGAGGCCCGACACCAAGCTCCACGCTATGCAGCGAACACTTCGAGCCGGATTTCTTCAAGCAAAATCATGTACGAGTCGTTTGGCTTGAAATTTAAAAGGTTTGTTAAAACCAACTGCAGTGCCAACAATATTCCTGAAAAGCCAAAAAGAATATGCGCTCCCCGGCCCCGAACTGTCGTCTTCACTCGCCATGTCTGAACAAAATCTGCTGCGTGCGTACCCGTACCCGCGTGTATGGCATCACCAAACCGTGAACATGTACATGTACACTGTACATGTACATGTACATGTACATGTATTTACGTACGCGGATCGCATGCTGCACGCACGCCGTGAAGCGGCATCGTATAGGGCTTATCTGGTGTCCAGACGTATTGTCAGGTACCACACTATAATTTTGTTTCTTTTTGGGGGTTGCCGAATGTTCGTCACGAACAGCGCCACCATTTGTCAGTGTTTGGACATGTTAATGAGGGGGCCAATTACCCAAATTAATGTCATTTTATACAATTTTATCACCCCTGGTCTTGTTACTTACACACCAAGGCACATTTTAAATTATTAAACAGCAATTCTCCTCGAAAGGTCTGCGTAAAACCTTTAAATGACCTCACCTGGTGGACTCTAAACATTGAGTCCATTGAAGCTATTATAATTGCATCAGAGGCTTCCGGATGGGGTGCCGTTTGTAATGGAATGAGAACTGGGGGTCATTGGACACCTCAGGAATCTAAAGCTCACATTCATATTTTGGAAATTCTTGCTGCTTTTTTTGCATTAAAATCATTTGCAAAGAAAGGCAAACTTGATCATGTACGATTGTTAATTGACAACACCACAGCTGTTATTTATATTAATAACATGGGTGGAATTCACTCAACAAGCTGTAACAAAGTAACCCGGCAAATGTGGCTGTGTGCTATAGACCATAACATTTGGCTCAGTGCAGCACATATTCCAGGAATGAAAAATGTACTAGCCGATATTGAATCCAGGAATATTAGTATTGATGGAGAATGGATGCTAAAGCCGCATATCTTTGAGCAAATAAGTATAAAACTATTCAAGCCCAATATTGATTTGTTTGCGTCCAAATTAAATTACCAGATCAAACCTTATGTTTCATGGAGACACGACCCAGGAGCGATGGCCATAGACGCCTTTACGCTTCCAAGGAAAACTTATCGTTTTTACGCTTTCCCTCCTTTCAGCTTAATTGGCCGAGTACTTCAGAAAATCATGGACGACAAAGCAGAAGGAGTACTGGTATAGTTCCGAGTTGGACAACCCAATACTGGTTCCCAAAGCTGATACACATGCTTGTTATAGAGCCAAAACAAATAGCATCCACCATGGTACCTCTATGGTTGCCACAGGACGAAGGCGCTGTGCATCATATCTACTTTATCCCAAGCTATCCCTACTAGCATGCCATCTATCAGAGAACGTCTCCAGAGTACGGACATTTCCAGTCGGGCCATGGATATAATTATCTCTTCGTGGAGGAGCGAGACCCCAAAACAGTATACCTCTTATTTACTAAGGTGGGACTCATTTTGCCACCAGAACCATGTAAACCCAACAAAACCCACTATTGGAAATGTTTTAGAATTCTTAACAAAACCTTTCGATACTGGCCTAAGTTATCGAATAAACACTGCCAGATCAGCAATCTCAGCCATTGCTTTGCCCATAGATGGCACTTCAGTAGGTATAGTCACCAGGGTTGTAGTCGAGTCCCTGCAAGTCCGTTCACAAGTCCTTTAGTGAAGCCAGTCACAAGTCCTTTCATAAGGGCAGTCACAAGTAACTGGATGAACAGTGACAAAGGAATTATTTTGTCCAAGCTGATTTGAATATGAGCCTATTGCTTTGGAGGCCTTGCTAGACTTGAATTTAAATTTAAACTTTGATAAACTGCCAATCATTGAGGATTCTGATAACCCTCAACTTAGAACATGTATTAGTAATTCAGTAATTAGTAATTAATTCAATTCAAAGAAAACTAACTTTATGTTGTTTAGTAATAAACCATGTAATCTCACGCCTGACCTTTTTATAGACAATACTATAATTACAAAAACTGACTCTATCAAATTTTTAGGAGTGTATATTGACAAAGATCTCAACTGGAAAAAACATATTAATCATATTTGCTTAGTCATATCAAGAAATATAGGAATTATATGTAAGCTTAAAGCATTCTTTCCTTGGGATATTTTGATGACATTATATAATACCTTAGTCCTACCATACTTAACATATGGTATACTTGTATGGGGTAATTGTGGTATTGGACAGATAGGTAGAATACTTAAACTACAAAAAAAGGTTCTGCGTATAATTAACTTTACTTCTTTTCAAGAACATAGTAATCCTCTTTTTTATCAATGTAAAACATTAAAAGTCAGTGATATTTATTATTCCCAGCTAGGTACCCTCATGCATCAAGTGAATAATACTACTAACGTACCTAAATATATTAATTCAATGTTCATAAAAAAATGATAAAATTCATCACCATTTTACAAGACAGTTTAGTGAATTTCATCGTTCCACTGTACGTACTAAACTTGCAACCAAAACAGTTAAGCATGAGGGTCCTAAGCTGTGGAACTCGTTGGACATTTCCTTAAAAAGTACATCCAGCCTGTCTCTCTTTAAATGTAACTACAAGAAATATTTGTTAAATAATTATTTGGAAGAAGATTAGCTCTCACGGGGTCGCGGGTCACAGGTTTTGTTTGTAAGTTCCTTATTTTTGTGTGAATAATCGTGTTAACTTAATAAATGTTTTGTCTTAATGTGTAAGTTGTGTGTATATGTATGTGGGGGGCCCCTACTCGACAAGCTCTGCTTCTTAGGGACCCCCTTCCACATTTATCCTAAATTAAGTGGTGTTTGCTTATTGTGTAACGTTATGTGGAGAATAAAGTGAATTGAATTGAAAAAAAAAAAAAAAAAAATAGCTTGTGATTTGAATTGGAACTGAAGGACTTGTGGTGGACTTGCAGGGACTTACAGGGACTTGCAGGGACTTGTGATGGACTCGACTACATCTCTGATAGTCACACACTTACCTCTCGAATTATGAAAGGTGTTTTTACCAAGAGACCGACTTTTCCTCGTTACAAGTCAATATGGGATGTCATTGTTCTGTTAAATTATTGGAATTCACTGCACGGAAACGACGTACTTACTTTAAGAACTCAGTAAGAAACTTGTCACTCTGTTAGCCTTGTTAACAGCACAACGAATTCAAATGCTGCATTCTTTACGTCTAGAAAATGTACTTTTATCCGACACAGAGTGTCGTTTAACGATAACAAGTTTGTTAAAACAAACTCGACCATGTGTACACCAGGCAGATATTATTTTACCTTCATATCCTGAAAAAAAACACTTTGTGCAGTCTCAAACTTGAAAGAATATATCAGACGCATTAACAGTGTACGTGGACAAGAAAAACAGTTATTTATAAGCTTTTGTAAACCGTTCAAAGCACTATTCAAAGATAGTATAAATGGATATACGTGACTCTCTGAACACTGCAGGAATTTATACTTCATTTATTTCGCCCCATAGTGTAAGGGCGGCGTCCACCTCTGCAGTTGCAAATGCTGGGGTCCCGATACATGTTATCCTGACAACAGCAGGCTGGCCAGGAGCACAGACATTATGCTCGGTTTTACAACAAACCGATTGTCAAGGATCCCGCTTTAAAGGAATCTTTGAGCAGTTGCTTAGATATTCAGTATAAAGTTCTATGCCGAGTGTGCATAGGACTAAATCTTAATTTGTTCAGATATTAAAATATCCCGAAAACGGTGATTGTGGAAGAAAACCTTTGTATTATTTCAGTCAAAATTGAACGTTGCTCTAAAAATCTCACGTAATGTCTGGAGTGACGTCATTAAACGGTGAGGTGGAATCCTAAAATTAAACGAGTCTAATTTATTAGGCGAAGTTTGATTAAGATTCTACCGATCCATT
This sequence comes from Crossaster papposus, assembly GCA_037893245.1. Taxonomy (NCBI): domain Eukaryota; kingdom Metazoa; phylum Echinodermata; class Asteroidea; order Velatida; family Solasteridae; genus Crossaster; species Crossaster papposus. Next base: position 334,971 of record JBAIAA010000088.1, on the reverse strand, counting down.
ATGACGAACGAAAGAGATTACGTGCCCTCCCTTGCTACCCACCCCTGTATACGACCATTTTTGATTTTAGCTTTGAAATATGATCTGCCTGCTGGCTGGTAAGCGCTATCTCACGTAATCCCTTTCGTTCGTCATAATGGATCGGTAGAATCCCAATCAAACTTCGCCTAATAAATTAGACTCGTTTAATTTTAGGATAACATGCACAGACTGCGTGTACAAAAAAAGTCCAACATGCGCGCGCGTGCTTTTAACACATGCGTGTACGTGTCGAAATGCAGGGCGGCCATTGAGTGGAGCCAATATTACAATGAGTGGAGCAATATTTGCGACGACTAGGAAAGTGCACATTTTACTCACACGTTCATTGGACAGAGCTTACTGAATGGGTTTTACGTTTGCATCCAAACTCATAACCATTGTCGTTTCCCAAACCTTATCTTGGTCTCCGTTAGCTTCGTTCATGCAGTTTGACAATAGTGATAGAGCCTGAGATGGAGCCTAAGCTGGGGTTTGAAAAATTGCCCATATACATGTATACTTCCACTATAGTGCAAGACGTTTTGTCTTTCTTCCATGATCAAATCAACAAATCTTAATTTGTATATTTACGGGACAAGAAGAGGTTGTGCAGTGAAAAGTTAGCATTGCTTGTCACTCGTCAGGGGGGCAGACTGCCCCCCTTCCCCCTCCCCGTAGGTACGCTACTGGTGCTGGGTATATTACTGGGTTAAACAAAGCTTCAGGGTGATCATCAATTCTTACTAAAATATTCCCACAGACCTTTACGCAAAGTTAAGCTGCAGCCAAGGAATTCGGACAAGGCCTTATTTATCTTTCAGAGGGGGAAACTATACAATTAGTATTAGACACATTTTATCTTTACACTGTTGCTAATTTAGTCTTTCTAATTGAGTTTCAGTTATTTGTGACACAGCAACTGACAGCAACATTTAAAGTGCTGTTTGTTAATATATCCTCAATCAAGTCCCAAATACATGTGAATAATTTTTCAACTTAAATTCTTTGATAACACTTACAATTACATGTAGGAATACAAAATTATTCCTACCTCCATGCACTAACATTACAAGAGGTTTTATAAATAAGCTATTGTTTTGGTAACATTATTTCTTGGCTGAAACATATTTTATGAAAGATCCAGTTAATGCCAGTGTTATTTAAAGATGAATTAATTTTTCACAAATTTGTGATATATCCAATGAGGTTTTAATACTGAAGCGCGAGCGGCAGATTCAGGGGTAAAAAATTTGTTTTCAATCGTGGCTGATTTGGATCTCTTGCAGGAAATAGTTGAAAATAAGCAATAAAAGGTAACCAAACCTTATAAATGTTAGCTTACCTCTCAGCAGCCCATGTTGGCTTATATTTTAACCCTCGGTATATCTTTAGTATACTAAAGATTCACCGAGGGTTTAAATATAAGCCAATAATTATATAACACCCAAGTAAATCCTTGTCATCTGCTTGGAGGATTGAAGGTCACGCGGCATTCATTAGTCAAACCTATTGCCGCGGCCTATGTCATGACCGTGCATTTTTGGTTCCATTCACCGTGCATTTCTGTTCCATCCCTTGAATTCACGAATTTCCGTAGAATTCACGTAGAATTCACGGTCACTGTAAATTGGCGGCCATGGACATTTTCATTACCGCCAATTTACGGTAACCGTAAATTTTACGGGAATTCGTCGACACCCATTGCTTCCAGGTATTTTCCCCCCAAAATATTGTTGTTTACACTTTACCAAATTGATTACCTATCAAAGGTTGCCTGCAGAATTATAACCTACACAAAGTTATCCAACATCATTATTACATATACCTAATCATTACCTACCACAAGCTAAGTTACCGAATTATTACCAAGCACAAAGTTTACCGAATTATCTACCGAAAGTTACCTGCTAAAAATGACCAAACATGCACAATTTATAGCTATTCTGTGTTGTTCACCTTCTATTTAGCATTGTATTGTTCTCTTGACAAAATATCAAGCAAGATACGACAGAGGGAACCCCTCCCATCTGCCCCTGGTTATAATAACTGTTCACTCACAGAGGCCTCCAGTAATGGCTGAAACATAATGCAAGTTATTATTCAGGGTATATCGTCATTTGAATCGTCATCAATGGAGCAAAATACAGTACAATACTCGGATTAACCGTCATTGAGCAATCAAACATCCGCCATTACCGAGGGCCCCCCAAAGTGTCTTAACCCTATCAATCCCAAGACACATTTCATCACACATGCTTTGGTTCCCACAGTTGTAGGCATAGCATGTTCAGTTATTTACCAGGCACATTTTAGAAAACTTTCAGTGTATAGCGCCCTCATTAGACAATCTCATGAATGAGACTCAAAATGATAATTGTTCTGGTAATTAGATGTAGATTGTTTTGTTCAGCGGTGGTTCCTAAAACCCAAGTTACTAATGGAATTGACATACAACATTTTGCAACTAGTGTCTATTTATTGTTGTTAAATGGAAGGGGAAAATATCGAAACCTTATGATTACCGGCCCCGCCAATTGTGGGAAAACATTTATGTTTCAGGCCCTGTCAAGTATATATAAAACATTCACTAATCCTGCAACTGGGACTTTTGCTTGGGTAGGGGCAGAATTAGATGAAGTTATTTTTTTGAATGATTTCCGTTGGAACCCCAAAGTCATTCCTTGGAATGATTTATTATTGTTGCTCGAAGGTCAACCAGTTCATTTACCGGCACCCTAGACACACGACATCAAAATTGACAAAAACACGGAAATATTTTGTACTGCCAAGCAACCCTTAGTGTACATAACTGGTACCCATATCGATGAGCGTGAGACGGAAATGATGAGCGTGAGATGGAAAACATACTGATTTTTACACCACATCCCACAAATTTACAAAATAGATCTAAAACCATGTGGTTATTGTTTCGCCCATTTTGTACTAGACAAAAAAAACCAATAATCCCGTTTATATAATATATAGGTGTTAATAACAATACAATTTCATAAGTTAAAGTGTAGGGTAGCAAAGTTATTCTGACAATTACAGTAGAATATACATGTAGATTGTTTTGGTCAGCGGCACTTCATAAATTCGAACTAACTACAAGTACTGGTTTTGTTTGCTATTTAGGAATGTTTGGGTAATTACTTAAACTTGACTACTACCACCCCCCCCCCCCCCCAAACAATGTTGAAAAGATTGTTCTTCAAAGGTTGGGTCGCCGGTGGGCACACAATCTTTTCAACATTGTTTGGGGGGGGGGGGGGGGGGGGGGGGACAGCTGGACCACAATCTAAAAATCTCCTAAATGTTGATCACAAACTGTGATACTTCTCAAAGCATGGCAGTACACACATTGGCTTTTTACACTTTTTACACATAGTACGAGTTTGCTTCCGCTTGGCTTTTGTACTACAAACGACACAGTTCTGCTTTTTGCCGGCCACACTTCTCCCAGGATAATGTTGACTCGAAAGACGTGACGCTTCATTGCCAAGGTGTGCTAGGCTTGAACGAAGAAGTCCCTCGATGACCTTCACCCGGAACTCCAAGCTAGTTAGTTTTTTGTTGCTCGGCAGGTAGTTAAAAAGGATAGTAGCGTTAAGCAAACTGATATCAAGGATATTTAGGAAAACGCGTTTCCACCATTTTAGGGATCTATGGTGGTGTGCATAGTACTGCCATAATTGGGCGGCTAAATCTGAACCACCCATAAACCTGTTATAATCCTGAACGACAGAAGGTTTGTGAATCTCACGAAGTCCGGTGGAACTGTTTTTGCAGCGAATTTCTTTTGTGTCCATACTGCAGTCGCCATAATTCGTCAGAAGTGTTACACGCGTTCTATCCTGCCAAACAATGCAGAGTTGCCCGGCTTTCGTGTAAAACTAGGGGTCATCGCCTTTCCGTATGGGAAACTTCTTGGGATTTGCAATCTCTGGAATCCCTTGTGATGTGTAGCGTACTGTTCCACGGGAACTAAATCCTAACTGCGATAATTTGTGTACGAGTGCAGGACTAGTATACCAATTATCCATAAAAACAATATGTCCTTTATGTTCTAGCCCTTTCAAAAGGTCGATGACTACTTGGCCTGATGCTGAAAGGTTACGTGGATGGTTCGTGGTAGCATACGCGATCAAAGGCGGACTGAATTGGTCTGACTTGGCCTTGGACCCGGTAAAAACCTGCCAATTACAACAATACCCAGTTTCGGATTCACATAATGAGAAGCATTTTAACCCCCATTTGGCAGCCTTGCGTGGCATGTATTGTTTGAAACCCAGTCGCCCTTTAAATTTTATCATAGTCTCGTCTGGTGAGAGGTTCCTTCCGGGTTTATAAATTTGACGAAACGAGGGCAATACGATGTCTAGCAGGGGGCGAACTTTAGACAGTTTGTCATCATCAGTGATAGTTTCATCAGCTCGATTGTTGGCAAGGTGGAAAAATCGCAGGATTGCGTCAAATCGGTTGCGGGACATGGTTGACGGATACACAGGGCTTCGCAGAACTTCTGACCTCGACCAGTGCATAGCATAGCGAGGCCTTTTGTTGATCCCCATACACAGAAGCAATGCCAAAAAACGCCTCATTTCTGGAACATTTCGTCACCGACACCACGAACTGGCACCCTCTGCATCACATGTGTACAAACAATTCAAACAATTCGAAATTGTTTTTATTGCTGAATATATCATTTTGTGCCATGAAGTATAACATGGCGAAATTGTTTTTTCTTAAATCATGTTAATTTGCTAATTTTTATTGGGGAGTTTTGCAGAAATTAGTCCATTCTGTCGTTTTTCGGTTCCACGAAGTGACACTGCACTCAGTGTCAGTTCGTGAAAACGAAATTGCGGAGGCGCGCTGTGAAAAAGATTTCACGAACTGGCACTGTCTATACAACGTACCCAGGGCAATGTTGTATCACGCCGTGTATACGTATCACGTTTGTCTACGAAATAAATAGAACTCGATGTTGTCAACACGGCGGCACCCGAGCACTGTGTGCGCGCACTCCCCGAAAACGCGACAGTTTTCGTTTTCACGAACTGGCACCCGGCACTGTGTGCGCGCACTCTCCGCAAACGCGTCAATTTTCGTTTTCACGAACTGGCACTCACTCACTGCAATGTATGCGCGCACTCTCCGAAAACGCGACAGTTTTCGTTTTCACGAACTGGCACCCGTCTTAATCATTTAATTATTAATTAACTAATCATATTTTCACAATATAAAAATTGTGTTTCAGCAGTTAACGAATTGTTACGTTTAATGATACCAAAATCCCTCAAGTAGACGGATTTGTTGACTAAGTAAACTCGTGTCAAACCTTTAAAAGCGTTTTTCTCCGAATTTTATTTTTGTAACGGCGACCACTGGGTGTCAGTTCGTGGTGTCGGTGACGATTTGTTGGAGTCCAGGATGTATTTCCAGGCACGCTTTGATCGGCATATCGGTTCGTCTCGGTCACCATCAACTGCCAGACTGCATGGCAAAAAAAGAGTTCAAAGGTCTCCATCGGTGATAGTCCACTGAAATCTTGCGTAGGTCCAGCTTGTCCACTGAAATTCGCAGGTGGCCGCTTATAGGAGCTTGTTTTATGCCATCCAGACCTGAAGTGAGAATATTAACATATTAAGAAATGTCAGAGGGCGCTATATTGATTGGAGAAACTTCTTCCTAATGGTACTAGACAGCAAAGGCATAGCGCATACGACAATCATGAGTTCAAAAATAGTTTAATTTGAATAACAAATTAAAGGATTAGTGTGCACGAAAATCAACATTTTAATATTATTTTTCTAATCAGAAAATGGGTCTTCAAAGAAACACTGCCCTCACACATTATTCAATGTGCTTGGGTAAGCACATTGATAAATGTGTGAGGGCGCTGTTTGTTTGAAGACTCATTTTCTGAATAGGATTTTTTTGTGCACACAGCCTGTTCTACTTGATGCACATTTCTGATTTATTGTAACTAGTGAAAGGGAGGCATTTTCCCTTTTTTTTTGGCGAAATATATCTAGAGCCAGGGTATATTGTTACATTAATATAAATTCCCAACAAGTGTAGGCTCACACAATGTACTGTTTATTCGCTTTATTCCTGTGTAACTAAATTCACGTTCTCGAGTCATACTCAGTCTCATCATAGCATTTTACTACTTATAATTATTAGTAACCTCTTTACCTGAAATTCGGCTTGACGGATGACTTTGACTTTGAGCAGGTAGCGACAAACTCTTCCGAATCGTCACTTTCTTCTGTGGTGGATGATAAGGAAGTCTCATCAGATATATCATTATCAGAACCGCTATCCGCGAATATTTCGTCAAGAATGTAGGATGGATCCGCCATTATGACTGGTTTTCTGTGACGAGCGTCTCTATTTGGTGAATCCTAATCCTATAATATTTCATACCCACGCGCGCAAGAGGACGCGCGCTCGGGGTCTCCGCCAATTAGAGGCCGATCTCCAAAGTGAGGGCGCTATTTACATTTCAGTTCAATGCGAAATGGCAATGTGCCATAAGGGCCCAATGGGAATGAAATCCGATTGTATTTGTGTGACTTAAAGTCACAATGGTAACGAGAGTGTATGCTTCAATGAGTCCATATGGCACTCTTGGGATTGATAGGGTTATAGTGCATGGCTGGGTCATCAATGGATTCATTTTACATTGCCAACATGGCGAGGATCGCCATCAGCACCACGACTGATTTCAGCTTGGGTGCCAAAGTGGCCGCCTGATCATGAATTGGCGGCGGCTGCTGGTCGGGAGATGGTACGGGACCACTGTTGCACAGGTCCTCGCTGCAGCATGTGGCGCAGCCATCGAAGGGGGGGCGGGTGACAGCCCGGAGCGCACGGCAAGTCGCCATCTGCCAGTGTGCATGTGCGGAATACGTGCGTCACTCCATTGTCGCTGCGATTCCCAACCTATTGGAGCAAATAAAATGAAGAACAATTCAGCCAAAATGTTCAAGCTGTCACTGTCTTCTTTGCGCACGGAGAACACGCTTACACTTACCATGCATGTTCCAATACAGGACACCTGACTGACTCCAGACCCATTCGTCTTGAAGGGTTCCTCAATACAGGCCGACGAACCGCCCGTGTCTGATCGGTACTCGCAGGAGTAGCAGCTAACAGTGTCCGGGTCGTCGGGTGGTGGTTGGGTTGGTTGGGGTTGGGGTGTCACGGTGGGCGCGGGTCCGCCATTGCAGAGATTGCTGGAGCAGCACCACCCGCAAATATTATTGAAGCAATCGTCACGAGGTTGGCAGTTAGTAGCTAGGGTGCACATGCGTGTGATGGCGCCTTCTGTCTCCCAAATCTGCACATACATTTTATGGTTTGACAACAAATAATTACATACTTACAATGCCGTATGTTTTACCGTGATGGGCTTTATTCACAAGTCGGCCATATCAAACTGAAAGTGGGTTAAATCTTTTGAAACTTGCTGAAAGAAATGAAAGCCATGACCTATAACAATTTTATTACAAATTATGCAAGTGTAATCTGCTCTGACGAGTAATTACAAAATTGCAATTAAATATACCTTAATGTTTTAAAGGTGGGTACACCATTTGCAGTTCTCCAATTTGTTACTACCGAATTATTAAGAGATCTCTTACTTATTTAAAGTAAATAATGATTGAAGGCATCCAGCAAAAGGATTGCCCATTCATGATAATTCAAGCAATTACCAATGGTATATCCTACCTTTAAGCCACTTTAAACCAACAATTAAAGTGGAGCTAGATTGCAAAAATAGTCTGGCACCATCCCATTCAACAGTTCACAATTTATAAAACACATTTAGGAAACACAACCAAAATGGCTTTTTCGTGAATAAAGCCCACATCTAACTAGATTAAAAGATTGTGGGTTGTGTATAGCGGGACGTCCAAGCACGATGTGTATATAAAGTGTTCGGATATAATTTCACACACGGACATCATTATGAGACCGAGGGACTTCCCTTAGTCCCCCATACCTATAAACTTGTTTGACTATCGCTGCCTAACACATCCCCTAAAAACCTAAAAAGAATTCCTGAGAAACTACAACATTCCGCAAGCACAATGACAACCACAAAGGAGGAAGGGGGGGGGGGGTCCCTCCGTCCCTCCGTCTCATGTCTTGCTTCATAACCCCCAAAAGTACAAGAGCAAGAGGGACACTAGGGAGTCCACGATGGAAAGTGACAAATCACAGGGTGTCAAGTGATGATGGTCATGTGTGGAATTTTTTCATGAGTTCAGCAATGTGCATGTTCGGCAATGTGCATGTTCGGCGGTTGAGTGGGGTACACATTGCAAGACCATATAAGTATCTGAACTGTGATCACGAAAGGAGTAATTGGTGGCAGTTCTTACAAACGATTATTATTTACTTATAAGCTTCGCTGGCAGAATGGCACAGAACTTGGTATAGACCATATGCGTAGAAGCCATCTTAGAGGGTAATTCCTTTGCATACCATTGAACCAGATGTGCATTCTTTTTACAAAATAATAAGATGGCCGCTATGCATAAGGTCTATTTACCCCACATATAGGGAAGGATGGCAAACACGTCACACTGGGTGCGTTGGTCGTATTGAACGGATCTCCACAGTCTTGATCTAGGCCGTTACAAAAGTAGCATTGTAGGGCAATGGTTGTTCCTAAATAAGTTAAAGAAGAAGTGAGAAAAGAGTTGGAAATCTCAGTTTGTGCAGTGAAAGGTTAGCATTAATAAGTCGTTTACGAAAAGTCAACGTGTGTATAACAGGCTTGTAGTTAACCATTGCTGTTAATATCTTGGTTTGGTGGGCAGATAGAAAACGTGTGCAACCAATAATTGTATTACTTACCACTTGCTGACAAAACAACCAACAAGCCCAGAAGAGTACATGAACCAGACTGCATTTTCGATTGAAGTGAATTTCGTCGATACTCAAAAGATTATATATTTTATTTTGTTGACGTTGCAGGCAGTATGTGTGTCGTGCCTGTGTAAGCCTGCCACAAAGACGCGTACGGTCCGGTTGTGCTCTTACGGAAAACAATTTTGTTTATACATACACAATAATCATCCAGGTCGTGTGATCCCGTGTACGTTTCGGCTTCTAGATATGAAACGTAAGGAAGTAAAGGAACCCTCCGATCCTTTGTGGCGCAGTCAATGTGTTTGTGCAAGGTTGTGATTTGTTAGGAATTCTACGTAGGATTTTGGCGAGGTGCGTAAACTACAGGTACCTCTTTTTTTTCACAGAGCAGAGGTGCGTTTCTCTTTTGCGGTCGTGCGTTTCTCCTTCACAGTAGCCCATCTCTTTTTCAGAACGTGTGTCTCTCTCTTCTTCAAGGGGCAAGTCAATTGTTCACAGGGGGGGGGGGGGTGGTTGTTGCGATTAAGTCGCGGCCGCGACATGGGGAGATAATTATGTCGCGGCCCCGAGATAATTATGGGGAGGCCGCGACTCCCCATGTCGCGGCCGCGACTTAATCGCAATAAATGAGAAATACACCCCTGTGAAAAATAGACTTTCCCATTGAAAGAGAGAGACACACGTTCTGAAAGAGAGATGAGCTACTATAAAAAAGGAAACGCACCACCGCGAAGGAGAAACGCACCTCTGTGAAAGAGAAATAAGTACCTGGCCCTAACGGGCTTCCATGGTTATTAAACATTTCACTGCAAAATCGCATCCATTTATCAATTCCCTTTCGTGTACACATTGTGTAGGCCTATTTCACCACTCAGGGTTAAAATTTCGGAAACTTGAACCGAGGTGAGGACCTTAAGATTTACTGTTCTGTGGTAACTTCGAACTCTCAGTGGCCTTAGTCTCAAGTCTCGCAATAACTTAGGGTCAAATGGGAGTCAATGTACACCTGACGATAGATGATGAATAAAGTATGCTGGGGGAGTTACCGAGAGGGCTTTCTGTGTTATTTCCCTCAGTCGGCATTTGGAAGCTCGGTCGGCAAATAGGCCACCAAAATTATTAATTTGTTGGCCCATTTTGTCGACTGAGTTTTTGTGGTCAAGTTGCCGACTGATGAGGCTCGAAATCAATATACACTTTAATCACATGAAAATAAAAAAAAATAACTTCTTCAAGACTCCAACCTTTACAAACCAATTATAAAAATTCACAACGTCATACCACTGCATCTATCTCATACGCAAGGTCCGCTATTTAAACAAAACCTACAACATTGGTCCGATTTAGCAGTTGAACACAATAACAATCATTATAAGATGTCAACTTTCATTTGAGGTGATATTTGTGACCCAGCACGAGTAAATGAGACACTTTGAGGCAAAAATAAAAATTGAGATTTTGATTTCATCATTTAAAGCTTGTTTAGCTTTAAAGGATGGAATCAAAATCTCAATTTTGATGCCAAACCCAAGACCCCCCTGGTGACTTCCTTTTACCCCAGTCTCCCTTCCCTTTGCAAAATCACTAACGACAGCCATCACAATTCTCCCATCCTGAGCCACGCAGGGTACGGGCTCTTGATTTGTCGCCCTCAAACCCTGCGGACATTCGTGGCAATCATTAAACAGGTTGGCCAATACGTGATATGAACGTCCGACCCTGGTAAAATGACAATTTCTACCACTATATTAAAAAAAATTGGCGTTTACGTAACTTGTCAGTCTTTTATGTTTCTTATTCTGTGTAATATATAATAGCAAGGCTTTATTTCACGTTCTGTACGTAAATTTCTACAATTTTTCCGATTAATTTTAATTTTTACGTGGGTAGGCCGTGTTACGTCCCCGTTGTTCGTGTTGCCTGGTGGTTGGTACCTGACGGGGAAGAGAATGAAAATTCCCTTACATATAAATTAAACCACTGCGAATTCAAAAATCCACCTTGTCGGAGCAAGGGAATGGAACAAAGGGGTGAAATTAGGCCTCTAAAGACCCGTTTTGGTCCTTAAATCGATGACATCGCAACGGTCACAATATGGACAGCCATTTCGACAAAAAAAGAATAGAAAAGTGACAATGAATTCATTTAGGCTAATAATAGTAGCCCCCACCCCCACTTACATTTCACAAACTGATATACATTTCGAAATCAATTTGGTGAAAAGGGTACATCTTAGAAAGAAATTTAAACTATAAAAAAGTATGTCCCCCATCCCATTATTTACGATCGATTTATAAAAGATGCGGCTTTCCATACAAAAGTGTGTCGATAGGTGGCGCACTATATGTAAACAAATGGCGGTCAGAGCATCAATCCCATTCACAAGCTTTTGCCGATAGCGCAGCTTCAGAAACCCTGCATTTATGTGTGTAAAGAAGTAACTTAAGAAACAAGAATGACAAGGTGGAAATAACATGAAATTGGTGTATGGAAATCAATGCCACGACGCGACCAGCGCGGCGAATGCGAATGCGAATACGTAATAGTCGAAGTTGTGTCGGTGTGTCGATTTTTTTCCACACGGGAGTTTACATGGTCTGCAATGAAAAGGACTTATTTGGAAAGTGAGGAAACAAGGAATAGAGGTAGGCCTATAGTATTATATTAACAAATCCAGATTTGTCGTATTTAGTTTTGTTTTTCTTTGATTTTGAAATCGGTTCCCGATTTTGCAAGACGCCAGAGAACACACGGCATCATCAACAACACAAATGTATCAGCACAGTTATTAGTAATACTTCCCATAAAACCACAGAAGAATTCACCCAAAACTGTCAACCACTAAAGATGGAAATGCCATTTTATTTCAAAGTATGGGGGAAGGCCGCTAGGCAGGGGTGTTACTCCTAGTCTACTAGGGTGCCCTATGTTATAGTAGTAGCACTATATCTCGTAATATTTTTTGCCATTGGTAATTTTTATTGATATTTTTAGGCAGCAACGTAGTGGCTATCGTTACGGCAATTGACGATCTGATTCCATGACAACGACAAGACTCTGGGCCTTTCACTCTTGGAACCTGGCTAGTATCAACCAGTCTGGTTCCAAAAACGACGTCCAAATATTATTGTCAATGTGTCGGCCTAGGTATGTTTGGGAATCAGCTCGTCAACTATATACCGTAACGATAGACACAGCGTTTTACAGGCAAAGTAAATTACACTCAGAAATTATCTTCTGATTAAAATATATTTCTGGAATGGACAAACAGTTTTTTTTTAAATTTATTTATTACAGCATATCTTCTGGATCATCAGATGGACATTTCAATCTGGAATTGGAGTAGCTCTTCAGTGCAGTACTTGACTGTACTGACAGCACCAATTTCATTTACCAGATGACACAGGAATTTGAACAATAATATATGTAGCTGAATGTTGGTATGTGCGGGTAATTCATGTGATGTTTTGTATAAGCTGTAGTACTGGTCAGTTTACTCCAACTGATACGCAACATTATGATAGAATTGTTCACTTGAGAATAAAAGCATTAATTTTGGCACACATTCAGAGTGTAAAGAAAGATATTTGGCTCTCCGCTCTTGGGCTGTAGGAAGAATAAAGGAAGAATAACATGCAATGGTAGCCATTTTGAAATTCTTAAAAATATAAGATGGCCGTATACATTTATATTCTAAAGACATATTTTGATTGTGTAACCAATTCCATGCTTTTATCATTTTTACCATGTTTGTTTCACCAATCTGCCTGAATAAACAGCAAGACTCCGATTTATGTATGCCAGTAGGCAGTATAGTATAGTCCATAATTGCTTTGGCATGCTGTATATTATTGCTACTACCGACCACCTGTAAGAAGTACAATTGCCAATAAAGTATCCCATGTACAGCATTTTTGATAGCGCAGATTTAGAGACTGCGCCCAAAATTCTGATTTTGGACACAAAAAAGTAGGTTATGTTCCATTCCCTGCATTTGACAACATTGATTTTCGGATTCAGGACATCAAACTGAGTAGAATCAGTTTTTTTTGTGTTCCCAAACTGGTACCACGGATTTTTAACTGCCTCAAACTGTCAACGCCTTGGATCAATCATTAAGTTGAGGTTTTGGGGGCGGTGCTCATTATGCTAATAGATTAAGCTGACCTTTATAGTCGTTTTCTTATTGGTCGATCGTTGCGTACAAACTGCATAATTTGAGCTAGCGGTGATGAACGGTCATAGCTATAGTCCTGCAGATTACTACAATAATATTGCATTTAGTGATACAAGCACCAACATTGGCACACATGCTCATTTTGGGTCACTTTATACAAAAAACCCGTTAGCCAAATTAAAATCCAAGATGGCCGCCATTTTTGAAGATGGCCGCCAATGAAGGCCAAATATCACCGAAATATTGATGTACGGATGGATAGAATGGCAATACAAGCACAAAACTTGGCATTTAACATCTGTTTGGTCTCCCTGTTGTTGGCATATCCAAAACAGTATTATTAGGCACTTGAAATTTTAAGATGGCCGCCATTTTCCAAAATGGTCGCCACTGAATGGCTAGTAGTAGTGTTACCAAGGATCAAACAGTAATACAAGGACCAAAATGGGCATTTAATCTCCATTTGAATCCAATATTATGCTAAAATTGTCAACCACTTGGTAATTCAAGATGGCTATCATTTTTAAAGATGGCCGCCACAAGATTACTCAGCCTATATGTTACAAAAAGTGACACATAAATCGTAACATATCTGGTACAAAGACATACAACACACTCTAAAAACAGATTGGTTGAAAATAACCAATATATTGGTCGATTTCAACCAATCCAGTTGGTAGATATGTGGATAACCAAAATATTGGTTAAAATAACCAATCTGATATTGGTTACCTAGTCAATCCATATGCAATGTTGGTTAATTTAACCAATCCACAATGGACTCCAACCGATTTGTATTGGTAATTTGTATTGGTTATAGCACTAACCAATACATAATAAACCAATACAATATTTAATTCAAAGGTTCCCACGCAACCAATTACATAACGTGGACAAATTACGTAATGAAATAATACCTTATTACTTATTACATATTGCAATCATGCATACATACAATAATAACCTATTCCTATTAGATATTAGCTACTGACCACTTACTACACACTTAGCTACCGGTACTGCCGTTGTTAGTTTTATACTTCGCTTTTTTGTCCACGACGAAGTCACAGCTATTTTTTTATGAATAATGTCAACAGTTGAATACGGATGAAATTTAATGTCAATTTTTCACTATGTTAGCACAAACATCTAAATTCAATCATGGAATCGTTTGAATAATTACATGTTATGGTCAAAAAAGTGCATTTTGGACTATTGTAAATACCACAATTTAACATCGACTATTGTCAAAACTAATTTTTTTCACTTCTGATTGGTCAGTTGCTGTAGGTACATTTCCTACATTATGAATAACCAATAAGATTGGTTAATACCTTGGTTACAAGCTCAACCAATATGACTGGTTGAGGGGCAACCAACATTGGTTATGAATGACCAATATATTGTATTATAGCAATTCCAGAAAAATGTCCAAGTCCAAATATTACTGTTATTACCCTGTTGAAACCGACATTTTAGCGAGTTATAACAGGGTAATAAGAGGTAATGGGTAACATTTTACCGAGTTAATAACATGGAAATGCCGGAAATGCCAAAAATATTGTTACATTCTCCTTGGTAATATTTGGTAAATAGGGTAATATCAGGGGGTTGCTATCAGGTGGTAATATTAGTTACATTCTTCCTGGTAATATTGGGTAAATGGGGTAATATCGGGTGACCTGAATTTACATGTTGACCCCAAGTGGGCGTGATAAACTTTGGTGAAACATTTGTGTCACTTGTTCTACCTGAACGTTATGTTTTGCGTAATAGCGATACGTTTAGGGTGTTTTCGTAGAGATAATTGTGTAATATTTATTTACTCCAAGTCTCAAAGAAACAAATTTGCCAAAAAAGCCAACACACAAATAAATTAACAAAAAATTAGTTGCAAACTGTGATTATAGACGGCGGTGATATTGAGCACATATATAGCGTTTAAATACATGCTAAGATTGTAGCAGTGGCAAGCTCAGAAGAGTCATTTATGTTTATATGTGTATGTATTGTTCCGGTAGTATCGTAATATTAGTATTAACCAATATAATTAACCAATTGGGTAATATCGGGTAGTAATAACAGTACAATGCCAGAAATATCGGTAACATTCTCCATGGTACTATTGTGTAATATCGGGTGATATCGGGTGGTAATAACAATGCAATGCCAGAAATAACGGTAAATAACGGTAAATAACGATTACATTTCTGGTAATATTGGGTATTAATAATAATAATAGGTAAAGGGTGAAATATCGGGTGGTAATAACAATGCAATGCCGGAAATATCGGTAACATTCTCCCTGGTAACAGGGGGTAATATCGGGTGGTAATAACATTACCCATTAATTACAGCCCAGGTAATGTCGGTATGTTACCCAGTAATAACGAGCGTTATTACTCGTTACAACCCAGGTAATACCGGGTTGGTTGCAAGCTCAACCAATATAACTAGTTGGAGGATAACCAATACATTGGTTATGAATAACAAATAGATTGGTTAATACCTTGGTTACAAGCTCAACCAGGACTGATGAGATTGATTTGATCTATGCATGGGATGTTAAAACACAGACTGTAAGCATCAAAGGCACGCTAAGTATGCATTCAAATGTTCAGTAACGCAAATACAAAATAAAGAGTTAATCTTGGAAAGCAATTACAACAGTAATGGTAAGAATCTCAAGTCAGGTCGCAATTCTTGTAACTATTTTCTTCTTTACTGACACCCGCTATTGTTATAAATTGGTATTGTACGTACGTGTTGGCAGCCATTTTGAAAAATGGCGACCATCTTTGATTTCCAGTGATTTATGATTTGTTAATTATAAATGACCAACGAGAGGTAAATTGCAGCTTTATTGTATGACCATTTGGTTTCTATTGTAAAATAACCAATGTATGTCATTCAATGAAAGCAATCTTGGAAAACATGGCCGCCATCTTGAAAAAATGGCCGCCATCTTGAATGTTTAAGTTGTTTCTATTTTTGAAAATGATAAGGGGTACATTTGGTGTATAGTTGCAACTGTTGGTGCTTGTATGACCAATTAATCCAATGTAACATTAAGTGTTACCATTTAGTGGCGGCCATCTTGAAAAAAATGGCCGCCATATTGGATTTTAATTTGGCTAACGGGGTTTGTGTGTACAGTGACCCCAAAAGAGTAGTTATGCCAATTTTGGTGCTTGTATCATCAAATGCAATATTGTGGTGAAAAAAAGTTATTAATCTGCAGGACTACTAGCTCGCAAGTGTTTACAGACACCGCTATCGTTGACATAATGTTTTATTGGAGAAAGTTGAGTGATTTTTACGAAGGCTTGTAGGAATTACACATGAAGATTTGAACTGTTTTGCTTGATTGGTGAGGGTCGCAGTTATTTTCGCTCGTTTTGCTGGGTATTTGCTTGAATGTTTACAATGTTATGGTCAAAACTAGTTGTGTTTAGCTGCTTAGTTTTGAGTTTTCAACCGCGGCGACTGCAGAAGGCCGCGACTCTATTGAAACGTGTCGAACTCGGCCCTACATTATATCGCACGCATCTAATCCAGCTAAAAAAATTGCCTCGGCAAAACGCAGAACTCTGATAATTAAATGCCTTGCCGGCTGAATTTTGCTTTGAAAATAATTAGATGAGTCATTAAGGATATAAGACATTGTCCCTGTTTAAATTACAATATTGCGATCATTTTGAAGGTTGGTTCTGCAGCCGTAAACATGCCCCCTCCCCACAGCGTTAGACCATGCTTGGATCATACAATGTAGCGACAACGCACAGACCAGCATGCCTGGGTATAATGCCGATTATGCGGCGATAAGAAACTGACCAAAAACGCTGAAAAACGCTGAGCACCTGGCCGTACGTGCAAGCTCCGAGCAAAATGGGGCTGCCTAAAAAATGACGGATTTCCCATAACCTGTCGGCAAATTCACAAAAGCATCGTGACCACGAAGACAGGATTCTAAGGCCTTTCGCTGCTCGGGTCTAAAATCTTCGAGGGATAATATTTTCGCTGCAGTGATAGATCTTCGGACGACAGACGACGCTGAATATCCGCCATTTTGTCTTAAATGTCATGCTGCAAATAAGTAACTGCATCAAATTTGATGACGTCGGGATTCAACCGCGTTGTGATTGGACACTCCACATCTTAGCCCCGCCTATACTTATCTGTATTCGCATACGAGGTCATGCGCTAGAAATGTGGCGCAAAATATAGGAAAAACATAAGATTTCAAAAACCGTTGATCCAAGGCGAAAAAGTAGCTTTAGTTGATTTGCATAAATAGTGGCCGTATGTATGAGTTCGCTGTTCGCGCTGTATCTTTGCGAGGGAAGCGCGAGCTAGCAGCATATGCGTGGCGTGTATTTCTGGACGGATAACGACAGACGGATAACGACGAACACGCCTTGGCCAAGGCTAAGTTTGCGCCGACTTCAAGTGTGAAACAATGATGATCTGTCCATGTGTAGAGGTCAGTAACCTACCCCCAGAAGTTGAGTCTGAACCTCATGCTGCGTTCCAATCGCGTCGTATTTATCGTGTTCACCGTGAATTTCGTGTGAGAACTTGTACGTGAACCAACACGCATGCGCGAGTATTTCATTCGTTATGAAGTCGTGAACATGGAGAAAAGAAATCGAGTTCACCACTGGTGAACACGAGTTACCAGGCGATTAGAACGCCATTATACGACTCGTGAACTCGTGAACACGATAAACACGACGCGATTGGAACGCAGCATAATTATGACCCCTTTGAAAAGCGACCCCAGACGGTTGATTTCGCCCCATCTCATTCATGGACCAAACTTTGTCCAAAAAAGGAGTATGATGTTACATTACAAAAAACACCATAACCGACCAAATGTCTGGTTGGGAAGGTGTGGTCAAAAGAAGGTAGTATAATAGTACATTACACACAACAAAATAAAAAATAAAAAATATTTAATTGGGAAGGCGTGGTCAGCCCCCACAAAGCATCCGTGTGGGGTTTATTTACCCCATCTATAATACATGGAGAAAACATGGTTCAAATGAAGTATTATGACCATTATGTTACAAAAAGAACAACTGACAACATTTCAAGTTGGGAAGGTGGGCCACGTGGGTTTCATTTACTGCAACAACTAATTTTTGATTGGTTGTATCATGACAGAAAAAAAAAACAAGATGCGGAAATCTTGTAAAACACCACCCAGTTTACGGAAAGCAATAACTCTACAAAAGGTGGATAATATCAACCTGTTCATGGGTTACATTATGAAACCCTCATTTCAAGTGGTGCACATACACTGCATAACAATTACGTGCTACATGACCAGCGCCAAATTCATATATCCAGGAAGGAGGGATGATTCCTGCATCTTTCCTGTGCAGTGACTAATAGGCAAGAACCCTTACTATAATATACATTCATTATTAGACCCGGTAAGTATTTTCTGCTGTCCCAGCCATTATTTGTGCCCTGGAACCTTTTGTATCTAAAATAGGAATACAAAGGTAGTCACACACAACAAGCAGAATGGTGCGAAAGCTTGCTGAAATTTGCTCATTTTTGGGGGGCGAAAACAACTTAGCAAAAATGGTAATCTTTATGTTTTTTCTCTCATCTTTTAAAATTATTACTAGAGTAAGTAATACTTATTGTATTTTAACATATTTGGCGTATTGTAGTAGAGCAAATATGCACATAATAATAGTGTTATTCTGGAGTTACAATTAGGCCTAATTATTATGTTTTACCTTCTGGTGTTTTATAGCTTTAATTCAATGTACACTCTACAAAATTTAACACCCACAACACGAAGGCTTGTAAACAAACAGCTGCCAACAGGTTTAAGCAGGAAGATTAGTAACATAGATATGCCAATCTACATACCAATTGCAATAAATTACTGTCGGGTTATATCAATTAAGATAAAAACATTGCATATAATTTAAGAGGATACTGACATTTCAAAGAGTAAAGGTTTCTTATCCCAACAGGCAAGGGTAGGATAGACTGTAAACAATCGATAAACTTCATGCTGCATAGTATCCCAGCCCTCAGTATAGGCTAAACCATGAGGCCATGTGCTCTGAGGTGACCTGGTCTTTATCATTTTTTAGCAACTTTGTTGTGTGTGTGGTCACACAGTTTATTATTTACCTACTATAAAGTATAATGACTACCAATCAAGATTTTTTAAACTACCTACAAAGGAGCACTTTTGTGTTTCACTTCCCTGCAACGTTCATCCAATCCAAAAAGTAAGGTCTACAGCTATGCACTTGTCACCCAAAACAGCATGATTGCACATTGGTATGGTATAGTCCACAAAGGACTTCCTACTATTTAAATCGCACAGAATTATGTACACACTGTTACATGGTGAATACGATCATCTCTGAAATTGTGTTACTTTTATTATAAAATCATTCTTTATTTTTGACAATGTGGCTTATAAATGAACCCAACACGGGGTGGGATTTTTAGGGTAATTTGGTTTTTTTTGGGGTATCTTATTTGTAATGAAATCCCATGCTAATTTGTTTTGACACCGATTGGTTCCTGAGTTAGATGAGGGTAATTGCAACCGGCTAGGTGGCACTTTGTGAAGGTCTGGCACTCTGGCCACGCCTTCCCAATTGAATAAAGTTTGTCATTGTTTTTTGGGTAATGTACTATCATAAAACTTTTTTTTTGACAAAGTTTGGTCCATGAATTAGATGGGGTGAAATCAACCGGCTGTGGGGGCGCTGTTGGGTGCACTTTGTGAGGGGGCTGACCACACTTTCCCAACCAGGGTCAGTTTTTCTTTGTTTGTAATATACCATCATACTACTTTGTTTTGACAAAGTTTGGTCCATGAATGAGATGGGGTGAAATCAACCGTCTGGGGGCGCTTTTCAAGGAGGTCCAGACCCAATCTCTAGGGGGGAGGCTGACCCACTTTTTGTGAATGACTTGGACAACCTAAGTAACTTTAAGGGTACAAACCTTCTGGGTGAAATGGGGTGAAATCTTATGGAGCTAGCTTCTAGACTAAGTGTAAAGATCAAAGAAGATAACTAACAAAGAAGTGTGAATGGGGGTGATTGTGAGGGGAAAGGGGGGGGGGGGGGGGGGTAAGTGGGCAACAGAATTAACAGAGCATGACAAATATTTAAAAGTACAATAAAGGAAGCATATGGTTATAATACATGCGCGCCCGGCGTTTGAATAATGCATGCAGCAAGATCAACGTTAATTGGAAGTCAACTTGTAAAATAAGGGAAAGGGGGAAAATACGCTGAAATTGTGGTTCGAGTCAGGGGGGGGGGGGGGGGGGGGGCGGAGGGGGGGCCCTTCGAGGCTGTGATTGCGAAACGCTGTGATACCGTCCATTCTTAAAATAGGGGGGAACAATTTTCTCACGCGAAAAATAAAGAGTTTTTGGCATCCAATCTTAACATTTTGTCTTTTGTAGTTGTAAAAGGTTGTTATTTACCTTAATATTTATTATCCAATGACAGCAATTGTATTCAAAATGAAAAAAGCAGTCGAAAAAATTAGGCGTTGACGTACCGTTGATGCGCGTGGAGATTGTGTACAAATACTCAAACGACGTTAACAAATACCTCCCCTAAAAAGGGCAATAATAATCGATAAATTGTGAAAAATCGTGCTTCGAACCCACTCATTTTTTTACATGGATAAGTTAAAAAAGGATGTAGCAGTGATATACTGAATTTTTTTTAAAAATCTGCCTGTGAACCCCTTGCGTTTTATCGTGTTGTTTTCGAACGAAAATTCCGTGTAGATTGTGCATGTGTATCCGGCTTTGCGGACGTTATATGAATCACTGAATTCGGGGAGCGATACACGGAGCAAATTTGTACGTGTTTCAATGGTGCGCTTCGAGGAAGCGATCTATACGTATTTACTGTGTGAGATGTGTGGCTCATGAGCGTGGAAGAATGAATGAGATACATTTCAACGTTGGTGGCGCACTTTGTTGGGCCCCCCCCTCCGCCCCCCCCCCCCCCCCCCCCCCCCCCCCCCCCCTGGTTCGAGTCTAGTTAATCTAAAAAAATATATTGTTCATGTAGGATCACGCGCATAGTGCGTGGTGCATGGCGCCACGGCCAATTATCGATTCGCGGCCGCATGATTAGGTTTTCGCAACCAATTATCAATGTGCATGCTGCAGATACACGAATAATCATCACCGCGCGATGACCAATCGCCGTAGCGCATTTTTGCTACTTCTAGGGCCTCCCGCGTCGGTTCCAGTTAGTCTGAAAGACTGCACTGTGCAGTAAAATCTAACGTTATTGTTCTATAAAAAGAAGATTTCTTGTGCAGTCAGAATTCCGAGCGAGTCCCGGACAGTCGAGTCTATCGCGGTTGGGTGAGGAAGTCTTGTGACCAGGTGTTTCCGGTGAGTTGTGTTTTTGTGGTTAGATTACTGGGGACCTGGGGCCGGTTGCACCAAACATGTCCTACATGCTTGTCGTAACATAAGCAAATTTAGGACAACCCTAAGACATGTCGTAACTGCGGTTGCACCAAGAAGCTATTACTAGACCTGTCCTAAAATGCATATCTTACGACACGCCGTAGGACATGTCCTAGTGTATAATTATAACTGTATTGGGACCGACGCGGGTCACAATCCCGAAATTAGATATAGCCACTCTATATACAGCATGTTTTCAATCAAATATGTTGTAGTTTTCTTAAAAAGCAATCAAATTTGATACACCATTTAAGCATGTCAATAAAGAGCATGTTCTCTCACTCATTTCGAAGAAAAAAATTACCGAAATTGATCCATGCTATTAGTTATGCATGTGCATGGAATACTATTGGAAGCTGTTAAATTCAAATACAAATAAGATTTTAATAATATAATTAATTAATTAAGACTAAAAACCTTATTTGCATTGTCAGATTTTGTATTTAGAATTGGAAACAAGTGAACACTTTTCCCCAAAAATATTAATGTCAATAAAATGTACCTTATATCCCCGTAAATAAGAATATACATGTATATATTGTAGTGAGCCAAATATTTTTCATGTTTTCCCCTCAAATTCGGTCACTTTTGGGGGGACTCGTCTAGTGCGTGTTCCGTGTCGATTAAAACAATTCCGAATTGTATATTGAACAATTTCACTTTGTTCGACCCTACTTTTGACCCTGCTATAATAAATTGTTGTATTCTTTGGTAGAAAAAAATTGGAGCATTTGAACAAAATCTAAATAGCGAATCCCACGTGCAGTCTCCAAACGTCTTTTAAAATCGCTGTCTGGTTGCTCTTTTTCCTCAGCTACTGATTTTCGGAAAGATTTTTTGATAAGTTATTGCCTAATCGAAAACTCGTCTATTAAATGTGATGCTTTTTGGTCCTTCGCAAATGTTTAGTTTTGAATACAAAATTCAATTTTCTTTTCAATTTTTTTTACAACCGAATGGTGTTAAAACATGCAGAAGTATTGTTTTCAATATTGTCATTAACAAATTATAATTGACACTGTACTTCAACCCGAACATATTGCCGCGAATGGCTACCCTGACCTTTTAAGTCATCTCCCCACTAGACGTAATTTCATGTCGTAAATCCATGTCCTACTATTGCGTAAGTTGTGTCGTAATTTCTTTCGGTTGCACGAAAGTTGTCTTACACCACACGTAAGTCAGAATGCGTACGGCAAGGAAGTTAGTACATGTCGTATAAGACATCGATGTTGCAACCCATTTTCGTTCGTAACTTTAGTACAGCCCTTACGACCCTTGGTGCAACCGGGCTCGGGACTAGTGTGAGAGATAAACCATTTGGGCGGGGATTTTAGCAAAGTCGCGATCGATTGGAGAGATTGTACGCCATTGTTTCGTGCCTGGTGTCGTGGCGATGGCCGAGTATACAGCCCGGCCCGGTTGCACCAAACATGTCCTACATGCTTGTCGTAAGATAAGACATTTAGAACAACCCTAAGACATGTCGTAACTGCGGTTGCACCAAAAGCTTTTAGGCTTGTACTAAAATGCATATCTTACCACACGCCGTATGACACGTACTATAATTATAACTGTATTGGGACCGACGCGGGTCACAATCCTGAAATTAGATATATCAACTGTGCACAGCATGTTTTCAATCGAATATGTTTTATTTTTCTTAAAAAGCAATCAAATTTGATACACGTATCAAGCATGTCAATAAAGAGTATTTGCATTGTCAGATTTTGTGTTTAGAATAGGCAACAAGTTTATTCATTTTCAAAACATTCGATATGCAATTTACAATCACTAGTGCCCCGAATTATATCAATCATGTTCATTAGAGGGGCATTGTTTTTTTTAGACATGTTAATTACTTCAACTGCAATTCTGACAAATTGCATGTCACTGACAGAACACTTGAGTTAAAACTCACAGGTATGTGTGAATCATTAATAATTATATGCAGCGCAAGCATTTCAACATGTAGTCATACAAATACATAAACAAGCAGCAGTATGATCATGCGTACGTTTATCACACCTAATCCAATGTTCTACGCATGCCAGGGATATATGCAAATATATATTCATATACATGTTCAAATGGGTAGTAAAAATGCAATAAAAAGTACATTCTGAAAAATATGTATACTGGATCTGCAAAAGTTAGAAGTTGACGCCACGTGCGAAGGGTCTAGCCCCCCCCCCCCCCCCCTCCCCCCTCCTAAAATATTGGCTCTAGAACCGCGCCTGACCACGCAGCCTTCCACGATATGTGCCTGATTACATGATTTGATATAGTTTTACCAAAATATGGATACATAGGAAACAATTATTGGATAGGCCAAAGAAATGATTGCCTAAAAATAAATAAGTATTCTGTTCATTCCAAATAATACTTATGAATATTTGTAAAAAGAGGGATATTTGGCGGAAGAGTTACGGAGCCAGGGTGAAATATCTTGCAGAGACCGAGGAAATATTCTGTTTTAAGCTACTGACTGCTCCACCATTCTTCAATCCATTGTTTCACAAAAGAATAAAACCAACCAAGTTTGAACCACAATTTGCTTAGAATAAGATTCTGCGCGGGGTGTAGCAGTGCAGAGAAGACGGATGGGATCTTCGCACTTTTATATTTAAGAGAGAGCTATTTATTGTGTATAGCTCATCGAATCATTAAAAGAGAAATAAGAAATTATTCATATAGTCTTTGGAAATACTTGCCACTGGGAGGTATATTCGCATTGTTTATTAGAATCAATTAGTGCTATGTTATTACTGTAATAACATTATTGGGTGATTAACTTGAAGTAATACATCAAGTTAATCACTCAATAATAAAAGGGTGGTATATTTCCACCAAACGAACTAAGTCCGCCGTTCGTTATTTGTCCCCATTTGTCTCTGGATAGTCGCTCATTCTTGCGCGAGACTAATCCAAAAATTAGGATAATATATTAGTCCTGGGACTAATAAGACCAGACATCATCAAGGTTTTTTCTTCCCCGAATGCCGGTTCCACCACACTACACACACACACATTGCGTTGACCTTTTTAGGAGTAATAATAATAATAATAATAATAACAATAATTGATAATAATAAAGCGCACGTACATATCCACCAATACTGGCACTCGCGGTGCTACAATTATTACCTCTGCTCACTGAGCCCACGAAACATTCTAAATGCCATCTCAACTCCCTAGGGAGTATATACAGCTCGATGCTGCCATTTCGGTGCAAAGCTGCAAATAATATCACAGGTACCCATCTCACAGGTACCCATTTACTCCTGGGTGGGGGAGAAGCAATGAGTGACAAAGTGCCTTGCCCAAGGGCACACGCACCATAGTCCTAGACCAGACTCGAACCCACAACATGCAGCTTTACCCAAAGACGGCGAATTCAATGCAACAGACCACGAAGCCACGGCACTGTAAAGTGATGGGCCCTTGCCTGTTTGGCTGGTTTTTGAAACGCGGACAGACCTTTACCGTCTACTGACCTGTCCTTTAAGACGTCAGTACCCCATGTTGCAACTGCCGGGCCTTTCACAAACGGGAAGTGCTTGGTCTGACACTAGCACTGCAAGGCATTCCCACTGTTCCGTGCCAATTCAAATATCAGTTCTAAGTGAGTTTTATGCATGAGAAAAAGAGAAAAACACCAGCAAACCGCAAGTTTGTCATGTTTGGGCTTTTGTGCCATTGAACAAAAAATATATATATAGGGCCTATAGTACCCACTCCAGGAACCATGTACATGGATACTTGGCCCTTACAACATTTACACATGCATTACGTGCAGTGTGTTCTCAACATTTGTTGTCTTTTAGGTCCAACATTGCTTGACGATTGAAAGTAATTCCATCGGGAAATGTTTAATTTGCAACAATCCAAATGTTGGTATGCATACGCCTGCAGAGTCATTTTAAATACGTTCACAGAGTCAATGCACTTTGACAAAATTGACCGTTTAATTAATCCATAAGCAGCTAAATTCTCAAAAGAATTCCTTTAACGTGATTAAAACAGACCATACATGCAACAATATCAAAAGTATGATTACCATTTTCATCCTCTTCCACGTATACGTGGGGCCCAATTGGAACTGCATTCACGTTCATCGGAAAGTTAAACAGGCTCGCGGTCTTCAGGTAAGAGTCACGGCAGTAATAAGTTGAACTTTATTGAAGAAACTTTCTTTGGAATGTTGGTATTCAATAGTATTACATGTACTTCAATTCAAATAAGTGTTTAATAATAAATCAAGCTGTAGAATACAGAGTTGATGTATGAAGAAATATACTATAAATACTTTACTTTCTTTTACAAAATACTCCTGGACTATTGACCGATCGACCGATATAACAGTCATCGGATATTTTGGAATCGCTATCCGCCAATATTTCGTCAAGAATTTGTGAAGGCTCGCATGACGAGTGTGGTTTTTTTCTTCGGTATACCCAACATTGAGGGCGCTCTTTACATTTCAGTTCTCTAGGCGGAAAAGTGGATGCTTCATTGAGCTTAGGTGGCACGCGTGAGATTGAAATGGTTATATTGACTAGCTTTTTTAAATACTTCGATTTTCTTTTCCCAAAGAAATTTGAAAAGAATATAAAACGAATACATTTGCTTGTTCGCATTGGCAGGACTTTCTATGGTTTTAATAAGTAGCTGTTATCGTCTGAATAGACGACCATTAATTATTGCTTTAGTGCGTGGTATACGCTTCCAAGTTCTAGTTGCAGGGAAAACACATTTTCTTGTCTATAGCCCTATTCAAAAAAGTTTGTTGACCCTGTTCAGCCAGATAAGCCTTTACACGGATATTCTGGATCAGGTCCAGGTGTCAACTTTGACCTGGTTGTTTATACTTATGGCCTAAATAATGAATTTTGTTTCGCACTAACTTTTGACCGTGACCCATCAATGTCTTTCACAGTGTTGTGGCTGGATTCCTTTGTTTATAATACCTTTTTTTTTTAAATTCAGCCAAAAAAGCCCCGAAAATCTCGGAAAATTCACGCAAGTAAATTTCGGTGTTTTGCCATTCTGTGTGTGTCAAATGACATGTTTCCGCCTCTGTTGCTCTACACAATACATGCAATAAAGCGTATTTACTATGAACCAGACTATTTGCCATTGGCAACCTCGTTCCCAGGGTGTCGAGCTGTACGCGCCCAACACTACCCGCTCTTACTATTGAAGACGAAGTACGGTTGGAAATAAAGTGAGCCCTGGGAACGGGTATAATGCGACATCGCGTGACAGGGTTGTGACCCTAGAGCGCCGCTGCGCGGCGCTCTAGGGTCTTTGGTTGTGTTGCCAGCTGGTTTGAAACACTTCCAGTCATGTCTTTATCGTCCGTTTAATACCGGCCACGTGACGGGCTCTCGACCAACAGGAATGCCTAAACTGTCCCAGGTATTTATGAATTATGATTTAATAGAGTAAATTATGATATGAATATGAAGTAGGGTACAGGGCTTAACAAAATCGAGCACACTTTAACCTTGTTTGTATGGAAATGAACATAGGATGGGGCTACAGGGCAAAATATGTTGACAACAGTTTGACCCGCTGTATGGGAAAGATTGCATAATGTATGAAAACAAATATAAAATGGCTGGTACAGTTGGACCTTAGTTATAAATGTATTGCGAGTGATGGTGCAATAGTGTGTGTCTTGGTACTGGGTGTTCCCTGCAAGTATAACAAGACTTTAATTTCGTCCCTGAGCATTGCCGAGCTCAATTAAAAAAAAAAGTTACCAATAGATTTCAATTAAAGGTAGACCTTGCGAAATCCTTCGACAATAGATTGAGTGCGAATGACTCCCGTGAGGGCCAGAGGCAAGCGATGGGTAATGAAGTGATAATTACTCGGACAATAGACTGTATGTGGCGCAGGGGGGGGGGGGGGGGGGGGGGGGAGTGTAGTATTAATGGTCACCGCGATAATTACTCGGACAATAGACAATAGACTGTATGTGGGGCAGGGGGGGGGGGGGGGGTTGTAGTATTAATGGTCACCGCCATAATTACTCGGACAATAGACTGTATGTGGCGCAGGGGGGGGGGGGGGGGTAGTATTAATGGTCACCGCGATAATTACTCGGAAAATAGACTGTAAGTATACGTCGGCGGCCGCCGTATGGGGTATAAATTACGTGTGGCCCAGACATATGAAGCACGATATGTGGCAGAGAAACCCCCCCCCCCCCCCCCCTCTTTTGTGTTGACCATTGTGTTCCCGGAATCTCGGGAATTCCTTTTAGGTTTCAAGGGGGGGTGGGTTAGGTTACAATAGTGTTGAGTGCGTATAAAGTATAGGGATAAGAGGGGGGTACCCCTCTGCCACATATCGTGCTGGGTATAGGCCCAGAAGCGATCGATAAGCCCAGGCAGTGTCTATAATCCATCGAACAAGGGGTTGTAACTGGCGGAGCGTTGATAGTTTATTTTTAATCAGTCTTTAATCAGTCCTTAATCTATTTTTAGAGATGTTGTCACGATATATTTTTAGGGATGTTGTCACGATATATTTTTAGAGATGTTGTCACGATATATTTTTGAACCTCAGAAATCTCTCTACTGTTCATTGGATAATTCAAATAACTGGATTGAAACACCAACCTTTGACGTCAATATTCGCGACAAATTTCACGACTTTCCTCAAAGTCACAAATATTTACGTCAATATTGACGTCAAATTTCACGACTTTCCTCAAAGTCGCGAATATTGACGTCAATTTTGACGGTAAATTTCACGACTTTCCCCCAAAATTGCGAATATTGACGTCGATATTCGCGTCAAATTTCACGACTTTTCCCAAAAGTCGCGAATATTGCCGTCAATATTCGCGACAAAAATCACAACTTGCCCCCAAAGCGGTCGCGAACATTGACGTCAATATTCACGACCTGCGTGTCCCTCCAGGGCCACCATAGTTAACCCTTCTAAAATGCTCTCAAAAATATAACCCATGGCGTAGTAAAAACTCCCGTAATGATAATAAGTCTTCCAAGTCCCTGAACTGAACTCTCTAATCATACACCGTGGCTTGATATTTCTTTACAAATTTCTCATGGACTTCTATACAATCTCGTAATAATATTGTGGTCTCCCCATTCGAACCATCTTCCTCGATCTGCGGCTGATTTTCATCATCCTCCTCGTCCAATAGTTCATCATCCCCCACCAGACCCTCTTGAAAATCTTCCTTGAATTCTGCCCACAAATCATCATCGGAATCGTGACCGTGCCCGGTGTTGGCCGGTACGGTACGTCTTCTTCTTGGCTGCTCTGTAATGTTATCCCGTACACCCTATTTAGAGCATATGCCGTTTGATCATCGCTGAGTTCAATGTTATCCAAGATGATACCGAGTTTTTCGTAAGTTTGGCAATGATTTTTGTTTTCTCTATAAATATCAATTTCTATAGATAATATGGCTGGCTTGGTGTTACAAGTACGTGCTGCATCTCTCGTTCTTAAAATATACCGTGACAATATCTCTACAAATAGTTTCTGTTAATCAGTCTGAGCTCCGCCAGTTACTTACAACCCCTTGTTTGATGGATTATAGACACTTTCGGGGATTATCGATCGCTTCTGGAGTCTGGACCACGCGTAAAGTATACCTCATACGGCGGCTGCTGATGACGTACACTTACAGTCTATTGTCCTATAGTAATGGACCGATCCGGATTTGACCATAAGCCCCGCTTACCTTAGCAACGGCATGGCGACGCCATTACCTCGGTCAAGTTGCACACACACGTACATCATGTACGTGTAGGCTAGGCGTAGGAACACGTACAACGAAAGTGTTGATTTAAACTTTAGGCGGGGACAACACTATCAGTAAGCTAGCGGGCAAACTAAAAGGATGACCATTATTTTAAGGAACGGTATGAACAGTACAGGGAGGATGGTTAAGTTGCAGTTGGGGGAAATAAAGCATGCATGTATGTCAATTATTTATATGGACGGTGTACATGCAAGTGTTGCTTGGTAAGTCACTACCGGTACTGGAATAAATCGCGTATTTTGTCACAACAGGATTAAACCATAGCCTAATTAATAGACTGCTATACATGATGTAGAGTATTACTATTAACTCTACATAGGCCCCTCCTACCTTAGACTGCACTGTCCTTAAACCTTGTTTATCCAGTCAGTCCGCAGCGCACGCGTTAATGAGGTCAAATCCCGATTTTTATTTGCAGGGCCGGCGTCGCAAATCGGCCACGAGATTTACGCGAGTAATTGCGAGAGTTCGACCGCTTTGTTTTTACGAGCTACACGTTGCAAACGAAACAGTGATTCTCCAAGATGGCGTGGTAAGTGGAAAGCGAACGATTTTCTGAATCGAATGATATAAAATATGACGAGATTCAGTATGTTTTTGGCAGAATTTTGTTCACTCGAAGTTAGGGTATGATTTTAAGGAAATTTGTTGTCGTGTGTTTAGTTTCTGCGCCCTGACTGGACTAACAAATATTGCCAAAAATGATCACTACACATCGATAAAGGAAGCAATAATCTTTCGTTTGATATACAATTTAGCCTGTGGCGACATTTTTTCATGTATTTTGCGACGATTTTCGTGCGCGCGATTTCAACTTTTTCGGCCATGTCTTTCGGCTTGTACATACGCGGAGCGTGTGTTTCATTATGCACACAAGCACATGTGTTCGTGTGCTGGATATGCACTATACGGGTTGTACAGTAGCCAACAGAAACAGAATTAATTGTTTTGTTTTGTGTGGCTTATTTATATGATAAAGTTAGGTTTCTGCCTTCATGTCATGCATACAAAATAGATTTTTCTTTCATGTATAAAAACGACTTAGGCCTATGTTTTTGTACAAAATTATAACAAATTGTTTAATAATAATAGTTAATGCTATTATTGTGCTAAACTTCATAGTTCATATATTTCATATTTCTGTCTTCCAATATGTTTCTTATAGTATTCATGCTGTCCACCACCATGGCCACGCCCATCGCCATGCCCACCGCAGCCATCGCAGCCATTGCCAGCATGTCGGGAACCTCTACAGAAGGCCAAAGGCAAAGCTCTTCTCTCACAAAGTATCTCAAAGAGAACATCACTACTAAAGTTGGTTGATTTGCAGGTAGTGAAAGTATCTGCTTCATCAGCATGACATCAACCTCACAACTGTGCCTGACATATTGTATTTGTAATGATTCATGTTGGGACGAATGATCTAGAGTCCGGTTTCCAAAGAAGTGTTGAAAATAGTTGAAGATTTAAATGTACTGGTGGATATGCAGCACATGCTTTGTACATGTAGATTTAAATGTTTTTGTATTTTAGTGTTTTAAATAATATACATGACTTTGTGTCAGTGTTGTGCAAACACAGTGCAGCTGAAACAGATCGAAACCGAGTCTGGTCGAGTCGGGTCAGTTTGTCAAATCATCTAGGACTTAATGCCAAAAACTATGCCAACAAAGTTTTGAGCTACAATGTAAATTTGACACAAACAGCATATTACTTTATAAATGCAGATTTTATTATTTATATTATCAGTGATATAATTTATGTGCATTAACATTTAAATTAGCAAAATTTATGTCTTATTTAAAATCATTTGTTTTGGCAATGTTACAAGCGGGTCTACTTTGTAATTTAATATGTACAAGAAACTATGCCAAAAACATCAAGAAAGGATAAAACAAACTTTATAATAAATCTTAATGGTTTCATTGAAAATTATGCCAAAGATTATGGTAATTATCATCTTCACTATGTTGTCTTTATTTTAGTTTGAATGTTGGCCATATTTGTGTTAAAGTTTTGCATAATTGCTAAACATTCATTATCTTATTACATCCCAACCCTATTTTTTTTAATCAGTATTTATGTACATGTAATTGCGGATGTAATTAAAATAAGTGTTCAGAGTTAAGTTAAACAATTTTATTCAAGCCATTTAACATCAACAGGGTAAATTAATGTAAGCGACAACTTTCAAGTTTCAAATAAAAAGTGCAGTTTATTTTATTATTACCTCGCAATACAGATATAAATTATAAAAGTTTTTATTTATCAATGTTATACTGTTATCAATAAATAAACGACTTCATTTGTCGCTTGTTTTTATTTTATGTGGCTGGTATACATTGTTTTATGCAGACAATAAATTGATCAACGAATCAGTCCACTCTTAAAAAGAAAAAAAAAACACTGAATAGCAGATAAATCCTTTTCGCTTGAGCTTACAATGAAAAAAATACACAAAAAACAACTGCGTATAGAAATGTGCATGAACTACACGTTACCACGAAGCCTTTTTCAATGACGTCATTTTCGACCAATGAGGGCGCAGGAAGACTATGGACTGTCATGGCGGGATGTTCCGTTTGTTAATTTATTGAGAACGTTATAATTTTCTGCGCCCTGACTGGACTAAGTTAAAATCAACCCCAAATCTACAGTTTTGTGATAGAATATAAAATTATCTTTAACATCAGTGTGAAATTGGGTTGTGACCTTTTTTTAAAGGTCAATTTGTTGGTTCGGGAGCTTTTTTCACGTTATAAATTTCACCCTCTAAATGTCATATAATTTCCAATCTGATTTGATAATACAACAAAATGTTTCCTTATCCAAAAGAAAATATACATAATATTGACAGCCAGTGAATAAAACGGATGTTTCGGACCAAATTCCAGGTGTTGTCGCCAGCTCATTAAGTATTCACAAACGAGGTCACGCACAAAGTGCCATGCATAAATCGCACATGAAAGGAACGGCTTTTCAGTGCGCTGCGGACTGACTGTATCTTCTTGACATTCCCGCCGTTCACGCCGCACGAGTTCATCAACGGTAATTCTCATTTTCGAGATTTGTTTTGGTATTTAACGGACAAAAATGATGTCGTAATCCGAGTACCAGCGTGTCATTTACATATTTCATGACCATTTCATGCATATTTTTGACAATTTTTTTAACTCCATACAGCCGTATTTTGATTGACAAATACGGTGCTTTTTCGTACCGAAGCCATTTGTTTGTGTACACGTTTGTAACCACATGTGATAGTTTGACCGAGCTAATGGCGGACCACGCCTGTAGCAACCGTTGCTAAGTTACCTGAACAAAACTAGTAATCTTATTGGTCAATGCGCGCGTAGTGATTGACAGGCCGGATCGGTCCATTATTTGTTTCCATACCTGGCGGTGATCGGCATTGAGAATACTGAAGTATACCTCATACGGCGCCCACCGACGTACACTTACAGTCTACTATTTGCAATAAATTAAATACTAAAGGCCCAGTCCCATTGCCAATGACGCATAAATCACGCATAAATCGCGCATAAAATTGGTTTGTGCGTGATTGTTCGTGGAGAAATTGGTCATTTTCTGGGGTTGTGCGTGGTCAGAATCACCGATGAATCGCGTATAAACTGCGCATGTATCACTTACAATCACTGACAAAGAACGAACATTCCACGCACAACAGCGCACAAGCCCAAACCCGATACAATTTCTGACGTTCAATCGACGCATGTATAGCGAATGTAACACGTATGGATCACGCATGAACAGCGCACGAGCACTGATGAATCACGTACGGTCCGCGCATGGAGCACGCATGTATCACTGATGAAGGGCGCACTGACAGAACACGCACATATCACGCACATATCACGCACCTTCCACGTCCAAACTACGTACATTGCGCATAAACTGCGCATAAACTGCGTATAATCGCGCACGTTGTGCGTGGAAAAAATTTTGAACCGTTCAAAACCGGCGATCGCGCACAAACCCGTCTCCGCGTACAATCACTTACAAAAACTGATGCTCCACGTGTGAATCACGTGGGATTTACGCACATCACTGACGAATCACGCACAAAGAAAATTTTATGCGCAATTCATGAGTAATTCGTGCGCAAGTGCAGTGGGACTGGGCCTTAAGGTCAAGTTGTACCAGCAATTTGTTTTCATACATTGGAAACAAAGAGGAGCTGAAAACACTTGTTCATATGAAGAAAAAAATCCTGTACATGTGTAAACCCGTACACGTATTAATGACTGCTTTTAATGACGGCTCGACCCCGGTTGAAAACAAACGCTGTTTTTCGTGCTTTTCTCGGCATCCATTATTGTAAAACTTCAGAAAAGTCAGTTAAACGATATTTACTATGAAATACAACCCCCCAAATCTACAAAATCATGATAATTCAAGCAATTACCAATGGTGTATACTACCTTTAAGTGGTTTTTTTTGTCTACGTGTTATTTTAGTCTTCTTAGTTTTTACCTTCTACCATCCCCTTCCGCCTCTCCTAACTCCTCCCTTCCTTCTCCCCCCGTTTTCTCCCAGCCCTACCCCCAGTCTCCCTCCCCTCCCCTCCTTTTCCCCGACCTCACCATATTTATATTATAATCCTAATTAATAGTTTTTCCTGTAAACTATTTTTGTATTGTCTTATGTTTTGTTAAAATCATTGTAATTTAGCTTTTGGCTGCGACAGTGTTTGTATAATAAACTAGAAATCATTTATATCGAACAACTGTTGAGCATTAATATAAAACAATTGTTGAATATTTTGTATCGAACAATAATTGTTGAGCATTATTTTGTATAGAACATCTGTTGAGCATTTTGATTGAACAATTACTGTAAAACATTTTTACTGTTGAGAAATTGTTTACGTGTTAAGCATTTCTATACATACACTGTTGTTTTTAATTTGAAAGGCTTGGGAAATTATAATAAATTTAATGTCATTAGTTGGGTAGTCTTGGGTACCTGAAACAACCACAGTGTATACTCATAGATGTTCATTTATCACTATCACTTAATACTTTTAACATGTACGCCGCATGCATGAACTTCTAATGACCGCAACTTGTGCATATTGAACGTACAATCCAGCAACCAACTATACAAATATGATTGTAATCCCACCTAGGCCTATATATATAAGCCACACACGTACATGCAGTAGTACGATCGTATTCTTAACTAAAGTCCTCAAATCAAGGCAAATCATGTCAGCAGTTCCGTCAGTGTCGCCGCCTTGATCGATGGAATGGATGGTGTAAAACGCGCATACTCCGCGCGATCGCGATGTCCGTGATGTTGCGCAACGTTGGCTAATTTGAACCCCGTGTGCATCGTGCGCATTTTGCTCAACTGTTGTAAATTACGTTTTTCCGCCGTTCACATTTTGATCAACATTTGTGTATAAATGAAACGCAGTTACCCAAATTTTGTATTAACTCTTGAACGTACTCAACGTTTAACAAAGAAAAAACTTATATAAATGGCGATTTTCAGCATATGTTTGTGAAACAATTGCTCAATAAAACTGATAAAAACTATTGCAAAACACTAGTTTGGACACTTAATATGTATTTCTAACTTGTCTGGTTGCAAATGAAAATACACATTTTGGACGTCATCTTGGTTTTCGATTTTGAACTCTCTGTATATAGCGCTTCACAATAGAAGCGCTTTACACAGATTAATACAAATATCAAAACGATTGAAGTAACAACAAATGATTTAAAATAAGAAAGTCTTCAACATAAATTTAAAGTTCTGTTCAGTGGATGCGGTCCTGATATGGTGTAGCCTTTTGTCAAGGCCTTCGTTGCTTGGACAGCTTAATTTGTAGAGCCGCGATAAGCGACTAGAACGGGGGAAGATGAGGACCGATGGCCGTGGGACTTGTAGCCTTTAAACAAGGCCACATGTCTGATAGACGCCGAGCGACTAAAAAGAGACTAATTGCGAAAACCTGAGTGAACGCCAGTGCGAATTGCCCAGACAAGTGGCCTTTATCAATCTGGTTTGGATTTCTTATGTTAACCTTTGTTTCCGACTGGAATCGCTACCGAAATGGTAGCGTCCAATCAGCGAACGTATCTCCGCGTGACGTCAGC
This sequence comes from Crossaster papposus, assembly GCA_037893245.1. Classification (NCBI taxonomy): domain Eukaryota; kingdom Metazoa; phylum Echinodermata; class Asteroidea; order Velatida; family Solasteridae; genus Crossaster; species Crossaster papposus. Next base: position 299,458 of record JBAIAA010000088.1, on the reverse strand, counting down.
TTATATTTGAGTTGGACTAGTTCATTTTACAAACAGGGAATGTCCAATCATGTCACTTACAATATTTAGCTCAAATCATCAGTTGCTTTCTAATTTATTGCAATTTTGCATGTAAAATAGATTTAAATGTGATATCTTGTATTTATCATTCATATATTCAACTCAGAAGCAAAATTTATATACGTTTTTTTACCTTTTCCTACATGCTTTGATATTGAACGAATCACGAACGAAGCCAACTGGGAGATCGCCGTTCCGATTGGGCGTATTGGCATGCTAATATGTACTATGAATAATTCATGCCGAGCAGTGAAACCTACATTGCAAAAGGCCTCGTGACATTCGTCACTCGGTACGGTCGCGCGTTCACCCTGGGTATCTAGACTCATCTCAGCCGCTTAGCCAGAGTCACGAGGCCTTGTCAAAAGGCTATGGGACTTGGTGCATGTGACTGGTAGCGTGAGTTGAGTGGAGGGCCGGGTGCGACGGGGTTGATACACATTAATGAGTTCCTGGAGTGTGCACTAATTGAAGAGAGAATTTCTACGCCAGCTCATTAACATAAAATGTGCCCCCCCCCCCAAATTTTTTTGGGGAAAAAGGTGGCCGTTTGGTAAACAAAATTGGTGGGATTGTGTAAATATAGGCCTAGGATCTAGGATCTACTCCCTGGTTTTGAGGTTCAATCTGAGGGCCGGGTATAGACTTGATAAAATTACAGTTGCAAAATGGGTTTAATTGCCCGCGAACCGGTGGATGGATGCCATTTAATTTGAAAAATGCCTGCGTGCAGGCTGGGGAAGTATAACTTTTCGGGAGGTGAGTTTCTTTTGCCTTTTGGTGTGAATATTAAATAATGTAATTGGCTAACCCACTTAAAATTGAAAGATAAAGAGCAAGACCTCAGCGATGTCGGTGGGCATGAAACTTGGTCCTGAACATTGTTGATTTTACACTGTTTTCAATGGGACTTGAATTATAGGCTAGTGCACCCTGGAGGTTAGGGGGCGCTATTCCCCTTTGTGAGTCATTTAGTGTGAGAAGGAGAACCTTCAACTGAATGCGTTTGGAAACCGGTATCCAGTGAAGTGAGCGAAGAATTTAGAGTCTCGCCCGTTCCGAATTCGTTGGAGTTTTGCGATCTGTGATTGGGGGAAAACTGAGAAACAAGCTGTTGCAGAAATCCAGACGACATGAGACGAATGCATGAACCAGTCTTTCAGTGGTATCCTGGTTGAGGTATTTAAGAATTTGACCAATTTTGTGAAGGGCAAATAAGGAGGAACGGCAAGTGAAGTGTTGATGATAATTTGGTTGTGCATGTAGGTTTGAGCCTTGAGCCTGTTGAGGTATTGTTCAAAGGTTTCGTGCAGAACTGACTGTTGCTGTTGTGGAACAGTAAGTCGCCAATATGAAGACTGTGGATTTTTTTGTTTTAATTTTTTTTATCATATCACGGATATTCTTATATGACTAAATGAACTCCTGAAAATTGAAAAGCCCCTATGTCAGTATTTATCGGTAATTTTTGGTTTTGGATGTCTCTCTGTCGCGAGTCGCGAGTCACGTACCCCTCATAGTAATAAGAGCTAGCTCCATAAGATTTCACCCGATTTCACCCAGAAGCAGAAGGCATGACATCTTAAAGTTATTAGGTTGTCCAAGTCATTCACAAAAAGTTGGTCAGCCTCCCCACAGAGGTTGGATCTGAACCCCGCCCTTAAAAAGCGCCCACAGGCGGTTGATTTCACCCCCATCTCATTTATGGACCAAACTTTGTCAGAAGTAAATATGACTATGATAGTACATGTACATTACAAAAAAAAAACTGTCAAAATATCTGGTTGGGAAGGTGAGGTCAGACCCTCGATAAAGTGCCCCCCCCCCCAACATCGCCCCCCCCCCCCCCCCAAACCCCCCCCCCCCCCTAACATCGCCCCCACAACCGGTTGATTTTACCCCATCTAATTTATGGACCAAACTTTGTCAAAAGAAAGTAGTATAATAGTACATTACCCCCCAAAAAAAACACCAACAAAACACAAAAAAACAAACAAAAAAACAAAACAAAAACAAACAATCACAAAAACAAAAGAAACAAATAAACAAACAAACAAACAAACAAAACAAAATGTATTTAATTGGGAAGGCATTGCCAGAGGGCCAGACCTCCACTAAGTGCCACCTAGCCGGTTGCAATTACCCTCATCTAACTCGTGGACCAATCTGTGTCAAAACAAAGTAGCATGAGATTACATTACCAATAAGACACCCCCCCAAAAAAATAAAAAAAAATAAACAACAACAACAACAATTACCCTACAAATCCCACCTTGAGTTGGGTTCATTTAACATATAAGCCACATTGTCAAAAATATAAATTGATGGTAAAGAGAGGATCGATGTATGATCGTAATCACCATGTATGATCGTATTCACCATGTAACGGTGTACATAATAAGCCTTGTACTGGTACTTGTAGGAAGTTCTTTGTGGACCGACTACCATACCAATTTGCAATCATGCTGTTTTGGGTGACAACCTGTGCATATAGCTAGCTGTATACCTTACAGTTTGGATTGGATGAACGTTGCAGGGAAGTTAAACACAAAAGTGCTCTTTTTAGGTAGTTTAAAATATATTGATTGGTACACACTGATCATTATACTTTATAGTAGGTACATAATAAACTGTGACCACAAACAAACCAAAAGTTGCTAACAATTAAATGATAAAGACCAGGTCACATCAGAGCACATGACCTCAATGGTTTAGCCTATAGGGCTGAGATACTATATGCAGCTTGAAGTTTATCGATTGTTTACAGTCTATCCTACTTTTGCCTGTTGGAATAATAAACCTGTACTTTTTGAAGTGTCGTTATCCTCTTAAATTATATGTAATATTTTTATCTTAATAAATAACCCGACAGTAATTTATTGCAATTGGTATGTAGATTACTAGATTGGCATATTTATTACTTGCAGGTCGTTACTACATGTATAATCTCTTTGCTCAGACCTGTTGGTGGCTGTTTGTTTACCAGCCTTTGTGTTGTGGTTGTTAAATGTTGTTAGACTGTAGTAGGCCTGCATTGAATTTGAGCTTTCAAACACCAGAAGGTAAAACATAATAATTAGACCTAAGTGTATCTCCAGCATAACACATATTTTGGCATATTTACTCTACTACAATACGCCAAATATGTGAAGTAAGCTTACTGAAGTAATAATTATAAAAGGTGAAAGCAAAAAGACAAAGATTATCATTTTTGCTAGGTTGTTTTCGCTAAAAAAAATTGACCAATTTCAACAAGCTTTTGCATCATTCTGCTTGTTGTAGACTACCTTTGTTTTCCTATTTCAATTACAAAAGGTTCCAGGGCACAAATAATGGCTGAACAGCAGAAAAAACGAGGTATATGTAATAATGTTGAAATACGTTGAAGTTGGGGTCCTCATCAGAGTGCAATGTAAATAAAACTACATGTACCTGACACTTTTAGCTCTTTTAATGCATATTGATGCGCAATACCTACATGTATTGTGAACCCGCTGTTTTGCGGCACTGTCACTTACCGGGTCTAATAATGAACGTATATTATAGTAAGGGTTCTTGCCTATTAGTCACTGCACAGGAAAGATGCAGGAATCATCCCTCCTTCCTAAATATATGATTCTGTTTACTTTGGAAACATATGATTCGATCAAAAAAAGTCAGATTTGTTGGCTCTGGTCACTTATGTAGCACGTAATTATGCAGTGTGCACCACTTGAAATGAGGGTTTCATAATGTAACCCATGAACAGGTTGATATTACCTGCTCCTTCTAGATTTAATGCTTTTCGTAAACTGGGTGGTGTTTTACAAGATGTCTGCATGCATCTTGTCTCTTTATTCTGTCATGCAACCAATCACAATTTAGTTAATGAAACCCATGTGGCCCACCTTCCCAACTTAAATGTTGTCAGTTTTTGGTAACATATATAGTGGCCATAATTATACTAATCATTTGAACCATGTTTTCTCCATGTATTATAGATGGGGTAAATAAACCCACACGGATACTTTGTGGGGGGTCTAAACAAGCCTTCTCAATTGTTTTTTTTTCAGTTTTTTTTCTTTTTCTAATGTACTATCATACTACTTACTTTTGACAAAGTTTGGTCCATTAATTAGATGGGGTGAAAGCAACCGTCTGGGGCGCTTTTCAAAGTGGTCTGGGGTTCAGACCCAACCTCTGGGGGGGAGGCTGAGCAACTTTTTGTGAATGACTTGGACAACCTAAGAACTTTAACTTAAGATGTCATGCCTTCTGCTTCTGGGTGAAATGGGGTGAAATCTTATTGAGCTAGTTCAATTATAGACTATCATGAATTATGCATTTTATTTGATCTTGATGTACATGTAACACATACACAGTAAAACATATGCGCACAGGTCGCTTAAAGGTAAGATATACCACTTGCAGATAACGAAAATATTTATGACCGAATTATTAAGAAATGTCTTACTCATTTGAAAGTAAATAATAGTAAGATTGGAGAGGGGGGGGGGGGGGGGGGGGGGGTGTGACAATTAAGTTTAGCAAGTTGTTTGATTGCCCTCCGCACATGTGTATCAGTCAATTGCGCAGATATGCAGTTGCGCAAGTGGTCGATCCCTTAGGAAATCTCTGACTTTATATTACTTCCCTTTTAGTAAACATTACGGCGCGATGGAGTGATAGTGCAGATCCACCGATCGCGCCCAACATCATCCTGAGCTACGCAGCGCTTTTACAAGCTTTCTACTTGAACAGGGCTCAAACCCCTGCGGACATTTGGCGAGATCCGTGGTTATTAGCGCATACATTTGTGTGCCCAATAAATTAACAATAGTGGTAGAAATTGTCATTTTACCAGGGTTGGACGTTCATATCATGTATTGGCAAACTTGTTTAATGATTGCTGCGAATGTCCGCAGGGTTTGAGGGCGACAATTCAAGAGCCCGTTAACCTCTGCGTGGCTCAGGATGGCCCAACATATGCAAAACATTCTTGTATGTAATTAATTGTACCGGTATTTTAAGATGGTTGTTTTATTACTTTCTTCCGTAGCAGTACCAATAATTAACAAGGGAAAGACACTGCAGTGCAGATTTACACAAACTGCGATACAGATTAAACTGCAGCCATCATGTACTGTGTAGCAGTGCTCCTGCTGGCAGCGTGTGTCGCCGTTCACGCAGACATCTACATGCATAACCCCAGGGGCTCCAACAACCGACTGAACGAGGCTACGGCTAATCGCAAGAACGCCAACCGACTGTTTGACTCGCAGGTGAGTGATAGACAAACATCTATGCAGGAGAACTCGTACATATTAATTATGTCACACTACCGGTATCACTAGCGGCCGGTTTCACGAATTAAAGATGCGTCTTAAAGCCTCGGTCACACTGTCACGAATGTAGCGACGATATACAATGTAGCCCACGATTAACAAACTCTGGGTGAATCGTGAACATATATAGCGGCATCTTGATGAATCCTGACGAATCTTGATGAGTCATAATGGATCTTGGCTGGTCCGGCGGAACTGTTTAAAACAGTCGTGGCCGGTGCTACCATTTTGTTTTAAAACCGTATTGATCACCGCGGACATACGTCACAGGTCAGCGCGCCGATGAAAACAATGCGTGCCGACACTGCACTGAAGCATACAAGACTGCACGCGCGATCATCATTTTCATCGACGCGGTGTACGTATTATGACGCGTTATTATGAAGGTTCCCGGATGTCCGCCCCGTCCTATAGGGCAGTCGCAGTGCGATCATCGCAATCGCGCACAGTCGTAGCGCCATCTTGTAGGCTTTCGTGGGCAATCTTAATTTATTTTTGATCTCGAATCAAGCCTACATCACACAGACACAATTTATGCGACCACATCCCCCGATTAGTCCTAGCAGCTTTTTATCGTGGTAAATGGGGAGACAAAGTGTTATGCCTAGGTCACTCATTCCCGAATTATTGGCACGAATACCTAAATTAATTAATTAATTTAAAATGCACACCAATGTATGAAATATGAGCACGTTTAGTGGCAAATTCACTAATTGAATTGTTTTTCTATGTTAATTGATTTGTTAGAATAACAACAGAGGTGGTTACAATTTTGGCGATTCAACAAACGTAGCTTCTCGCAATGAGGAACAGCAGTATAAAATGGTAAGCAAGCACGGCACATGGACCTGTAGGCCTATGCATTGACGATGTCACCCGATGTTTACCGCATGACATTGGAGTTTTAAACCGGGAATCACCGTTCGATGCTATACATTTACATGCAGTACATGTATGCTGACAAACGGGTGCTTTACGACCAAAAGGCAGTGAGATTTGCAGGTTTGCAGTGAGATTTGCACTTGCAGTCGTAAAAAATAACACGTCAGAAGACTGGAAATGATGATAACTGATATGTGCAGAGGGTTTTACTCGGGAGTCATCAGAGTCTGCAAATTTGCATGAAATGCTATGTACGTTAAAATTTGCAGGAGTCTTGGCGTGACTCCCCTTTTTGCCCGCAATAATGTACTGCATTACACAGAGTGCGACGACATCATTGTATTATACATTAGCACCCTGTCAAAATGCCACAGAATTAGTGCTGGGCGAGTAACTCTACTATGTCATTACTTGTGATCAGTTTGTACTACTCGTAGCACTACTCGCGTTTTTTCAACTATTCAAGTACTCCTGCCAGCCCGAGTAGCAATAATTACCCGCGAGTCGTGATTGTTAGCAAGCGAGGACTGTTGACACTACCGATTAAGTTGTGGTCCTAAGATGCAACAACACAAAATGAATTGACTTGCCGCTCCCCATAATTGCACGCCTACAATGGTGCGTCTTTTTCAAAAATAAATAAGGTTCAATGAACTAAATCTTTTGAGTGACCCAACACAAAATGTAGCAACAACCGCCAACCGCAGATGTTCCTGACCGCAGAGTTTATACAATGGAAGTGAATACCTCCCCGGCAGATATCAGGTTTCAAAACCACTTTCCAAGTTTGGGTCCATGGGATTGTAAATTAATTCAGTAGTGAGTTCAGTCAGTGATATAGTTCCTTTCCAGACAACGTAATCAGACAACATAGAGTTGACTTAAAATACGAAAATTCTTGCGAAAATGTTGACAACTACTCGCGAGTATTTGATTACTCGCGAGTAATTTCTTTGCGATTACTCGAGTGGGAAACATAACTACTCGCCCAGCACTAACAGAATTAAACCCTTACCCCTCGGAGGCACAAATCCCCAAAACTCATACGGTTGCATTTCAAAGCTCCTCTGCGAGAGACATTATGTATGTATAGAACTGTGTTTGGGGTTCACAATTATTGTTTGTCTAATGGTATGAGCATATCAATAGACCTTCCCTGGACACGCACACCAAATATTGAAGCATTCTGGCATATCAAACACCCACGGTTGCACTTCGGTGCTCACGCGAGAGGCATTATGTGTAATATGTATAGAACTGAGTTCACAGGGCTGGACTGATGGGTGAACAAACGGGTACAAGATTAGTTAGAAAACAAATGCAGCGGAATTGGCCCAAAGATGTTGTATAATACAAACAAAATAAAAATCTGCGAGCTGGATTGAAGGATGAACAAACTCTGTATAAAACATGCATTTGCAGCATATAGAGTTGGGATACGAGGATAGTTAGAAAAACATTTCAGCGGAATTGGCCAAAGGATTGTTTAGTTATACACAAAAGTATCAACATTTGCCTTTCGGATGAGTCCCGTGGTTGGACGGAGGTTAAACAAGAATCCTGCCAAATGCGACATAACCCAGGATCCAACTATTAATGCAAATACACCAGACCATAAGAGAGGCATGCTTTGATTTCTAAATGCAACAACTGCATGCTTGTGCGTTCTGTTGCATGCTTTGATCGTTGATCCCAAGTGCACCAACCAGTAATGTTACTACGGTAACTGTCTTACTATAACATGTACACCAAACCCTGACCTCCCCAGAAATACTTTGAAAGCGGTCCAAAGGGCCAGGGCCAGAGCCTGCTGACCATTGAATGGACCAATCAGCACGGCTGTGGAGGTGAAGCAGACGCAGACAAAGACCACCCACACAGGGTCAACTGCAACGTTGTCCTGCAGTACATGTGCCAAGATGATACTGCCATACCCACAGGTATTGCTATAATGACTTGTACCCTAAGGGCTGGTTCATACTTAGTCTTTGCCAAAGACAACTGTATTTGATTTGGCACCCAGCGTATTCTTTTCACAAAAAACACGCGCCCGCCGCTTAGCAGCTCCCTGGTGGTAGCTACTAATTATTTTAATTGGCATTTGATAATTAACCAATAATACTTTTCAGTGTTTCCCCTTCGACATGTTGTTGTTGTAACATTTATTTCAATGTTGCCATTACAATATATATGTACACTCAATCTTATATAAATTACCAAAAATAATTCAAGAAGTTGATAGAAACTATATATACACACTAAGTTAAATAAAGAACCGGTATTAAAATTAAGTGACAACATTTAGGTATAAGGTTAAGCATATAACGCCTTTGTGCCCTAACCTATGGACAGACAAATATACAAACAGGAAAACCACACAAAGGACAACAAAATACAATGAAAAGACAGACTAGTGTGAGACAAGGCAGAATTATTAGTTGACAAATAAGACCAAAATTACAAGTACAAATCAAGAAATCGAGATTTTAAATTCTTAACAAAGACAGACAGAGAAGGTGATGATTTAGGCAAAATTTATATCTAAACTATTTCAGTATGAGGTGCCTCGATAAGTAACACTATTTTTGGCCATTGTAGTTCTGTTGAAATGAACGAATAAATTTCCCCTGGCACTGAATTAATCGAGCGGAATGCAATTATAAAGTGGCACGTCGTTTGCTGTCTATAATTAGACATCTGATTGCAAATAGCCCTCATACTATTGACAGAAACTTGTTAACGCATAAATGATTCAATTAGTGGACAAACAAAATTGTATTCTCGAGGACAGTCTCCAAAACAGCTCGTCAGATAATTAAAGGCAGGATACACCATTTGCGGATATCGAAAAAATTTACTGCCGAATTATTAAGAAATATCTCACTCATCTGAAAGCAATTAATGATTCTAGGCATCCAGCAAAATGATTGCACTAGATATCCTTTAATTATTCCGATAAATAGAATTTTATTAAGAAAAATTCGCGATCGCCAGATGGCAATCGCGAAAAAACACAAAGAAAATAAGAATAACTGCTCGACACCGGTTGAAAACAAACGCTGTTTGTCGTGCTTTTCTCGACATTTACGATTGTTAAACTTCGGAGAGGTTAGTTAAACGATATTTACTATAAAATATAACCCCCAAATCTACCCATTCATGATAATTCAAGCAATTATCAATGGTGTATCCTACCTTTTAATATACATGCAGTATGGTTTGAGGGGAAGTAGTGGGAAGTACTGGTCCCAAGGTATAGGTCAGCTCGAATACACTGTCTCGACTATTGTTACCCAACGTACCCCCCCCTAAAAACCAAAAAAGAATTCCTGCGAAACTACAGCATTCCGCAAGCATCTCATTCTTGCTTCGTATGTTTTTTGTTTGTTTTTAAAACGATATTTTATTGCCCTACCGAACGGTTTAATGGCTGGTCCAAATTTAAACAATCCCACAGAAACACCATGTGTTCTGTATTTTCGAAAGTGCGCAATTTTACTGTAAACCGCTAGATCCCGTGTAAATGAGGCAATATACCCTGCTGAATGACCACCAAATGCTAGGGCAGAAGCTGTTGAATTGTGCACTTTGTAACTCCGTAGAGTATGACAAACAAGTTTTGAACGCCATTTGTGCGGAATTGTTTTAATAAAAATTAAAATGTACAAATGTTAATGGTCTGCTCTACCTTTTTAATAAATCTCTTTTTTGTTTGTTATTTAGTTTGGTATTCCAACTGGATGTGCAAAACAAGATTCAATTTGTTTTCTTCTCAGGATAGACACGGCAGATAAATGCACACAAGGCTATGGGGAACGTGGTAACCGAATCTGTATTCTGTGCAATTGGTTGTGCAATTGAAAAGACGTCGGAAACGTGTTCGAACAACAGTTAAGACACACACAAGACACCTAAAACACCTTGCTGTCCAAAAGTGTTTGGAAAATTGTTACTTTCAGAACAAGACGATCTCTGTAAATTTGCTGGCAGTGGTACCCGCTACGCGTTTGCACGCATAGGATGAAATGTTTGTCTTGAATCAAAAGTAAAATAATTGCGAAATCTTGTTGTTCACGTGTGCAGTTGGAATACCGAACTCGCTCGTATTAAACAGAGAAATTGTCTGGAGTGGAACTTGAACCTGCTACATCCAGATTTACCGTCCCCGTGCTCTACCAACAGAGCTAATCAAGTATCACTAGGAAAGGGCATGATGTGATTTTGCATTCAAAGCAAACACGGTCCTTAGCAGGATTCGATTTCAAAATAACATCCTTATATGCTTCAAATTCACATCCTCGGTCAAAATTCACATCCTGGGGTTAAGTCGTTTGAATGCAAATTCACACCTATTGGATTCACATCCAATTCGAGCGATTCACAATACCTAGAAGCTGCCGTTGGAGGCGCAAATCCTGCTATACCCGCAGTGCATCATGGGAAAAAGTCGGCATCGGTTTGAAAAACGGTATTCATTTTGCATGAACTCATCAGTTTTTACGTCTTTTTGGACGCGTACGATTAAAGTTCTAATTTGTTTCTGCAAATAACAATGTTTTAATCAACGAAGCTTCCGGATACATTGATGTTTGTGTTGTAACTCGCGTGAACAATGAAGAATAGATATTTCACTACAGTATTATATACGGAAGAAGTCGACCGTAAAGTTTAAAAGTGGCTCTTTTGAGTCAAACGCTTGGTGGCGCACTGCATTGTGAATCGCCCGAATTGATCCAGTACAAGAAATCTTTTAGAAATCTTTTGTTGAAATCACATCCTACTAAGAACCGTGTCCCATTTGAATGCAAAAACACATTATGCACTTTTTCAGTGTATAGTTAGGATTGATTGTTGCAATATATGCTTTGATGTTTTATTGCCAATCTCTTTAGGCGACCTTAGCAAAATTCGCAACGGGCAGATGACCAACAAACAGGACCACGCACGCATCAGAAATCTCAACGAAATGGAGCGCAATGCCAACTCTCGCAGGACCAGAGGGGTGAAGGCAAATCGCGGCCTGCACGAGAAGTGGGACTGGTACGACAAGTGCTACAGCAGGGAGCGTAATGCGGGTAAGACACAGTGGTGTAACTCCTATGCACTCTAGGGGGCAAATCCCTGGGCAACCCTGGGCTAGGGGGGCACCTGGCGGGTCTGGCACCCACGATGATACTTTGTTTGCAATAGAATTTTGAAAGTGGAAACCTTCCACCACCTGGCACAGGATTACAGTTTTTACCATAACTATCAAAATCTTGAGAAGACATCAAGCTGTCTGATCATAGCTTTTGATATATATATTAACACTGGTATCGAAATATCCATCTTGTACTGAATGTTCATATTGTAAATATTGTAAATAGGTTGAGCGCCCTCCATCCACCAAGCTAAAACGGTTAAACGGGGGAGTTGTAATATGCGTTCCAGAGGCGTGTGCAGGATTTTTTCCTGCGGGGGGCTGAATCAAAATCGTTTCGGTAGAGCGAAGCGAGCGGAGAGTCTAACAGCGTTTGGTCCAGGAGGTCTGGGCCTCGGTGGGGTCCAGGATTTTAAGACCTGAAATCGCCTTTTCAGGTTTGTTGGGTACCATTACTGTCAAGAATATCGATCGTTTTGTTACAGTTGTCCTTTGAGTAAGTTTTTCCGAGGTTTAAGATTAAGTTTGTATTTTTTCCCCCTGTACTTATTCGTTCAAGCTTTAATTCGCTAATTTGTAAGATAATGTTTGATGGGACACAAAACTGTTTGCCATTTGTTTATGATTGTATAATAATCTTCTGAGTGTATCATTGGAAAATGTGCTGAATTAATTCACGGTCCCACGGACCCGAACCTGCAATGTGGTTTTGAAACCTGATACTGCCAAAGAGATATTTGCCTCTATTGTATCAAAGTCACTCTGCGACCAGCCGAGCGCATTTGCGGTCGGCTTTTTTTGCTACATTTCGTGTCGGCTCACTCAAAGGATTTAGTGTCGGCTCACTCAAAGGATTTAGTGTCGGCTCACTCAAAGGATTTAGTGTCGGCTCACTCAAAGGATTTAGTTCATTGAACCTTATTTTTTTTGGAAAAAGACGTGCCATCATTGTAGGCGTGCAATTATGGGGAGCAGCAAGTCAATTCATTTCCTGTCAATTCATTTACAAACATTTATTACAAGCTGAAAGTAAACTCCACGCAATCCGGGATCGCTGTTGACAATCTGGCTCTGAAAACGGCGCTCTTAACTTATCTTGTCATTTTTTTCACTAGACCGCCGCACTTCTTAGAAAAGGGTTTTGACTAGACCGCCGCTGAAGTAAGCATGCAATGCCAGCGCGGCAGTCGCGCTGCAGCTTGCTAGTGGAGTAAGCAAGGGGATGTATATGTGTACTTGCAGGTGCCGACGCGGTGTATACTTTCGGGTTTTTCAGGGGGGAGGGGGGCGGAGTGGGGCGGAGTGGGGCGGAGGGGGGCGGAGGGGGGCGGGGGCGGAGGGGGGGTGGTGGGGCGGAGGGGGGGGGGGGGGGGGCCCAACAAAGTGCGCCACCAACGTTGAAATGTATCTCATTCATTTTTCCACGCTCATGAGCCACACATCTCACACAGTAAATACGTATAGATCGCTACCTCGAAGCGCACCATTGAAACACGTACAAATTTTCTCCGTGCTCGCTCCCCGAATTCAGTGATTCATATAACGTCCGCAAAGCCAGGTACACAGGCACGATCTACATGAATTCATTTTCTGCCAGTTTTGTTCGAAAACAACACAATAAAACGCAAGGTGGTCACAGGCAGATTTTTTTTAAATTCAGTATATCACTGCTACATCCTTTTTTAACGTATCCATGGACAAAAATGAGTGGGGTCGAAGCACGATTTTTCACAATTTATCGATTATTATTGCCCTTTTTAGGGGAGGTATTTGTTAACGTCGTTTGAGTATTTTTGCACAATCTCCACGCACATAAACGGTACGTCAACGCTTAATTTTTCGACTGCTTTTTTCATTTCCAATACAATTTTTGTCATTGGATGATAAATATTAAGGTAAATAACAACCTTGTACAACTACAACAGACAAGATGTTAAGATTGGATGCCAAAAACTCTTTCTTTTTCGAGTGAGAAAATTGTTCCCTCCTATTTTGAGAATGGACGGTACCACAGCGTTTCGCAATCACAGCCTCGAAGGCCCCCCCCCCCCCCCTCCGCCTTCCCCCCCCCCCTGTTTTTTTTGTTATGATCCTAATAATAGTCGCGGGTACCTGGGTACCCGACCGTGACGGGAATAGGGTACCCGGGTCCCATACTACCCGTAAACGCACACCCTTACTTGCAAGTGAGCTCAGTGGGTTTATATTGAGGTTTCCCTTAACTTTTTTTTTCAGTGGCCCGCCGGGCTACCTAATTAGAGTTTTCAGTCGCCCGCAAGCATTTTCAGTGGCCACATGTGCATTTGCCATATCTGTGTTTTCCACCGAGGTTACGCAACCCCAACTGCATTGCGGCACGGCACGGCACTTTACAGCCCACTGCTTGTTGTAATCGCTGATCTTGCGGGAAGATTTAATTTGCATCCGCCACAAAAGCTATACCTCACCTGTGACAACAAAACTGGCGGAGTTATTGTAAAAGCATATTAAATGTTTAAGGTTGAAAACTTTTTGGGGAAAAAACCGGAGAATGTTGGCCTAAATCTTTCACACGATGAACGCCGAGCTGACCAACACACCACACAAGCGTAAACTGGAAACATGCCGCGGTAGAACATTTTGTAGAAACACGCTGCATCGCTCAAGAAGGACAAGCGTTACTACCTCGAAAGAAATACATTAACAGAAAATAAAAAAATAGGAAAGGGCGACCATGATCTGATAATTAACCTGCAGGATATGACTTTCTTCATTGACGTTTGTTTGCCGGGCATTTTTACATCTTACGATGTCAAATTCGACCATTTCGCGTAACGAAAAAATACATGCATGTCGGCCATGGACTGGTTTCGGTCCTTAACTTTGTCCATTGAAGCGTGCGGCGGAAACCAATCCTAGAATGCGCCTGCATTATGAATGCATTGCATGGGGCGAGCACATGGCTTTTTGGCACCATCACCGTTTTTACGTACGCTTGCGGTAGTACATGTATGTTTGTTATACCACGGCAATAGATTGTGAATTTTTATTGGTCGAGAAGCGTTCACGTGACATGCAACAAAAACGCATGTATCCGAGTGTGCCGATGTATGAGCATGGTATGAGTGATGTACGCCGAGTACGCGTGGTACATGAGTTCATGTACCCCACGGGGTACATGAACTTTCTTTTTCCAGGCCGCGGAATCTTTTTTTACACGCTAGCGCATAGCCTGGCCGGCCATTTCTGTGATAAATACCATGGAAGCGACTGATATTAGAGTCTAGCAACGCTGTGTTATATTAGCTGGTACTACGTAAATTGATGTATGTTCCTGTGCGATGTAAACAGGGAACAGTGAAGTTAGCACTTTCGGCAACGACTAACGACCGCCATTGTTGTTTACACCGGCTTTCGTTTATGCTGTTCGTCTGCTTTTTTTCTGTTCCAATTTTGCCTTATTTTCTCCGTAATGTCGGCAGACGACAACATTAAGTCACCTCCAAAGAAGCGATTTCTGTCTCGTTCAAAAGAGGAGATCAGAAATTTGATTTTCGAGCAGGACAGCGCCAGTACGAAGAAAAACACGGAACATTCAGTGCGACTACTTCGGCAATTTTGCACCGCAACGGGAACGGACCCATAACAAACAATTCTTGCCTGCTGTAATCTATTACCGTGGTATAACAAAACAATTGTTGCCTGCTGTGATATGGTCCATGGCGTTTTGTACACCCTCGGGGGCAAATGGCACCCTCGGCTTCGCCTCGGGTGCCATTTTCCCCCTCGGGTGTACAAAACGCCATGGACCATGTCACAGCAGGCAACAATTGTTAAATGTGTGCCGCGCTAGTCTTGGTGCAAGACGTTCTTGTTCAGTTAGTAAAACCATAAAACCATAGGACCTATGCACTCAACACTATACGCGTCGCGACTATTCCACCAATAGAGGGCGTATTCTGGAAGCCGCGAATCTGTCAAGAAGATAGACCGAGCCGATGTGGGTGGTTATCTGGAGGTTTCCCAACAGCGCCCTCTATTGTTTGATAGTTGCGTGAAAATGAACAACAACGTCTTGCACCAAGACTAGTGCCGCGCAGGCCATGTGCGCCAATGTATGCGCTAGCTATAGCAAGCCGGCCATAAACATCGCGAATCTGTATACAGAAATGACACGATCATATCTCTGCAATGCACGTGCACGTGCACTGTTGTATAAAGGTACTGCTGTACATGTACACTGGTATAAACAGTTGATCTGGGAAATCACATGTAATGTATTTAATATTTTAACTCGCCGGCCGGACGACCGAGGGAAGTGTTTTGAGTCGTCCGTGGCTGTTTTGGGTCGCATTTGGCGAGCGGGCGACCGCTAAGGGGAAACCCTTAATGACAGAGGCCGTTAGGTCATCACTTCTATGTCATAAGCTATGCGTGATGGACTGTGCTGGAGAATAGACAAGACATCACAAGCAAATTGCACAGAGTAACATGACAATTAAGAAAAATACCTGTCCCATTGTCGCCAAGTCACTGCATAGTCAGCCGAGCTGTTACGTTTGTACTCGGGTCCGAATGAAAGTGCACAAAAAATCGCAGTATCCTTGAATGTTTTCTAGTTCAGGAATCTGGATTTCAGTAGTACGGCAGGGGTCTAATTCGTTGACATTGCGAACGTCATCAACGTGCCTACACCATTAACATAGAAAAAAGCGCACCGTACTACGTACCGGTTGATGAACCTCTGTTGTGTCTGTATTGTGGTTTCCGGTCGCGGCTCGCTAGCAGCGATAATGTTAAAGTCAAACTGAAGGAATGTTGTTGTAGTTCCCCCCCCCCCCCCCCCCCCCCCCGCTGGTGCTGGTGGTAAACGAGCAAGAAATATTGGGAGGGGAGGGGGGGGGGGGGGGGGGGGGGGGGGAGGGGCATGTGTCCGAGCCCCCTAGAGATCAGTGTTATATGATACTCTCAAACACTTGAGGAGTTGGGAATCCAATAATTACAGGTAATTGAGTGAAATTACCTCTCATCGTGGGCCCTCGACCTGTCGCGTCTCTGGAAAAGCTGAGGCCGGATTACTCAATCGACTTCTATATCTATGGGCCGTTTTCCGAGTGGCCAAATATACATTCAGACAAAGCTAAATTACATATAATCGTTTCAACCCCCTTCAGATCTAACCGAGGAATAAACTATTCAACAGAATGAGTTACAACATACAATAAGACCCTGTACCTAGGTTATTTTTAGCGGAGGGCCACCACCGCACCCGTTGTGATCCGTACGTTGTAAACAGCTTACATGGGTAGTTTGTGCTCGTTGCGCTTAAGGAACTACATGTAGGCCCACATGTCATATAACTCATTTCCACACAATACTATACGGCAACGTTTTATGTATACTCTAGGCCTACAAGTTTAAACAATTTCATCGGATGCAATCCGAATGAGTGAAGGTCTTCTGCTCGGTGGGATCTAGGTCTAACATCATTTATGTCAAGGCATACACATACTCACTAATTTGTTATATGGAAAGAGGTAGGCCCCCCTATAATGATTAAAACAATTGTTTTACTTACCGTTTAACGCTTGCTTTAATAGAATGTTTCGAAGCAAGTGGCTATATTTCGAAGAATCTTTTGTAGCTATGATCAAGTTAAGTTCCAAATCTCCTTGACACCTTACAACCATGTGGACAACGATGAAAACACGTTGAACAATGAAAATCATTCAGCTCGTATTAACGTCATTATAGCCAGCACGTCGCCAATTAAAACTATCAACCAATTGGATCATCATGTTCAGTCAAAGCCGATTAGTTTGATCACCAGTTTCTGCCGATTTAATAATTTTTCTTTCTTTCTCTCTTTCTTTCTTTCCTTTTTCGTTGATATATATTTTTATATTTTGTTTTCGTTTTTTCTTTCCTTTTTTTTTTTCCTCCTTTCATTTTTTTTTGGGGGATCCGCGCGTGCGGGGGGCTTCAGCCCCCAAAGCCCCCCCTGGACACGCCATAGCGTTCTAACTTCTACCTGGTATACAGGTGTTCTGTTTAATTTGAGCTGACTTCATAACCTTATATGCTCTGCTGCATCATGCGCACATGTCATTTGGTCAGGGGGCACCCCCATTCTTGCCCCCGGGCACCCTGAACCAAAGCTACGCTACTGGTAAGTCAGGGCCACAGTATATAGTCTTGGTAGAGGTGCTCGTACGATTGTCCTACGATCGATGGTAATTAAGCCCTGCTTTTTTTCTGTTCCAATTTTGCCTTATTTTCTCCGTAATGTCGGCAGACGACAGCATTAAGTCACCTCCAAAGAAGCGATTTCTGTCTCGTTCAAAAGAGGAGATCAGAAATTTGATTTTCGAGCAGGACAGCGCCAGTACGAAGAAAAACACGGAACATTCAGTGCGACTACTTCGGCAATTTTGCACCGCAACGGGAACGGACCCATAACAAACAATTCTTGCCTGCTGTAATCTATTACCGTGGTATAACAAAACAATTGTTGCCTGCTGTGATATGGTCCATGGCGTTTTGTACACCCTCGGGGGCAAATGGCACCCTCGGCTTCGCCTCGGGTGCCATTTTCCCCCTCGGGTGTACAAAACGCCATGGACCATGTCACAGCAGGCAACAATTGTTAAATGTGTGCCGCGCTAGTCTTGGTGCAAGACGTTCTTGTTCAGTTAGTAAAACCATAAAACCATAGGACCTATGCACTCAACACTATACGCGTCGCGACTATTCCACCAATAGAGGGCGTATTCTGGAAGCCGCGAATCTGTCAAGAAGATAGACCGAGCCGATGTGGGTGGTTATCTGGAGGTTTCCCAACAGCGCCCTCTATTGTTTGATAGTTGCGTGAAAATGAACAACAACGTCTTGCACCAAGACTAGTGCCGCGCAGGCCATGTGCGCCAATGTATGCGCTAGCTATAGCAAGCCGGCCATAAACATCGCGAATCTGTATACAGAAATGACACGATCATATCTCTGCAATGCACGTGCACGTGCACGTGCACTGTTGTATAAAGGTACTGCTGTACATGTACACTGGTATAAACAGTTGATCTGGGAAATCACATGTAATGTATTTAATATTTTAACTCGCCGGCCGGACGACCGAGGGAAGTGTTTTGAGTCGTCCGTGGCTGTTTTGGGTCGCATTTGGCGAGCGGGCGACCGCTAAGGGGAAACCCTTAATGACAGAGGCCGTTAGGTCATCACTTCTATGTCATAAGCTATGCGTGATGGACTGTGCTGGAGAATAGACAAGACATCACAAGCAAATTGCACAGAGTAACATGACAATTAAGAAAAATACCTGTCCCATTGTCGCCAAGTCACTGCATAGTCAGCCGAGCTGTTACGTTTGTACTCGGGTCCGAATGAAAGTGCACAAAAAATCGCAGTATCCTTGAATGTTTTCTAGTTCAGGAATCTGGATTTCAGTAGTACGGCAGGGGTCTAATTCGTTGACATTGCGAACGTCATCAACGTGCCTACACCATTAACATAGAAAAAAGCGCACCGTACTACGTACCGGTTGATGAACCTCTGTTGTGTCTGTATTGTGGTTTCCGGTCGCGGCTCGCTAGCAGCGATAATGTTAAAGTCAAACTGAAGGAATGTTGTTGTAGTTCCCCCCCCCCCCCCCCCCCCCCCCCCCCCGCTGGTGCTGGTGGTAAACGAGCAAGAAATATTGGGAGGGGAGGGGGGGGGGGGGGGGGGGAGGGGCATGTGTCCGAGCCCCCTAGAGATCAGTGTTATATGATACTCTCAAACACTTGAGGAGTTGGGAATCCAATAATTACAGGTAATTGAGTGAAATTACCTCTCATCGTGGGCCCTCGACCTGTCGCGTCTCTGGAAAAGCTGAGGCCGGATTACTCAATCGACTTCTATATCTATGGGCCGTTTTCCGAGTGGCCAAATATACATTCAGACAAAGCTAAATTACATATAATCGTTTCAACCCCCTTCAGATCTAACCGAGGAATAAACTATTCAACAGAATGAGTTACAACATACAATAAGACCCTGTACCTAGGTTATTTTTAGCGGAGGGCCACCACCGCACCCGTTGTGATCCGTACGTTGTAAACAGCTTACATGGGTAGTTTGTGCTCGTTGCGCTTAAGGAACTACATGTAGGCCCACATGTCATATAACTCATTTCCACACAATACTATACGGCAACGTTTTATGTATACTCTAGGCCTACAAGTTTAAACAATTTCATCGGATGCAATCCGAATGAGTGAAGGTCTTCTGCTCGGTGGGATCTAGGTCTAACATCATTTATGTCAAGGCATACACATACTCACTAATTTGTTATATGGAAAGAGGTAGGCCCCCCTATAATGATTAAAACAATTGTTTTACCTACCGTTTAACGCTTGCTTTAATAGAATGTTTCGAAGCAAGTGGCTATATTTCGAAGAATCTTTTGTAGCTATGATCAAGTTAAGTTCCAAATCTCCTTGACACCTTACAACCATGTGGACAACGATGAAAACACGTTGAACAATGAAAATCATTCAGCTCGTATTAACGTCATTATAGCCAGCACGTCGCCAATTAAAACTATCAACCAATTGGATCATCATGTTCAGTCAAAGCCGATTAGTTTGATCACCAGTTTCTGCCGATTTAATAATTTTTCTTTCTTTCTCTCTTTCTTTCTTTCCTTTTTCGTTGATATATATTTTTATATTTTGTTTTCGTTTTTTCTTTCCTTTTTTTTTTTCCTCCTTTCATTTTTTTTTGGGGGATCCGCGCGTGCAGGGGGCTTCAGCCCCCAAAGCCCCCCCTGGACACGCCATAGCGTTCTAACTTCTACCTGGTATACAGGTGTTCTGTTTAATTTGAGCTGACTTCATAACCTTATATGCTCTGCTGCATCATGCGCACATGTCATTTGGTCAGGGGCCACCCCCATTCTTGCCCCCGGGCACCCTGAACCAAAGCTACGCTACTGGTAAGTCAGGGCCACAGTATATAGTCTTGGTAGAGGTGCTCGTACGATTGTCCTACGATCGATGGTAATTAAGCCGCTAGAACTAAACAGCAACCACGCGATAAGCACTCGCACTCTCCATGTACATGTTGGAATCACGAACAGCGACCTCGCGTGAGTTGAATCCCAGCTTATCAGGGGAGCCCTTGATGTCCTGACGAGATGGTGCAGACACTCGTAGAGTGGTTCGTCCAAAAGCATTGAGACCCAGCCTTGTTGCACAGATTTGCCACAACCTGGGATATTAGCAATTACACAAATCTGCAGTGGAAGCGCCAACCTGCAACAAATTGAATCAAGTGTTATACGTCTACAACTTTCGAAAATGAAAATGGCCCAATAACTTATTACGATAAGGAAAAAAATAGGGGCGGGGGGCATTTTGTTTAAGCAAGGTTCAAACGATGGTTTGCGATTATTATGTACATTTAATAAGAATGGATTTCATGTAAATGAGGATATGTTTTGACAGAGATAGGCCATAGTTAGGTTATACGTTCCAAGGTCCTAAAAAGTACTCGACGATGCAAAACTTTAATAACCGTGTGGCAATAAATTCATTTTGTTCTGTCTGGTTTGACATGTGATAATGAAACCATTTGAGGCTTAACAAAATAGGCTGGGGTATATTTTGAACACGGAATAATAACTACTGACGCTAAAATACACCGAGAGCTAAGAAATAAGCCAAAGTGAGCTTCTGAGACCTAAGGCAAATTTTGAAGAAAAAAATAATAGTTTCTTGCTTAATTTCTATACTATACTTTCAATTCTTGCCCATTCAATTAAAAGAATGTCCACTTTAAGAATAATGTATGTCTACATACAAAGTGTTATAAAGGCATGCGTATAGTGGCCCTGGAGGTACTACGCAGATCGTGAATATTGACGGCAATATTCGTGACAAATTTCACGACTTTTCCTAGAGTCGCGTATATTGGCGTCATTATTGACGTCAAATTTCACGACTTTCCCCTAAAATCATGAATATTGTTGTCAAATTTGACGTCAATATTTGCGTCAAATTTTACAACTTTTTTTACTTGCACCCAAAGTCGCAAATATTGACGACAAATTTCACGACTTGCCCTTGCCCGTCAAAATTTACGACCGGGTATAAATGTTGACGCAATTTTTTTTTTCAGCAAGCTAGGTTTTGGTTGTCCTTTATGTGAGCACGCGTTGGAAGTTTTAACAATACTCTATTCAGATTATCTGAAAGAATTCTGATATGTGCAATATTTGCAACTTTTGGGGAAAGTCGTGAAATTTGACGTCAATATTGCCGTCAATATTCGCGACTTTGAGGAAAGTCGTGAAATTTGTCACGAATATTGACGTCAATATTTTAAGACAATCGCAATCACAATACCCAGATTAGCATGGCTTTCACTCGTGTAGTAGTAGTGATACATGTAGGTCGATCTTGGACTTGGGGCCTAAAATAGAGAGCAAAAACAAATCTCCGCTATATCTACTGGGTATGTATCTATTAAAACAAAAAGGGAATCCCCAAATTTCTCTGAATATAAAAAAAAAAGTCTCTTGTTTAAGGTCGCCCACCCTGGGAGGGAAAAAAAGAGAAAATCCCTAAATTCCCCCGAATTAAACAAAAGCCATTTCTCGGCCCTTTTAAAGTTGTGCTGGAAGAACGAAGGAGCCGTATTAAAGTTGTCAAAAAAATTGGTTATTTGTTAAGAAACAAAGTGCTGTGGCAAATTTCATCGAGACATGTCCGCCATGTTCCAATGCATTTTAAAGCTAGCCGAGCAATAAACTCACTGCAATACAGTGTGTCTCCATTTGTAACCAGCAAAAATCTGGAATAAGTCTCAAATGACTTTTTGAGATATGCACATGGTGAGGAAGGGAATTTCATAAGCTTTCTAATGATTCTCATCACAAGTGTGTATCTGTTTAGGTTAACGAGTTATGGTCTGATGAAGATGACAGGTGTATATTGCCGAATCCACATTCCGAGAAAAACAGCTTTGAAATAAACAAAATTGACCAAAATCACACGGACAGCGCACAAAAATCCTCTTTATTTTCATCTTTATTGATCGTTTTTTCATACAAGACATTAATGACAATAATCTGTGATAACTGCACTTCCTAAAAATACAATGTTCAGAAAATCGACTTTTCACCCATGCGTTCACTTTAACGGCCGATTGCGTAAAACGGCCTCAGTGACTTATTCCTGATTACGATGGAGCGGTTCACATTTGTCTTAGTTGGCACTGTACTGTATTATAACTGCAATATTCTGTTCTCATTTAACAGGGCTGTTCACAGCTGACCAGACATTGAAAGCTAACAACGGCAACGGCTACAGTTCGGCTATCTACACCCGCCAGAACCCCAACGGCGGTCGGAGTGGCTATGAGTGCCCCGAAGAGAGGGACTATTACCCGTACTGGCACCCCTCCCCCTGGAAGGACCTGGCCATCCTCGTAAATGATCCGAGTCTGTGCGGGTGAGTGGTTACCACACAAGCCCCGTAATGACTTGTAGGCTAGTATGTGTTAGCAGATTGGCACTTACGGGGTACCGGGAACAAAGGGTCAACAATGGGACTATGGTACCCCACAATCCTGTCTTTAGAAATGGAAGTACCCCGCAGTCGTTACGCTATGTATTTCGAGATTTCTAAGGAGACCCTCAACATAGGGCAATATAGCTTAGTTGAGCACTGGTAAGGTATTTCGGAGGTCGCAGGTTCAAATCCCGCTCCTGTCAGTTTTCTTTGTTCACTTTAATATATAATTGTAATCCCAATAGGTTCTATCAGTCGGAAAGCTTCAATGTCAAAAAGAAGTATCAATGTGTGGAGACCTACGGCAATGGCAACGTCAAGCATTGGTCTCGATGGAACAACGAAGCAGATTGCACTGAGAATGGAGGCCAGTGGCTGGCGTTCACAAACTACCTGGAAAAAGCCCCTCGTATGTATTCCCATTTATCTTCACCAAATACCCAAATTTTTGAAGCAACCATCGCACAGGTTTCTAACATCTATCAAATTAAAGCTCGTTGCATGCTCTTTCCAGCCGTGTATAAAACTCTGATCAAGATTTTACCCCTATGTCACTCATTTTCGCAGATCCCGTCACATTTGCTTAATTTTTTGATGTGTTCTAGCAAAGTGAGACGGAACTGGGCACATAACAGGCCGTACGTAGTGGTGAAAATTGTTAAAACCCAAATCTGGGTGATAATTTTTCAATTTTCAGAGTTATTGATACATCTTTTGAATGAAAATGTCTACTGCACATATTCTAAATATTTTACAGTTTATTTTGTGCAATAAAAAGCATTTTGAGCAAAAATTATATGGCATCGTTATGTTCATAAATATAAAGATCAAAACTGTACACTTTTACGGTTTGACTTTTTTTCATATTTTATTTTACATCTCATTTAAACCTCTGTCCCAGTGCTGTCTCACATATTTTGCCGGAATTCCCCACATTTGTTTACATTAGTCCGAGTAAATTGTACCCTATACCTATTACCTTTTTTAAACATTTGGACATGATCCAGGGAGCGTCGACAATTTAGAGCAAGTTTGGGCGCAAACTATAGTTAACCATTAGTCAGTCTCTGCTTTACCAATGCGCATGCTCAAATGCAGTTCGCTCGAATGGCTCTAGTCAAACTATTGTTGAAAAGATGGCAACTGCTTTGTTTACATTTGCGACACGAATGAGATGGGTATTGACACTATTCTCCGACGCATATAAGTACTGTAGGATAAGTCATAATGTTAGTCATGTTGTTAAAAAAACCAAGAAAACTATAACATTAGGCCTGCCAGATTTTCACTTAATGTTACTGCCTTTCCCTCCGTCCGACTACTGCCATCATATTTTCCACGTCACTGGTTCTCTCATGTTTTCTTATGGAAAGAGGCTATTGTCAACCAGCGGCAACCGTGCCCCGGGTCTGGTTCTAAATACAACATTGTAGTTGACTACATGTAGATTGTCCAACCATCCTGCGTTCGTGTGACGCTAGTTGAACTATAGTTGACTTTGGGCCTTTTCGAAACCTTTGCTTCGTCTTCGGCTTTGGCTTCGCCTCCGAATTTTGAATTACTGAGAAGCAAATAGAAATTAAAGCAAATATAAATAGTCTAACTTTTAAGTTCATATCAGTAGATTGAATGTTTCTGAAGCACAACAGGCATCATACAGAATGTGGCAGGGGATCTCGCATTTGGGAATCTAAAATTGCCTTAAGCCAAAGACGAAGACGAAGCAAGGGATTCGAAAAGGCCCTATATAGTTCGCGCCTGAACTTGCTCCTAGTTGATATGTTAGCTGGTTCCCCTTTCTCTTTATTCTTGCGAGTACTAAAACTATCTGCAATCTTAATCTGTTTTTTTCTCCGAACAAATGTAATTTGTTAACTTTGTTGTTGAAAACTTTACTATAACACAGCTGGAGTTATGAGACTTGGATACGATGGTGATATCATTAGTGTCCCCACACTATTCTGGGGGTAACCGCGAAAGCAGGCAAACCGCGTTGTTTGTGAACCATCCTAATTTTCTAATAATCTCTAGGAACAATACTATAAGTATGTGATACGGTGTTTATAAAAATATTTCGGTGATGTGATCACTATGTGACAAGGCCTTGTAATAAGGGTGGGTTTTCATGGGGCACGCCAACGATTCGCAAAGGATGCAAATGCTGAAAAAATGGAAAATTAAACATTCGTATTGTTAGGTTCCAAACGTTCGCCAAACATGCGCGGGGGTTTGGAAGTGGTCGTCAATTGTTCGCGAAAGGTGTTTTTAGTTCGGCGAGAATTTCAAAAAAGTTTGAAATTTCTTGCGAACATCTTTGGTCGTGTTTTGCTTGTGATTTGCCCTAAAAAATGACTAAAAAGCTTTGTTGTATGCGCACGACCTACTCTCGATGTGCGTGATGTTCGCAAAATATTTGTGAAACCCCCAACTGATTTTGACAATTTGGAAAATGTCTTGCGCATGTCTCGCGAAAGCAGCGAAGTTTGCCCGATCATTTCTCAAGCTCTTCACGAACTGTTTGCGTACTTCTTGAGGACAGATGACTTCGCCAAAAAAGCATCGGATCGCCAGTCGCAAGATAATTGCGTGACATATGTACGAATGTCGATTGAATGCCGCACGATGTTCATTATTCGAGAAAATATGCGCATGTGTCGCGAAATGTCCGCACGAATGTTGCCCGAGACTCGTGCAACATTCGTGTTGTTCGCATTTTAGTCGCATGTTCTTCGTGTATGTGGACTGGCCATAGTTCGACAACGATACACACGACATTCGCACATACGTTCTGAGAACTACGCACAAACTGCATTGTTGCAAACACATGCGGAGAAAAACTTCTCCGAATGCTGGACTTTGCCATTTTTTCAGCATTCGCATCCTTCACATTCACATCGTGTGCCCCGTGAAAACCCACCCTGAAGAAAAACGCGAGAATGAATACCACACAAAGCAAAAGCCTTGTATAGGGGAGGGTAGAAATATAACATTATAACGGAAGAACGACACTTAGCGTAAGTGCGTAGACATTGTGTTGTGAGGTAGCCATGATGTAGTCATCCGATTAGGACAGGTATATGCACATGTTATAGAAAGGAGCGTTCAAACCAGGAAGGTTTAAGCAGCAACCTGGTCACGCAGGTAAAGAAACTATTTTTTTTGCAGAGCATACCAGCCAGGCAGGCTGTGAAGCAAGTTCGGGCGCGGTGCGGTACGTCTGGGGCCGTCCCGAGGGCGAGACAACCGAACAGTGCCTGGTGGCGCTAGACCCCCCAGACTGCAAGCCAGCACCCTGGACGCGAGTCAATCACCATGGGAACACCAAAGACGGGAAGCCCAGCCGCTACCAGTGGACCATTCCGTATTTCCCGTCCGACAGCACGCAGCGATGCGTGCTACGTACAAGGTACAATATTGTGGGGTTAGAAGCAGTTGTAAGAGTCACTGAATTTGTTTATGAGTCGAGTCGAGTCGAGTCGAGTCGAGTCGAGTCGAGTCGAGTCGAGTCGAGTCGAGTCGAGTCGAGTCGAGTCGAGTCATTCACTCAAGAAATTGAGTCGAGTCATTTACTCAAGAAATTGAGTCGAGTCATTCAATCAAGAAATTGAGTCGAGTCATTCAATCAAGAAATTGAGTCGAGTCATTCAATCAAGAAATTGAGTCGAGTCATTCAATCAAGAAATTGAGTCGAGTCATTCACTAAAGAAATTGAGTCGAGTCATTCACTCAAGAAATTGAGTCGAGTCATTCACTCAAGAAATTGAGTCGATCGAGTCATTCACTCAAGAAATTGAGTCGAGTCATTCACTCAAGAAATTGAGTCGAGTCATTCACTCAAGAAATTGAGTCGAGTCATTCACTCAAGAAATTGAGTCGAGTCATTCACTCAAGAAATTGAGTCGAGTCATTCACTCAAGAAATTGAGTCGAGTCATTCACTCAAGAAATTGAGTCGAGTCATTCACTCAAGAAATTGAGTCGAGTCATTCACTCAAGAAATTGAGTCGAGTCATTCACTCAAAAAATTGAGTCGAGTCATTCACTCAAGAAATTGAGTCGAGTCATTCACTCAAGAAATTGAGTCGAGTCATTCACTCAAGAAATTGAGTCGAGTTTTAGTGATTATTTTTTAACTATAGGGCCTAATTATATTACTTCTAGTGGCTGGCTTCGCCAATAATATCAATATTAATAGATTAAATAATTTACGATTTTAGTGCTGGTAATTGTCAGCAGATAGTTATTAATAAAGAAAGAAAGGAACTAAGAGAACAAGTAAACCTCCTGGGTTGCAACAAAATACAATGTAACGCCGCCGCGGCTCACCTATTAGCTGTATACTACTGCCAAACCTGGTTCACCACGGCGACCAAATAATAAACTCACGACTCAACAAACAAGGAAATAACATGAAGCAAACTGGTAAAAGGACGATCGGTGCTGCCAACCAGATGAGACGTCGTCAGTGGTGTGGTCGTAACGGGCTCTCGCACAACTGAGTGGTGAATACTAGGACGTCTGGTCCTTTATACCAAAAAAAGGCATGCACCGCTGCACGCGCTGCGGAATGTGCAGGTGTAGGCCTAAATGAACAAAGGAATTCTTGGCTACTACATCAGCCTCCCCCTAAACTGCTGGAGGCAGAGGATGATTTCATTATATTTACATATTTACATTAATTCTTGATCACTTGGACATATCGTTTAGGCCAATGAACTTTTCGGCCTGAACGAGTTGTACGTACTGGTTTCTGACTTGATGGTAGATCTGGAAGATGTTGTGACTTTTTGACAGTTGTAGGCTTTTTTGGCTTTGATCTTATTCATCACTGGTGAAGTCTTGTTCGAGATATGCTACTTTAAGTCGATTGATGCTTACCGAATCTTGTTTGCCATTGATATCAAGAACAAAATATTTGTCCTTGCGTTTTAGAACTCTAAAAGGGCCTTTGTAAGGGGGTTGCAATGGTTTTCGCACTGAATCAACCCGTACCCAGACGTGACTGCAGTTATTAAGATCTTTATGTACGAAAGATTTAGTTGGTACAGGTCTCGTAATTGCTGGTTGTAGTTTAGCCATATGTTGTTTTAACTTGTCAACAAAATTGCTTGGGTCTGGGAAATGGTTGCTCTGTGATATGGTGATTAGCTCACCAGGCAAAGTAAGTGTTGTGCCAAATACCATTTCAGCAGAACTGCAATTTAAATCAACCTTGTGTGAAGTGCGTATACCTAACAAGATTAATGGTAGGCTATCTACCCAATGATTTGGATTGTCAAAAGCTTTGATCGCAGCTTTAAGTTGTCGGTGGAATCGCTCTACTAAGCCATTTGCTATAGGATGGTACGCGGTGGTTCTTGTTTGTTTTGCGCCCAGTAGTCGAGAAAGTTGGTTAAATAGATGCGACTCGAATTGTGAACCTCTATCTGTGGTTATACACGCTGGAACGCCAAACATTGCAACCCACCTACTGTACTAATGAAAGCTTTAGCAACTGTCTCGGCCGTTATGTTAGGGATTGGAATAGCTTCAGACCAACGTGTGTACCTATCAATGATTGTCAGAAGATAAGTATAACCATTACATGGTGGTAGAGGGCCTACGATATCGATATGAATATGACTAAAGCGTGAATCGGGTTTAGCGAAGGTAGCTATAGGTGCCGCAATATGGCGATGAATTTTAGCTTTTTGGCATGCTAAGCAAACTTTAGTCCAATCCCTGACATCTCGATTCATATTACGCCAAACGAATCTTCTTGTGATCAAACGTTGTGTGGCACGAATGCCAGGATGTGATAATGAATGCAACGAGTCAAATACCGTCTTTCTGAATTTACATGGTACATAGGGTCGCGCTACACCAGTCGATATATCGCAAGTGATCATTTTGTCCGAGTTATGCGAAGGTAATTCTACAAACTGAAGAGAAGATGATTTTCTGAGTTTTTCTAACTCTTCATCACCCTTTTGTTCATCAGAAATTTGGTCTAAATCGATCATGTTGGAAGGTTCGACGTTTAGTGCATCTATAGTACAACGTGAAAGCGCGTCTGCGACTACATTATTGTTTCCTTTTACATAACACAAATCAGTTGTAAATTGGGAAATGTAATCGAGATGTCTAATCTCACGTGGCGAATATTTGTCAAGATTGGCATCAAAAGCATGGGTAAGTGGTTTGTGATCTGTATAAATACAAAAATCGCGACCTTCCAGCATATGTCTAAAATGTCGTACACTCAAATATACAGCCAGTAATTCTCTGCCAAATGTACTATCTTGTTTCCGCGGGCTGTAACCGTTTTGAAAAAAATCCAAGTGGTTGCCAAGCAGAATCAACAAATTGTTGTAAAACACCACCTACTGCGGAATTGGATGCATCTGTCGTAAGACTCAAAACAGCATTTGCGCAAGGATGTGTCAACAATGTAGCTTGACCAAGGGCTGCTTTACTGTTGGTAAATGCTACAATTTCGGCACTAGTCAATTGGATAGCCTTATTTTTCGTTTTGCATTTAAGGATATCCGTGAGTGGCTGTATAATGTGAGCACACGATGGAATGAATCGTCTATAGAAATTCACTAATCCCAAGTATCTTCGCAGTTGGCGAAGTGAACTGGGGACTGGAAAGTCTAAGATGGCTTCGACTTTCTTTGGTATGGGAGTCACACCTTCGGCACTAACAAAATGTCCTAAAAACTCGACACTTTCAACTCCAAATAGGCACTTGTCTGAATTGATAACTACGCCAAACTCATCTAATCTTCCGAACAGCTCTTTTAGATGTGAATAGTGTTCCTCGATTGTACTACTGGCTACAAGCAAGTCGTCAATGTACGCAAATACAAAAAGTAATCCGCGCAATACTTGATCAATGAAACGTTGGAATGTTTGCGCTGCATTTCGAAGACCAAAGGGCATTCTGGTAAATTCAAAAAGACCGAATGGTGTTGTTATGGCCGTTTTGTGAATATCGCTAGGCTCAACTGGTATTTGATGATATGCTCTTGTTAAATCGATTTTCGAAAATATACATTTACCATTTAACGATGCTGTGAAGTCATGAATGTGAGGAATTGGGTAGCGATCAGGAATGGTAACGCTATTGAGAGCGCGGTAATCGCCGCAAGGACGCCAATCTCCAGTTTTTTTAGGAACCATGTGTAAGGGAGTAGCCCAACTGCTTTGCGATGGCCGAATGATGCCTAATTGCAGCATGTGGTCAAATTCTTCCTTTGCAATTTTCCAACGAGTTGGAGCTAAGCGACGGGGACGAGCATTAACGGGTGGGCCCTTTGTGCATATGTGATGCGTTACATCATGCTTGACGTCAGTAGTACAGTATCGTGGTTTGGTAACATCCGGGAACTGACTTAGTAAGACGTGAAAATCGGATTTGCTAGTATCGATACTGAATGATGGACTGGGCGTAGTTGTCGACGAGTAAAAACCTGGAATTGAAAGAGAGGTGGTAGAGTCAACAAGTTTACAGTGTTTTATGTCAACCATTAATGCAAAATTATCTAAAAAATCTGCACCTAAAATAGGCTGGTTAACATCCACCATGACGAAAATCCATCTAAAAACGCGTCTTAATCCTAGGTTAAGATTAAGTGATTTTTCACCATATGTCATAATTGGCGTTTTATTCGCCGCTTGCAATGTACGTTTACATGGTCTATTTTTCTCAGTAGCCGAAACTGGAAAAACGCTTACATCAGCACCGGTATCTACTAGGAAATTAATGCCAGTAGACCTATCCATCACACAAATGCGGCGACTTACTCTATACCTGCCGAACAATTCCGCCGTCGTTAATTGTCGGCGTTGTCGTTTCCCTGCTTTGGACTGTAAGTGCAAGGCTGGTTACATTTATTTGCCTTATCGCCATAACGCCAATGGTACCAACATTGTTCACCTTCATGCTGAGTTGGCAAAGGGGAACGTGTGCGACGCTCGCGACTGTTACTATAAATCTACGATTATCGCGGCTTTTTGAGCGGGTTCTGGATCTGCTACGAATTTTGCTTTCAAGGGCTTCGACCTTTTTGGTCAGGTGATCTACCATTTTCATTAATTCTGTTGTCTCAGAAAATTCAGACACATTGGCAGTTTTAACGACTGCTGAAACTGCCATTTGGCCTACAGATGGGCTCACTTCCATAATTTTATCAGCAACATTTGCTAGTTGATCGATGGGTATAGTATCGCTTGTGGGTGCTAAGATAAGCTGTGCGTTTGTAGGGAGCCTTTGCAAAAACAACTGTTTTAAAATGCTCTCTTCCAATGTATGGTCTCCTAACAATTGTTGCATGCGGCGCAGGAGTTGTGAAGGTTTGCGGTCCCCCAATTCTTCTGCCGTTAGAAGCTGATGTAAGCGCTTTTGCTCAGATGCCGAAGTACGTTTGATTAATTCATCTTTTATTGTGCTATACGGCTGATCACTTGGCGATTGCAAGAGTAAATCTCTTACTTCTAAGGCTATTTCTGGTTGCAATGATGAGACAACATAAGCATATTTAGTTGTTTGTTGTGTAATATTGCGTGTCATGAATTGGGCTTCTACTTGAGCAAACCAAACTCGCGGGTCATTCGGCCAGTATGGTGGTAGCTTTAAACCTACTGCATATTGTTGATTACCAAGTGCATGTGACGTTTGAGGTTTCTCATCGTCCGATTCCATAGTTTGGTGTTTTGGTCGAAACAAAAATAAAACTCACTAAAGTTCTATAACAAATGTCGAAACTAGGATTATCCTATTGAAATAAATAGAACTATTGTGGCGCGTCTATTTGCGTTTGCAGTGTACGTGTATCCAATTCAAAAGAACGAAAAAGCTCCACATGCCACTTCTTTTTTAAAGTGGAATTTGCATGCAAACCGTCGTACAATTGAGAGAAGTTGTTATGCAACGTGGTATTATGACTTGATCTGGTTTTACGCTTGCTTGGTTTTCTAACAGAGGTATGCCAGGAGAGTGTGCGTGTAGTAATTCCCAATTGTAATTTGTTATTGAATGCTCGGATACGCGCGTTTGCCCGATCGAGTAAGGAATCTAGTTGTTTTTGATTGTAGCTTAGTTCTTCAACAGTTAATATGGGTGAAGATAAATGTTTACTGGCCTGAAACTTGGCAAACGATACTGACGGAATAGTAACAATCGAAACTACAGTTGTTGGCCTACAAGCTAGAATTTGCCGTTTGTAATTAAAAAATTTAGCAAACAAACCGTCCAAGGAAATCTCGGATTTTCGCAAAACCTTATAACGAGCGTGGGAAGAATGCACAAATTCTGTGAGATCGTTAATGCCAGAAGCTAATTTTATGATTGTAAAATCCGAATCACTGTAAGTGCGTAATTTTGTCAGAGTGGGCAACACAAGATCGTCAATAAAGGCACCACGTTGGATAACGAAATCTATGTTTAAATTACTGCACGCAGGCCGTATATACTGATCAAAAGAATAAGCCCTAGAATCCGCAACAAATAACTGACGAACTTGTATAGGCATAGGTATTATTAGGCTTGTTCGAACGTCGAGGTCACCAATTTTAGTGATTATTTTTTAACTATAGGGCCTAATTATATTACTTCTAGTGGCTGGCTTCGCCAATAATATCAATATTAATAGATTAAATAATTTACGATTTTAGTGCTGGTAATTGTCAGCAGATAGTTATTAATAAAGAAAGAAAGGAACTAAGAGAACAAGTAAACCTCCTGGGTTGCAACAAAATACAATGTAACGCCGCCGCGGCTCACCTATTAGCTGTATACTACTGCCAAACCTGGTTCACCACGGCGACCAAATAATAAACTCACGACTCAACAAACAAGGAAATAACATAGATGAAGCAAACTGGTAAAAGGACGATCGGTGCTGCCAACCAGATGAGACGTTGTCAGTGGTGTGGTCGTAACGGGCTCTCGCACAACTGAGTGGTGAATACTAGGACGTCTGGTCCTTTATACCAAAAAAAGGCATGCACTGCTGCACGCGCTGCGGAATGTGCAGGTGTAGGCCTAAATGAACAAAGGAATTCTTGGCTACTACAGAGTCATTCACTCAAGAAATTGAGTCGAGTCATTCACTCAAGAAATTGAGTCGAGTCATTCACTCAAGAAATTGAGTCGAGTCATTCACTCAAGAAATTGAGTCGAGTCATTCACTCAAGAAATTGAGTCGAGTCATTCACTCAAGAAATTGAGTCGAGTCAGTCCCTCAAGAAATTGAGTCGAGTCAGTCCCTCAAGAAATTGAGTCGAGTCAGTCACTCAAGAAATTGAGTCGAGTCAGTCACTCAAGAAATTGAGTCGAGTCAGTCACTCAAGAAATTGAGTCGAGTCAGTCACTCAAGAAATTGAGTCGAGTCAGTCACTCAAGAAATTGAGTCGAGTCAGTCACTCAAGAAATTGAGTCGAGTCAGTCACTCAAGAAATTGAGTCGAGTCAGTCCCTCAAGAAATTGAGTCGAGTCAGTCACTCGAGAAATTGAGTCGAGTCAGTCACTCGAGAAATTGAGTCGAGTCATTCACTCGAGAAATTGAGTCGAGTCATTCACTCAAGAAATTGAGTCGAGTCATTCACTCAAGAAATTGAGTCGAGTCATTCACTCAAGAAATTGAGTCGAGTCATTCACTCAAGAAATTGAGTCGAGTCATTCACTCAAGAAATTGAGTCGAGTCATTCACTCAAGAAATTGAGTCGAGTCATTCACTCGAGAAATTGAGTCGAGTCATTCACTCGAGAAATTGAGTCGAGTCAGTCACTCAAGAAATTGAGTCGAGTCAGTCACTCAAGAAATTGAGTCGAGTCAGTCACTCAAGAAATTGAGTCGAGTCAGTCACTCAAGAAATTGAGTCGAGTCAGTCACTCAAGAAATTGAGTCGAGTCAGTCACTCAAGAAATTGAGTCGAGTCAGTCCCTCAAGAAATTGAATCGAGTCAGTCACTCGAGAAATTGAGTCGAGTCAGTCACTCGAGAAATTGAGTCGAGTCAGTCACTCGAGAAATTGAGTCGAGTCAGTCACTCGAGAAATTGAGTCGAGTCAGTCACTCGAGAAATTGAGTCGAGTCAGTCACTCAAGAAATTGAGTCGAGTCAGTCACTCAAGAAATTGAGTCGAGTCAGTCACTCAAGAAATTGAGTCGAGTCAGTCACTCAAGAAATTGAGTCGAGTCAGTCACTCAAGAAATTGAGTCGAGTCAGTCACTCAAGAAATTGAGTCGAGTCAGTCACTCAAGAAATTGAGTCGAGTCAGTCACTCAAGAAATTGAGTCGAGTCAGTCACTCAAGAAATTGAGTCGAGTCAGTCACTCAAGAAATTGAGTCGAGTCAGTCACTCAAGAAATTGAGTCGAGTCAGTCACTCAAGAAATTGAGTCGAGTCAGTCACTCGAGAAATTGAGTCGAGTCAGTCCCTCGAGAAATTGAGTCGAGTCAGTCACTCGAGAAATTGAGTCGAGTCAGTCACTCGAGAAATTGAGTCGAGTCAGTCACTCGAGAAATTGAGTCGAGTCAGTCACTCGAGAAATTGAGTCGAGTCAGTCACTCGAGAAATTGAGTCGAGTCAGTCACTCAAGAAATTGAGTCGAGTCAGTCACTCAAGAAATTGAGTCGAGTCAGTCACTCAAGAAATTGAGTCGAGTCAGTCACTCAAGAAATTGAGTCGAGTCAGTCACTCAAGAAATTGAGTCGAGTCAGTCACTCAAGAAATTGAGTCGAGTCAGTCACTCAAGAAATTGAGTCGAGTCAGTCACTCAAGAAATTGAGTCGAGTCAGTCACTCAAGAAATTGAGTCGAGTCACAATCATAGCAGCACAAGAAAGAAAGTCGTTTGTTAATTATGAAACCACAACTTGGAAAATGCATTTCCGATCCCGTTCCGGGCAAGTATTTTGTGTGCTACCAAACCACATAGTGGGAGTCCGTGGCAAGGTGTATGTAGGCCTATGTATGTAGGCCTATGTATGTATACGTATGTACATGTATTTATAACTAAGCCACTGGTTTTGTTATTCGCAAAATTTTGCACGTAAATCAAAGCGAATATATTTTCGGAAAGTGTTGCTTTTATTTTTGAGTTATTAGCCTTCACTCGAGTCTTCGGATGCAGGGACTCGAGTCGAGTCATCCGTCGGGACTCGAGTCAAGTTGCTGAAAATGTGACTATAGCATCGGACTATATTGACTCGAGTCCTTACCACTTTGGTTGGAGGTGGATGGTTTTAAACAATGGTTTATAAACAATAATCAGACCTTTCATGACAAATTGAGTACTCGGATGTAACAGGGGACACTGTGTCTCTTTTACATATTTTTGTAGTGTTGCAATATTTATTGCTTTGCTAACTGCAGCACGGTAGTGGATTTTGGACGGATAATGGCGAATGCCTATCACAAGGCTAGCTGGAATTATGTACAGCTTGAGTATTGGGCGAGGGTCACAAACGTGGACCCCGAAACTCATTCTACACAAGAATAACACAAAAATGCCATGTTTTAATGGATGGTTGTATGGATATTTATATTCTACTTTTTAATGCTCTTTTAGATTAACATCATTACGTTCAAAATGCATTTTGTAGCCCAGTAGACCTTTTTACTCTAATATGATAATTTATGTAGAGGAGGTCTGTGAGGCAGAAAATGTACAGGGATCAAATCATTCGGGTAATTTTTAATCAATTGGTTCAGTATTTTATTTTATTTTTTTTTTTTTAGAGTTGTCCTAAAAATCGTCATAAGTATAATATTATCCAGTATAACTTTTTTTTTTTTTGTACGCACAAATTACGATGCATTTTTGTATTTTGCAGATACAATATCTCCACTGATGACTATGATCCGTTAACTACTGATTCAACTAGCAACCAAAACGAGTAAGTATATGTATTAGCCAGAGTTGTATTCGAGTCCCTGCAAGTCCAGTCACAAGTCCTTTCATAAAGCCAGTCATAAGTAGTTGGTTAAACAATGACAAAGTAATACTTTTGTCAAAGCTCATTTGAATAGTTTGTGATTTGAACTGAAACTAGAGGACGTGATGAACTTTTAAGGGACTTTTAAGGGACTTGTGAGGGACTTACAGAGACTTACAGAGACTTACAGGGACTTACAGAGACTTACAGAGACTTACAGGGACTTACAGGGACATACAGAGACTTACAGAGACTTACAGAGACTTACAGAGACTTACAGAGACTTAAATGGACTTACAGGGACTTACAGGGACTTACAGGGTCTTACAGGGTCTTACAGAGACTTACAGAGACTTACAGAAACTTGCAGGGACTTGCAGGGACTTGCAGGGACTTGCAGGGACTTGCAGGGACTTGCAGGGACTTGCAGGGACTTGCAGGGACTTGCAGGGACTTGCAGGGACTTGCAGGGACTTGCAGGGACTTGCAGGGACTTGCAGGGACTTGCAGGGACTTGCAGGGACTTGCAGGGACTTGCAGGGACTTGCAAGGAAGCTTATCCAACACATCCGTTGTTGAATACAACACCTGAATAATTCATTCTCATCTGATTATAGTCAGAGCCACCGATCATGTGACTATGCAATGGAACTTTTATTTAACATGAAATATACTAGTCTGATTCCCAGACCCAAAGATTCTAATGAATTATTAGGTTCGTGTAGCATGAATTTCAGACTCAATGAAATACTGATTCATTGGTCCGGTAGTATTGCATATGTGACCTAGCACCACGAAATGAGTGGAAAGTCGCACATGGCCAAAACGAGTTATTGGCTGAAACGTCCATTTTTCAAGTGGGAGGTCGGTTTAGAGTTGTTAATGTTTTTACATACAAACAACCCTTCTTTATCATATACCAAAATTGTATAGCTCAATTAAAACTCTAAAGTTGGTTTTTTTTGGTGGCTGAATTGCACTGAGTGATATAGTTGGAACAGTTCACGGACTTGGAACCCCGTTTTCTCAAAACAAGGGAGCATGACTTCAGCCTTTTCAAAAGAGTATAGCGGCGGCTAAGAATAAGCTACAGCAACACACAATACATCATTTGAAAGCTTAGGACTTCTTCTTTATAGAAATGTAATAATGTCAGTTTTGTTATTTTGTGACTTTCCACCCATTTTGTGGTGCCAGGGGCCGATTTCACGAAACTCGTCTTAACTTACGACTCATCTTAGGTCTTAGGACGAGTCCTATCTCAAAGATCGATCTTGGCTAAGACGTGTCCTAAGATCGATTTCACTAAACCCATCTTACGAAAGACGCATCTCAACTACCAATTTGATGGCTGTTTCATGTTTGTTTTTACCACTATAGAGAAAACAGTAGTTAAAAAGAAACTGCAAACCAACTCCGAGTGTGCGCGCATGCGAGAACACGAACTTTTGCTAATCTGCGCAGTACAATCACGTACGGTAGTTATGCATGTTCTATATACGACAAAGTCGACTAGTTGGCATACAAATAATTAGTTTTTAAAACTATAGGCCTACACACATAGCAAAATATAAATCAAATCTGTTTCTTCTTCGAAACTATA
Organism: Crossaster papposus; assembly: GCA_037893245.1. Lineage (NCBI taxonomy): Eukaryota > Metazoa > Echinodermata > Asteroidea > Velatida > Solasteridae > Crossaster > Crossaster papposus. The sequence continues at coordinate 261,986 of JBAIAA010000088.1, read as the reverse complement.
ACTTTAGGCCGATTCTTTAACGAGAAGATTATGCAATGGTTTTCAGACAATATATAGATTAACGTACGTATTAATGAGATAAGACGACCCCCGGACCGATCCTAAGTTGAGACGAGTTCAGCCGCGTTGCTTTGGAAGTTAGGACGTGTTGAACGCGTCTTAACTTTGGTGAAATCGATCCTAGGACGAGTCGCGAGTTGGGGCGAGTTAATCTTCCTAAGACGCGTTTCCTGAAATCGGCTCCTGGTCACGTATGCTTAATTAGGTGGAGATCATGATAATTAGGAGAGTGACTGGTCACGTGAGAATGCAAGTTGTGGTTGGCCGTTTTTTTTTTAAACCGGCCAATGGGCCTGACTCCGTTAGTGTCCCAGCCCCAGCCCAATGCGAGGCCATTAACAATGTTCAGGCACATGAGCCTGTTTATACATGTTTAATACTGGCCAACCACATACATGTTTTATTCTCATTCAGGAATACAATGGGTCAAAACAATTAGTTAAACAAATGTACAATGTTCCAACTATTTTGTTCTACCATTTTACCTATGTGTTTTGAGGGAAACCCCTTTAACACTCTAAAAACTCCTGGGTCAGAATTGACCCCAAAACATATAAATATGCACAACCCTTCTCCGGATCAAACATGAAACTTTTAGAAACAAATCAATTTTCAACAAACAAATCAAAATTGTAATTTTTAACTCGAAAAAGGCTTGTTCAGATTTGGATGCTTTTCGGGGCCAAGAATGTCTCCTTTGAGACAATAAACAGTCCTTTATGTACAAATGTATTTTGCGACATCAGACTAATTTTTGAAGAGTGGGTTGCATATAGCGTGATGTGTGTTGCAGTGATTTAGGAATATTATTATACGAACTGGTGTTCTGCATGCCGTGTGGGGTTTCAACCAATGAAAGCGTCACACCGACCAGACTTCATAGGAGTCCCAATTTATTGTGACACGATAAAGCGTTTAAAACAGGACCAAGTTTAAATCGGTTGTTTAAACATCCCCACATGTCAGACAGTCGAACAATATGAATGGTTAAAGTGTCCAAGGTATTTATGAATGTAATTTAAAAAAAAAAAAATTTAATTTCTTGATAGAAATACTGGGGTGGTGTCGCCGATACAGGGGGATCCTTCCGTTGACATTGGAGGTAATGGAGTGACTTTACGCCTGGCTATCAACACGGCCCAGTATGGCCGTACCTTCCAGGACCGCTCCCATGCTTTCCTTATCATGCCACGCCCGTCAGGTGAGTATACCTAAAAGTTTACCCCCCCCCCCTTCCCTCCCCCTCCCTCCCCCGGGATTCCAAACATTGCCTATGCACTTAGTGTATCAATAATAAAATATGTGTAGGTCGTGTTGTGAGCATGCGCAGCATCTTGGGTAAAACTTTTGAATTATTAAAAACCTTGCCGAATGTATGCTGCACACATTTTGCAAAGCTCACCATCTCACGATTGTATTTTCGTTTGCATATTAATTATTTAACAGTACCGTAATGAAAAAAATATCAACTTTCCTATAATATTTAGCTAATTAAGAGTAAGAGTTTCAACTTCATGCAGAGAATTTAGGATTTCCTGAATAAATTTATAAGTACAAAAATACAGCAACTTAGAAAAACAAACACGACAAACCTTTAGAAGAATGGTTTGAGAAAAATACCGATAACGTGATTTCAAAGTAGCCACCTGTAAAAAGAAATGTGTAGCATTATTATTATTTACTTTTGGCATTGTAGCTCGTAAACCTGAAAAAAACCTGTAGAGAGAAGACAGTGAGAAGAAGGTACAGTTGTAGAGGTGGGAGAACGGCAGAAGAATATCCTGGGAAAAAAATCCACGAAGTCAGGCAGGGACTGAAAACCCAATTCACATATTGACCCAGGTCAGATTCGAACCCGGGTCGTAGTGGTGGAAGGCAAGGAAAGAACCGCTACGCCAACCTGACTCCCCACGTTGGTTATAGAATAATACACCATGTGATCATTTTCAACTGATGCAATGTGGCTTCTTTCTCATTTGTGAGCGGCTCAACAAAAAGGTCTTATGTCGCGAAAAAAAGAAATTGAGTTATGTACATGGTAAGAAAGCCCACAACGTAAGCTTTCATTTAGTATATAATAGAGATCCATAGCCACTCCCATTTTCGAGACGCGTCATGTTTACATATTGAATTACTTTTTTGGAGTTCAAATCGCACAACTGAGAAAACAGGCTTTGAAATAGCCGGCTCTGTTGTACTACAACAGAACGATGCACACAAAATTGTCGGTTTTTTTTTCCACTTTATTTATCAAAATCAACATTTATTTTAATGAAACCTTAAAATGTAGGTATTCAAGATTTCATTCATGACAAAAAATTAAAATCACATTTTGATGAAATGTTTACCCTCTCAACGTTGAGCGGGCCATTACATGATAGTGCACAGCGCGACTTAAGACACCTTTTTGTAGAGCCGGTCACATTTAATTACACAAAAGTCCACCGTTTGTCGTTACTTTTAAACATAAATTGCTTAATTTGAAACATAAATTGCCATCGTACATAAAGTTATTGTTCTTGCCAAAATAAAGAGTATGGCTGGGTTATCTATTTATTAGTGGTTATTTAACCAAACTGTGCTCAGTAGTTTTTGAATTAGACCAACAATTATATTAGGGGGGGGGGGCTGTATGTCTTTTTGGTTGGGTTTAATTGTGTTTTATATTTTAAGGTTTGCAAATGGGTACAAGTTTGAACACGGCATCCCTCTTATATCTAGAACCCGTTGTGAGAAAATGTCAGTATACCACTACACTTCTTTTATGTGCACGTTCATCAATACATGTACAACACACGTAATGATCTACGTCAGTACAAGCTTTAAGCTACTTACTCTTACCGTGAGTACCTACAAACAGTTTGACACGGTGTATATCTTTGTGTGACATTTGTTAACTCAAAACTTTTTTTCCCCAACATATCCCTTTTAATTTATCTACAATAACTATATTTCGTGGTTCATTTTGTGATCAGTTTATTAGTATGCAGAGGTGTGTAGATTAAATCTTACAACACAACAAAACGCTGTAAAAAAACACACCGGAGTCCTGAATTGTTCATAAAATGTCAAATTTCTCAGGAAATGGTGCAAAACTTGCCCAATTCTGTCCAGCATCCAAAACAAATATCAGGAATAAATTATAGTCAAACAATTTTTTCGATAGCTCTATGGCTTGTAACTTGTAGCAAAATGTAGCGAATTGTCACATTTTGTGCCTCTTTTGTCTTCTACCCATACAGACCTGGCATCCGCCACGATCTACAATCTGAACGTGAGGGGGAAGCGAGGCAACATAGTGCAGGTGTACCCGGCTGTGGAGTACGACTTCATCCCCAATAACCTGGAGATCAATTCTGGGGATCTTGTACATATCCAGTGGACAGGTGGGTGAAAAGGGGAAGGGGAGAATGTAGGATATACCATTTGCAAATATCAAAAATGTTTACTACCGAATTATTAACTTAAAAAATCAAATAAGTTAAGAGGGCCTAATATTTTGATCTTAACAAGATCTTCTTCAGAGACTAAATGACTGTGTACAAGAAACAAACATATATAGGGCAACATACAGCATGATGCACATCATAGCTGACTGGGGAAACACAAAAGAAAAAAGCACAGAGTTCAATGGAACAAACAACAAAAGGAGGATTAGGCTGAGGGATTAAAGGGTGAGGTCGGTGTGGGTAGGATCAAAGGCGGGGTAGGAACAAAAACAGAAGGGATAAAGCCACAAGGAAAGGGGTCCAGGGTGGAGATCAAAGAAAAGAACTAACAAAGAAGTACGAATAGGAGTAATGTGGAGGGGGGGGGGGGGGGTTGAGGAAAAACAGAGGAGTAAGAACAAACAAAAACAAAATTCTGGCAAGGAATGAATCTGAAACAGATGACAAATGAAGAAAAAAATTGAAGTTAATCATTTCCTAATTGGATGTTAAGCCCATGTGGTTGAATAGTCCAAAGACGATTCATCCAAACTTTCTCCCGGCTAAGGCAGACTGAGTCAAGTGATTCTGACTGATGAGTCAAGACTGATGGCCAAGTGATTCTATGCCCTGAAGAATCATATCAAAGATGCAATGGTTAGGCTGGTTAAAGTAATGTCCTACAGGGGTATCCAGTATCTTGGTGTTGACAGTCGATCGATGACCGTAGAAACGCTTTTTAGGGCATTTTTGGTCTCTCCGACATACTGAACTCCACAAAACCTGCAAGAGATGAGATATATGACATTAGATGTACTGCAAGTGATGTTACCAATAATTCTATGAGTAGTACCAGTAGAGTGGCCAGAAAAGGAGTCAGACTCCTGGATGTGGATCTGGCAGACCACACATCTGGAACTGCACTTGAAAGTTCCGTGCTGGATGGGGGGAGATGCGCATCCAAACTGGGAACTTCGGCTCGAACAATGAGGTCTCGTAGATTTTGAGGGCGTCTATAGGCCAATACAGGGCTGTCGGGATGGCCTGGACAAGGCGATCTGACGTGTGGAGAATGTGATGGCTGTCGTTAGTGATTTTGCGAAGGAAAGGGAGACTGGGGTGAAAGGTAGTCACCAGGGGGATCATGGGTTTGGGATTAGCCTGGGGGCCTTATTACCTTTAGAGCCAAATTTCTGGGTACGGCTTTGGCTCTGGCAATGGCACGTTGAACTTGGCGGGAACTGTGACCCCTGGCAACCAAGTTGTTCAGTATCTGTGAATGGCGGGAGAAATCATAGTCGTTAGAACAAATCCTTTCGAGTCTGACGGCCTGACTAAATGCTATAGCAGCCTTGCAATGCCTTTATGCTGTCTTGATGATGATGTCAGTACGAGAAAGTGACGTAACATGCATAGTTGCTGACTCATTGGTTAAATTTCTGTTACGTCACGTAATTACGCACGCAATTACGCACGCAACGTCACATGTCTATGTAAATGAAACACAGTTCTGCTCGGAATTGTCCGAGCGATAAAAAGATAGCCAAGACGTCCTATCCGAAGGTCATAAGGCGTGGTCTACGGTGTACATTCGAGTGCGCCCGTATTAGCGAACAACGCGTACGTGCAACATACCATGATTATTAGGACGTCTTGCAACCAAGACTAAAGCATTACCAAGGGTGTATCTTACCTTTTAACAGACACCTTGAGAAATAGTAACGTATTCGGGCTCAAGGATCTAATTTAGACATGAGCAAGATTAGAGCGTAGAAAAAAAAACCTATAGAGTCCGAACAAGCAACTTTTGGGAGGGTGGGTATTAGGGAATTGAAAGAAAAAAGCAATCGCTGCCATCTCTTTATCTGGGTCTGCCTGAAAGTCTGCTCATTGCTTAATATCCAAATGTTATTCCTGTTGGCTTTACACACAGGTTCCAATACCCACAACAACAGAGCGGCTGGGGACGCGGGTGAAGGCACAGCAGGTAAGTTGGTCCCGCCCCTGGCCCCTGGCCCCTGGCATCGCACCTGTAGGCCGATCCAGGAAGCCCCGCCCCATGTCGGGTTGATGAATCGCATATGTCATTAACTCTAACTCGCAATGGTTTGGCAAAATTGGAGGATTCAGAACTGTTAGACTTGTCCAAGCTATAAGTACACCAATGTCTTTACTTATACTGTACCATATACATGTACTGTACTTATAAGGTGCATGTATTTACCAAGACTTGTACTCAAGGCACTATATCATTGCCCTTGCTCATTTGGCCCACAAAACATTCCAAATACCATCACAGCTCCATGGGGATTATACAGCTAGATGCTGCGCTGCCATTTCGGTGCAAAACAGCAGCTAATCTTAACCATCTCTGCCTTCACAGGTACCCATTTACTTCTGGGTGAAGAGAAAGTGACAAAGTGCCCTGCCCAGGGGCACACGCACCATAGCCCCATTAAAGTCCCGAGTGAAAACATAATTTCTTTTTTGATGAACAAAATCTCAGACGATCGTTAGAGATTATGAGTCATGGTTCCCTTGTCATATTATAAACCTGCGACTACTATTTGACTGACCAACTACCAAGTATATAGGCAGTACTTGACTAGTTTCCATCTGTGATAAAATCTTTTAGTAAACCAATTGTTATGTCGGGAATTACACCTAGATCGTAATTGAGTTAACCGCCATCTTGAAATGTACCGTCCATATAGCCTCGCTTTGGCGTTAATAGTATAACGTCAACATGAATATTAAGAAAGGCGTATACACCCCAGAGAGCTGGGACGGTATTTGGAATGTTTCACAGATCAAATTGAACAGGGTATAATGAGGTAGCACCTTCAGTACCAATACATGGATACGTGTATTTGGAGTGCCGTGACCTCGTGGTCTAGAGCATTAAATTGGTAATCTGTAGGTGGAGCTGCAGGTTGTGGGTTCGAGTCCAGCCTGGGACTACGGTTCGTGTGCCCTTGGGCAAGGCACTTTGTCACTCATTGCTTCTCTCCACCCAGGAGTAAATGGTTGATTTAAAGGCTTTGCGCCGAAATGGCAGCATCGAGCTGTATACTCCCCAAGGAGCTGAGATGGTATTTGGAATGTTTCATGGGCCTACCGGTAGAAACACTTGTATTAAGCGCTATATAAATGTTATTTATTATTATTATACGTGCATCAGTGATAGGAGACATTACTACTAACTACGTCGTCTAATGAATATTGTATGTATGTCTCCTCACCGTTGCCTTGTAGGCACAGACCGGTCCAACATTGTGCAGATCGAAGACCTACTGAAGAACCTCCCTCTGCACCTGGATCAGTCCAACATGTGGACTGGAGCTGAGGTCAAATGGATCTCTACAGGCAACACCAACATACAGCCCACTGACCTGGCTGTCAGCCTTGCCAGCTCCGGTTACTATCAGTAAGTCAATTCATGTTATGAATACATTGTATTCAGGGATGTCGCCACGCTGATCGGCGCCGGTCGGGTCTGACCGGCACTCGCATTGGCCGGCCGGGAGTACGGGACAGAAGGTAAACTAACACCTTTCCGACCGGCACCAAAAATATCAGTTTGAATCAGGGTTGTAGCTAGAACATTTTAAGTGCCGGCTAATTTACCAAACAAATAGAGCGTAGCACGGCGTTCTTGCGGCGTCCATATGCAGTTCATCAATCATCAATACTCCGAAAACAGGCTTGAATATGACGAGATTTGTTTTTGTGAAGCAAATCTTGTGATAATCAAGGGCGCCCCCAATAAGCCTGTTTTCGGGGTATTGATGATTGATGAACTGCTTAGACGCCGTGAGAACGCCGTGCTATGCTCAATTTGTTTGCTAAATTAGCCGGCACTCAAAATGTTCTAGATAAAACCCTGATTGTATTTTGGTTGTGGTAGCGTATTATTTGACCAAGTTGTAAAACGGTGTACTGTTGTCAGGCAATTTTAGTACTTATACAGGGTGTCTCTAAAAACAATATGTACCCATTTTCAAATTCATATTATTGCAAAACTACTGAATATTTCAGGAAAATACAAATGTCTGTGGAAAGGGTAGAATGTTCTCTGTCTAATGGTATAAGGTTCATTATGTCATTGCCATGGTTGATTAAACAAACGAGACAGTTATGAAAGGTACATAAATCAGCACTATGACAAGTTGGGATGATAAGGTGGGAAGAGACATGAGACACCCTGTATATCACTATAACACTGTTAACAATAATCCTGTAAAAATTACAGTAATTTACTGGCAGCACGGGCGCCAGTAGTGTACTGTGAAAAATGTAATGTACTGTTGGGTGGCACGGGTGGCTTGTGAGGCGCTCGCCTCTCACCAACCTTAACACTACAAACATATACCGGCTAAAGTGAACTAAAATATTCCAATCATATAAAGTTAAAAAGGCCTATAGTCTGGTCGTTGGGCATTTTGACCAGGGAGAAAATGGTATAAAAATGATATTTACACCAGATGAGCGGAATGTACCACTGAACAACATATCAAAAATCCCTTTTATATTTTGCAAGTTTTTGTGTGGAAACAGATTTTAGGAGACCTTTTGCAGTTCACTGACCTTCGCTGAAGAAAGTTGGGGATCTAAGGTCTAGGATTGACCGGGAATGTGTGAATGTGTGAATGTACTGAGCCACTTCACATCCATGAAATGTCCCAGATGGTCAGCGTCTCCAACAGCCTCTCCTAGTCAAACTCCTACTGCCCGGCTTCACGTGCCGATCCCCGTTGCAAACTGAGGGCAGAGGTGTGCAGGCGGGTTTCTGGCGCCTTAAAACCAGTTTGCTCCGGGCAGGTGGAACTCATTAACCATGGAAGGTAGTTCACCAAGGAGACAGAACTCTGATTTCAAACTCGGGTTGGTGGGGCTCGCAGCCTTGGTTGGCAGCCTACCTAGGAGAAGGACAACTCTGATTTCAAACCCCCCTACTGGGTCAAATGGAGCTGGGGTCCCACTAGGCATCTGAGCCCAGCACTGCTGACTCCTATGGCAGCCCCTGCATCCAGGATCTACCTCAGACGTACTGGCATTGCCTTTCCTCTGCCTCGGGTAGTTTCTGGACGAGAGAAGCCCTTGATCAATAATAGGACCATCCAAGGTGCTTTAACAGTCCTGGCTTAGACCATCCATCAGACCACCAGACAGTCAAACTAAACTAAACCGGACTATGATAGTTATACCGGTTATAAGCATAGGCCCATGGTGTTTACGGGGCTCAGTGCCAGGGATTGTAGTCGACAGTGGGAGATGTTATTTAACGTCATAGTATAAGCTACCGCCCGCTTTAACCAGTTCGCGCCGGGATTATTTTAACATCGCCGAGCCGACGGGCGGGATTATTTTTAACGAAACTCGATCCGAAGCGTGTTTAGGCCGATAGTGCTGGGTAGCACACCCACGCATTTCCAGTCTTGCGCGCTGCTGACATACATTTCCGAACTTGAACTTGGCGTGTTTATTCGTCATCCGTTTTGAATTTGGGAAAATTTTTGCGTTTATATACGTCATCCGGCGCGAACTGGTTAAGCCAGGCAGCCCCTGGTCAATTAGGTGCTACTCACACCAACACACTCCCAGTCTAGGTGTACCGGGAATTCAAGTGTGCTTCAACAGCCTGCAACTACAAAGTTTATCTTCGCGACTTGGAATGTACGGACTATGACCACAGGAATGTCCCCCGACCTTGATTTAGATAATGTTAATTTTGAACCAAGAAAAACTGCTACCATCGACATGGAACTTTTAAAGCATAATGTGGACATCGCTGCCCTACAAGAGACAAGGCTCTCAGACACTGGAACCATCAAGGAAGAGAATTACACCTTTTTCTGGTTTGGGAAACCAGCCGGAGAGCCACGGACCCATGGTACTGGTTTTGCTGTCAGAAACTGCCACATCGGCAGCATCCAGATCCCAACGGCTGCCAATGCGAGACTATCTTCACCCAGACTGAACTCCAGACTGGGTGAGTTCCTTGTTATCTCTGCTTATGCTCCGACTCTGAACTATGACGCGTCTGACAAGGACCTTTTCTACAATCAACTTGAAGATCTACTCCGAACTTCAGCTGAGACCACCCGAACTGTTTTACTCGGTGACTTAAATGCACGAGTGGGCTCCGACTACAATAGCTGGCCCGATTGCATAGGTAAATTTGGAGTTGGTAATATGAATGAAAATGGTCAACGACTGCTCGAGCTCTGCTGTCGGCAAAACTTGTGTATTACTAACACAATGTTTCCTGGAAAACCTCACAGAAAACAGACCTGGTGTCACCCACAATCTAAATCATGGCATCAGCTTGATTTCGTTTTAGTGAAACAGACACAGACAGAAACAGACTGTGACACAGATAATAGCCTTGTCTGCTCTATAATGTCACTGCAGCCTAAGCCATTCCATCGTCAAAAGAGGCAAACTGCCAAAATCGCCATTCACAAAACCGTACTGCCCCATCTCAATGAGACATTCTGTGTTTCGCTGTTCTCTGCTGTGGATAGCCTACCCACTGCAACTGACCCTGATGTATACTGGGGCTCCCTCAGGAAGACCATTCATGAATCGGCACTCGCAACATATGGCAAAAAAGGTAAACAAAATCCTGACTGGTACAATGCCTCACTCCCTATCATCCAACCTGTACTGGAGGAAAAGAGGAAGGCTCTCTACTACGTTTGAAAGCTCGACCAACCAGACAGGCTCGCACTGCCCATTGTATTGCAAAAGCCAATGCCCAAAGAGCAGTTCGCGCCTGTGCTCGTGAGTACTGGGATTCTATCTGCCTGGATATTCAAACTGCAAGGGACTGCGGTGACACCAGAGGGATGTACACAGGAATTAAGAGGGCCACAGGACCAACTACTCAGTCCAGTGGAGTACTCAAACAGAAGGATGGTACCGTAATCAAAGACAAATCCAACAAACTGAATCGCTGGACTGAGCACTACAGTGAACTTTACACAGGGCAGAGTCGGGTCTCATCTTATACAATCGCCTCTCTCCCTAATGCACCACCAAAGTTTGACTTAGATTTAGAACCTGATCTAGAAGAGGTGACGGCTGCCATCAAAAGAATGCCACTTGGTAAGGCTGCTGGTACAGATGCCATTTCTACGGAACTTCTGAAAGCTGGCATTGACCCCTTAACTGAGAAACTACACCACCTTGTTTCCCTTTGTTGGTTTGCCAAAAGTGTACCTCAGGAGTTCAAGAATGCAAAAATAATAACGTTGTACAAACGAAAAGGAGATCGAGGAGACTGCAATAATTACAGAGGTATCTCTCTCCTGAGTGTCACTGGGAAACTGCTAGCTCGGCTGATTCTTGCCCGTTTACAAGTTCTTGCGGAGGAGATCTACCCAGAAGCTCAATGCGGCTTCAGAGCAGGTCGATCAACAACAGACATGATATTCTCTCTGAGGCAACTGCAGGAAAAAGCTCGTGAACAGCAACAACCGCTGCACTTAGCTTTTGTGGATCTAACAAAGGCATTTGATCTTGTCGATCGCCAATCTCTATTTATTGTCCTTCAGAAGGCAGGTTGCCCACCAACTTTACTATCTCTGATAAGATCCTTTCATAAGGGGATGCAGGGTTGTGTCCAGTATGATGGCGATCTATCTGACATATTTCCGATCAATAGAGGAGTCAAGCAGGGGTGTGTATTGGCTCCGACGCTGTTTGGTGTATACTTCTCCTTCATGTTTCGGAGGGCCTTCATCAATCTACCTGCCTCTACTGGAGTATCACTTCTTACAAGGGATGACGGTAATTTCTTCAGTGTATCTCGCTTCAAAGCAAAAACCAGAGTGCAACATTTTGTCACTAGAGAACTACTTTATGCTGATGATGCAGCACTATGTGCAAACAGTCCCAGACAACTTCAGGAGCTGCTTGATGGGTTCTCACGGTCCTGTGCCGACTTTGGATTAACTATCAGCCTGAAGAAGACTGTTACCCTGTCCTCTGAGCTACTTGACGACAACCACCAGTTCACCGTCAATGACACTACACTGGACCGAGTAAACAAGTTCGCATACCTCGGCTCTGCAATTACATCCAACGCTACTCTTGACCCGGAAATCTCTGTTCGGCTTGGAAGGGCTGCTTCTACATTTGGGCGCCTTTCTAAGCGTGTATGGAATAACCAACAACTTTCCATCTGCACCAAAGTCTGCATCTAGGATGCCTGTGTGCTTAGTGTACTGCTTTACGGTGATGAAACCTGGCCGACATACAGAAGACAAGAAAGCAGACTGAGTGCGTTTCACACAAGATGTCTCCGCTCCATTCTGGGAGTTACCTGGAAGGACAAACTACCCAATGAGGAACTGTTCAGGATAACCAAGTCTCAGCCATTGCCATCAAGGCTCAAGTTCACCCGTCTCCGCTGGGCTGGTCATGTGACCCGTATGGAATCACACCGAATCCCCCGCTCCATACTTTATGGAGTCCTCAAAAATGGAGACCGACCAGTTGGACGTCCCAAACTACGTTTCAAAGATGTCTTGAAGAGAGATTTGGTAGACTTTAAAATCCCCACCAGGTCATGGCCTCAGTTGGCTAGCCACCGCTCCAGCTGGAGGTCTATGCTGTATGATGGGATGAGACATGATCACCAACAAACTGACAACAAGATGAGGAGAGGAAGATGTCCTGATGGATGCATCTAAACTTGACATTGTCGTCCGCGACAGACATCTGCCAACTACTACTACTGACCTTCGCTGAAGAAAGTTGCTGAAAATCATGCATCGAAACACATTTGAATTCAATGGCAGGTTTTTCAGACATAAAATTGGCGTGGCCATGGGCAGCGAATGCAGTCCGGGGATCTGTGAAATAACCCTATTCAAATACGAACAAGAAAAAATTCTCCCTCACAATCCCTCAATTGTGATCTACATGAGATATAGAGACGATGTTCTTATCATCTTTAACATCACCGATTTTTAACATCACCAAGCCGACGCGCAGGATTATTTTTAACGAAACTCGTTCCGAAGCAGGTTCAGGCCGCCAGTACCGCGAAGCACACCCACGCATTTCCGGCCTTGCTCGCTGCTGACAGACATTTCCAGCCTTGCTCTTGGCGTGTTTATGCGTCATCCGTTTTGAATCTGGGAAAAACTTTGCATTTATATTCGTCATCCGCACGAACTAGTTAACTTAATTGAACAATTAAATATTCAGATAATAAATTTGATAGATGGCATGCAGCTAGAAATGTAGCAAATTAATTGTCATATTTTGTGTCCCAACTTTATGGAATGGACCGATATCCGATTCGAACTAGCCAACTGAGCCTGGTTATGCAATTCCCATCTTCTGTTCATGCACATATTGTTCAGCTTAATTGCGAACGAATTACGTACATGTACGACTGACAATTCACAAGTGCCCATTGTCCTTTATATCCACAGGTGCGTGCAAGCCGCCACGTGCCAGGGCCAGTCGGTCGAAACCAAGAGTAAGTTGAACGACCAGTTGAACAACGCTCCAGCGTCCTATGGGGGCGCCCTGATCAAGTTTGCACGGGGCGAGTACTTCTACATGTGCAGCCGCAACAACAACTTCACCAACCGCAACCAAAAGGGAAGGCTCCTGGTAAAGTAGACATGCTAATGAAATTGGTAACGGCCGGCAAACCACCAACGTCTGATTTTACAGAGCAACACTTTACAACTCGAGTAGTCCAGTATATACCTCATACACATTTATGATTGAGGGCCATTCTTTGGTCGATTCACCATCACGTGTCAGCCGCAATTTGTTATGTTTGCCAATCACTTACGCGAGTATTCAAACCGCGCGGCCATCTTACTATAGACCATGTTAATTAGTTTGGCAATGGGTTAAAATCAGAGACGAGCGGAAGCCGAGAATTTTCAATTTTAAATTTCCAGTTTTCAAATTTTTAATATTCAAAATTTCAATTTTCAATTTTTAATTTTCAATTTTTAATTTTCAATTTTCAATTTTCAATTATTAATTTTTAAAATTTTCAATTTTCAATTTTCAATTTTCAAGTCCCCTCAACTTATCACATTTATAAAAATTATTTCCAGAACTATTTTGGTAAAACAATTAAATAGCATAAAAGTGCATCATAATTGTGACCTGCTCTGTGAAAATGAGTCAGATGTCGCACAGCGCGCTCAGATTTGGGTGGTTGAACGCGGAGAAGGGGTTTTCGTAAGAAAATTCGATATTCCTAATTCATGATTTTCACCTTGGTTATATTTTCAATTTCTACATTAAAACATGCTGAATTAACACAGTGGGAAGGGCTTGGTTGCTTAGGGTTTCTATTGAATACATCTCCTAAAGGAAAATAATTTTTTGAATGCATGATTTCTCATGAAAGGGGTTTTTAGATTTCGCAAAATTGTCAACATTTAAATTGGTATATCACAAGAACGCAACATGCTACATACCTCCAACATATATCAAATTAAAGAGGACAGTGTACTCTTTCTAATGGTATACATCTGACTCATTTTCACAGAGCAGGTCACAATTGTGGGTCTACACAATTTGGAAATCCCAATTTAAAATTACCTGCGATTGAACGCATTACCACCAAAACACAACTGTCCACGGCTGTGCATGTACCGATACCATATGCACATTATACTGCACATTTGCACCCACTTGCAGAAGAAACAGCAGTGTTAGAATGCATGGTGCACTGTGACAGCTGCAAAAAAAGAAATTTTGGAACCAAAGAGTCAATTCAGAAATTCAAATATCAGGATCATTCCATTTATTATTTCTCCCCCTATGTGCATAATTTGCCAACATTGTATTTAAAAAAACACAATTCTTCTCGAAGGGAACTTCTTTTTCACTTGCCCTGTTTTACCACTAAAATAAAGTTCATAATGAATTTATTTTCAACACACCGTATACACGTTAAAGGGATCTTATACGTTTGGTAATTACTCCAAAAATTAATGGCAATAAAAACTTACTTGGTAAGAAGCACAGCAGCTTTGGATAGTATAATGCATTTTTAGAAACGTTTTACTTTGTACTGCGGTTATAAAAAAAGATATCACTTTTTATCCCCAAAAATTTGAATCTGAGAAGCGTTACTGCAGTGACGTTTCTCAGATTGTGTATTCCAATCAGATTATTCTTCCTGCGTGGACTGACATAACCGCTCCAGATTTTCGGCAATATCTCAAAATCGCTACCAACTTTTGAAATGAAATTTTTACAGGTTAGTTTTATGGTATATATCTATAACTACATAGGATTGAAACAAACAGTGGGTTCCAATTACCAAACGTATACCATCCCTTTAAGACTGCAAAGATTTTATTAGATTCAAATTTCACAAAAATATTAGGTACTAATGTGTTTTGGCAACATGAATCCATGAATTTTAAAACCACGTCTGCTTCTAGCTAAAATCAATTCTGCTTCTAGCTAAAATCAATTGTATTTAAAGGTTTATGGTGTGAGGTTTCAATGGTTGTTTAATTACACTGATCAGAACTAGTGGTATACTGCCAAGAATGTTGCTTTGATTAAAATTCATGATGTTTTATGAAAAACAACCCATCAGGTGACAGTAGTAAGTGTAGTATAAATTGTACAAGCATTGTTTTCTGTACTTTGTTAATATCCAAGCAAGTCTGTTGTTTTAGATCTTTTTGAAGTTTGAATAAAACTTACGCAATATTAATGTCACCAATTACTTCATCAAAAGTGTCTTTATTGAACTCTGAACACTTAACGCTGGCGTTAATTTTTAGGGGAGTGGGGGGGGGGGGGGGGGGGGTTCCATCATAAAGTCTCCATCTCACTCCCTTAAAAAAAATCCCCACAACCTCGAAGCAAACTTCGCAGAAAGAATGCATCTCCAAATATACCAGACACCCTAGACATCCTGGGTATTGTCTCGATCCCTCAATATACTCGCTTCCGATGATGCCAACATCGCTCCAATGTCCTCCAAGTCAACAAATCGTCCTACCGACAACTCCACCTCATTCGCTTAACGCCCATTCCAGCTACACCTAAACCCCCATTCCTCCTATGCCTCCGTTCCGTCTACCCCCACTCCTTTCCACCCAGCCTATTTTGCCCCTATACTTCCGAACTGTTAGGTGGAAAATCATCCACTCTGACAGTGGTACATATTGGGCCGCAGTTAAAATTACGAGGAACAAAATATCACTTTCCGTCAATTTGTTGAGTTGTAAACAAGTAAACAAATAAACAAGTATTACTACGTACATGTATTAATGTTTAAAGTATACTATACACTTTTATGTAAAAAACATTAAACGAAAACCCTAAACAAAGGAGAGAAGTGTTTCCAAACGTAACAAACTATTGTTGTATTTAGCATACACATGAAACCACAAAGGTGAAAGGGTTTCCTGTATTATAAGAAAACAAGTCTTATTGTATTGAGTGATCCAAACAATGCCGCTTCCCAGGTTGTATTGTACAGTTGGGCGTGATCTCTGGCAACACGGATTCTGGTGTTTATGACTTCTGAATAGCGACCCTAAACAAAGATACTGACAATATTTGGGAGACCGCCAATATAGGGGCAAGATAGCTCAGTCGATAGAGCGCTGGTCCAGTAATCTCGAGGTCGCAGGTTCAACTCCCGCTTTGACAATTTCTTTGTTCACTTTAAATTATTTAGGCCGGTTCCCAAACCCCGACTTTGCCCCGGCTCTGTTGGTGTAGTATGGCAATGAGGAGGGAGCCAGGTCAGACTGAAGTCGGTGTTTGGAAAACGGCCCAAGTTCTCAAAGCACTGTCGTCTGCTGCAATTGGTCTTGAATCCTAAACATTAGCTTACACAGGCATGTCGATCGAAGCAAGTTACCAGGCAGATTGTTAGAGGACAAAACGTCCTAAATGTTTAATAGGCCATGTTCGAATAGTTGAACTTGGCTGTGACTTCGGCCGTTGTTATGCTGTTGCTAAGGGCGGACATAGCTAGCAAATCGTACACGGCCTTAGTCTCCATGC
This sequence comes from Crossaster papposus, assembly GCA_037893245.1. Taxonomy (NCBI): domain Eukaryota; kingdom Metazoa; phylum Echinodermata; class Asteroidea; order Velatida; family Solasteridae; genus Crossaster; species Crossaster papposus. Next base: position 245,472 of record JBAIAA010000088.1, on the reverse strand, counting down.
ATGAAGTGCTTGAAAAGCAACCTTCCACTCAATAGAAAACAAAAGAGTTTCACACGTTTGTTTATTTTGAAGTTCTTTGGCGCTTGAATGGTTTTTATTGCAATTAGTTCTTGGTATTAACCTAAATTGACCAAACTATACACTGTTTAAAACAATTAAGACAATAAGTGGCGCTCTTCATTGCAGCCACTGATAATAGTTAACCCAAGGTCAGCGGCAGGCTGCATTGTCTATCATTTATTTATTATATTGGGTACAAATTGCCCTTCATTAGCATATTAAGTTATGGCCGATAAACGAGTTCCGACACAATAAGAGGGCGCCGTTTGTTTTGGGGATTTTTGCTCTTTAGAATTTCGTTTTGATTATAGTGTGCGAGACCGCCTTATTGAACATCGTTTTACTCTTACAAGACCTGTACACACAAAAAAGTTGCACATAATTAATGCAGGTCGTACCATAAAAAGAAAAGTTCTTGTATACCATAAGCGATGGTGTTTAAATCCCTCAATTGTAAGTTTTATTCCAAGAATTAATGACAAATTCACTTGATGTAACCATGGTAACAGGAGGTATTAAAACCAAAGTAGACAATTCTTTCTTATAATGGTCTTTAATCCGATATTCAAACAAGTGCTAAACACATTTTCTTTTTATAAATAAACACTATGATACAATAACCAGAATTTTACTAGTTTTTCCTAGATTAGAGTTTAAAGTTACTTTAATTACTTTAATTCAAAATAAGGTTTTAGCGACTTCGTTACCATTTACGTTAATGTACATCGTTAGCCTCGATATCAGTCGTCCCTAGTTTCTTTTTTCGCCGGGCCGGTTCGATGGCCATTCCAAATATCCGTGGGCACAAAAAGGAGCAAATCGTACCTGGAAATGAAGAAATAACAAGTGCGTTATTAATTGCCATGTGATGTGAGCACGCACGTTTAGGTCAAGGCTTGGGGAAAATGGCCCTAAAACGCGGCTATAATGATAAGTACGCATATCAATGGTTTTATCAACGCCCCAAGCCTCAAATGTCATTTTTTTTTAGATTCTTAAAGAATTTTACATGCCCCTCATTAGTTGGGCACCGCCACTGTCCGAGACCATGTAAAGAATGGCAAATAAAATACAAATACATATATACAAGTAAAATAATGACAAATAAAAAGCAGTACATGACAATGTCATGATAACTTCGATTTAGTGGTTTATAACATTATGCAAGGATATATAGGTCATTCTTACCATGAAGCTAATTACCACGAAGGTGCATTCTGTTGGTTGCAAATAGGGATCTCCCAGATCAGGACCTCGCAAATTTGCAACGTGGCTCCGTCTTTCGGAATTCTAATGGCGACATTAGTTCCCGCAATAGGTGGGTCGCAAATGACGATGTTCATACCGCCGGGAATGTTGGCCGACTGTGCGGTAACAGGCGAGCCACACACCATGGGTCCGACTTTGTTTATTCCCCCAACAAGCACCATAGCTCCGGCCAAACGGCCATCTATAATGGAAATAAAAGCTTTGTAGGAAATTGCACGTGTTTTGCTTTCATGACTGGCAATACTAAATGCAGAGACCAATCTTTGTAACAAAGCCCATTTATCAAAAATGAATACTTTCATCCGTAAATTCTTTAAATATTATGCGACGGCAAATATGAACAGAAATCCTCGATGAATAGTTATGATTAATAACAGGCTATGTACCTAAATGTTCGACCAGGTTCAGCTAATTTGACAATCGAAAAACGTCCAAATTATAGAAACCAAAGTCTGAAATGAAGCAAGGGAAAACCCAAAACAAACAAAAACCTCAACAAACCAATTTCAAATATAAAGCTTCAACTTACAGTCGCCATCCCGACGGTTGACAATGCCGACTTGCGCAATACAGTGAGATTCATCAAGACGCATTTGCCACCATGGGTTATTCTCCGTTACTGGAACAAACGGGATTAAAACAAATTATGGGTTTTTACCGAAACACCAGGCGTAAGGTTACGCATTAATGAAGTGACAACAATGACTTCAAACAATGTCACATTGTTCCTACATACTGAATAATTGGGGTTTTTTTCAAAATGAGACGGGACAGGGCAGAAGTTGATATAAGGGTTCTCGTGTATTAGAAAGGAGGGTAAAATTCTTGCAATGCTGTTGGTTGCACTTCAATCAGAGATTCCGTTAACAAGTTTAGGCTGTTTAAAGTTCGCAGCCTAAACATGTATCGACAAGTAAAATGTTGAGAAAAAGGCCTTTGAAGTTTCGAACATGATGGGAACAATTCCAATTGTTTTTCCATAAAAACACTTGTTTTCACTTATTTCATACTATTTCTTCACAAACTATAGTTAGTAGGCATACCGAAGATTACAAACTTCAATGAATCTGAAAATTGAAACAAAAATTTCCATTACTCATTATTTTGCAGTTTTCTTAATTATACCCTGTGCCCAGTTCCATCTCATTTTGCCAGAACACCTCACAATTGTTTTAAACATTACAAAGAAATTTCAAAGGCCGTTATTGGGTCATTCATTTGTTTCTTTTGTACTTGTATATTCAGTGTGAAATAGATCCAATGCGCACTGCATCAGTGTTGGACAGCACAGTCTTTATGACGGCTGTGCCGGAAGACATATTATTCGAGTTTGTTTAGTTTGGGAGATTTAAAGAGGAAAGGTAAAGGGCTGAAAACAATGGCCACAAGTGGGCCTGGTTGGGATTGGAACCTAGGTCAATGGTGTAAAAGCGAGGAAAACTTGACCAGCCCGACACTGCGAGTACTGATAAAGCACCGATTTACCCGTTTGGGCGCATGATCCTCCGTTGATCAGATCAGAGTTGAAATTGTTGTCCACTGCTTTTCCAGACACGTAAGTCATGCCGTTGATTTGCAGAGTGGAGCTCTGTTTAGTCTCGGGATTTCTCATTTTTACCAGTGTAAGAGTTGGGCCTGCAAGTAAAGTTAGTTCACGGTGATGTTACTTCAACCTATAATTGAAACGGTACTTCTTCCTTTTATAAATGCATTGAATATATTACTTCCGTGTGAACACACTATCTAAAAACTAAAAATGTTCCGAGGCAGTGTCCATTTTGACATCATTCTTGCATAGGTGTATTATAAGCAGATTGTAATGCCTTCAGCTTATGTGCTACTTGTTTACATTTGAATGTTTGAACTAACTGACTTCACGAAAAGAACTATTCACAATCGAGCACAACAGCCCGTCTTCGATGAGTGTACATGAAGCGCTACCCATTGCACACGTGGTCCATACACATGCGTCTCAGTTGTTTCACCAACATTGTTTTTAACTATGCAACTATTGATGAAACTTTTATTTAAAAAAAAAAGGGCACCATGCTATAGAGAGATTTCTTTTATAGGAAGTTTAGAGTCATTAATATCTTTACCTAAAGTAAAGTTTTGAAAATATTTTTTGTTTATTAACATTGTTACAGAAGGTACATTGCCCCATTTAGTGCATACTCAGCCCACTTGCCTTGCTGGCCAGATCTACGCTTGACGTCATCGAAGCGCTTCGACTCTATAACAACAAAAATGAATGGGTTTTATAAGGCAACGGCGAATTCATTTAAGTTGGTCATTTTAAAGTTAGATAGAGACGTTACACTTTCCCATTTACCTTATTCACAAGAAAGCCATTTTGGCCGCGTTTCTTATTTGTTTTAACTGAACTATTGATTGGGATGGTGCCAGACTAATTTTGCAGTTAAGCCTCTGTTAACTAGTTTTAATGTGGCTTAAAACTTTCAGATATGTTTAATCACGAATTTTAACCTATTCATCGTATCGCACATATTAATTTGTAATTAACTTTTGGTAATTTCTATCCGATAGTTCCCAAACATTTAGATGTTACCTCACTTCCGATTCAATATGGCCGACTCGTGAATAAAACCCTTGGACAAAACAAATGGGCAACGAATATTCGAAATTCTGCCCCTTAATCGGTCTTTTGCCTACATGGCATATCGTACCTTCCTCGGGTTCAGCCTCATCCTCGAAGAGATGTCTTTCCAAGGCGCGCTGTAAAAGTTCCAAGTCGCGAGAAAGTTCCTCCTAAAAAGAAAAACAAAATGTGACATGGAAATTATACTCCATAATTATAATATACGTTTCACATAATGTGTATCGACTAGCCTCCTTTACCGAGGACAGTACTTCAACAAAAATATCGACTCGAGTGGCATCCGAATCTACAATCTCTGATTATCTAGCTATAGCTGGCGTTCTATACTGAAACTAATCTCCAATACATCGAATCAACCACTTATTTTCCTGGACTTATGAACGTCAAAACTTATCAAAACAAAAAAGGATGTTTTTGAACTCTTTTACCAGTGCCGACCCCTACCATTTTGCTTATTGCTTACCTTCTTATCGACTTCCTGTGGTAATGCAAAGACGGCACAAAACAGCGCCAGAGCAAGAAGCAAAAGACGAAACATTCTAGCTGTGTTGGGTGGATGTACAACCAAGGAGTGGTCAGTTGGGTCTGGTGGCCACGTGTGTGTCGATGGCAAGCGTTGATTGGAATGAAAGAATGGACTCAATGCCGGGGTATTTATATAAGGAATTGGGTTGCCCACTCGTGTGGAATAATGGTATAGATATAGACGTGCTCTATCTAATCAAAAAAACGTAAAGGCACGCCCACCGGGACCCCATCCAATCATCGTCATCGTTGGTCAGATGTCTATATACCCAGCACGATATGTGGCAGAGGGGTACCCCCCCTCTTATCCCTATACTTTATACGCGCTCAACACTATTGTAACCTAACCCATCCCCCCTTGAAACCTAAAAAGAATTCCTGAGATTCCAGGAACACAATGGTCAACACAAAAGAGGGGGGTTTTTCTCTGCCACATATCGTGCTTCATATGGATGTCTAACACGATTTATAATAGAGCCCCCCCCCCCCCCCCCCCCCCCCCCCATTATAGTCATTATAACATATGCAGGCTCTACTATTGTTACCTAACACGTCCGCCTTGATATCTGAAAAGAATTCCGAGATTCCAACAACACAATGACCAACTCCAAAGGTGTTGTTGGAATCTCTGGAATTCTTCTCAGATATCTATAGGTGGACGTGTTAGATAACAATAGTCTGGAACTAATAGAGCGACAATAGGGACAAGAGAGGGGGCGGGGGGGTGGGGGTCAATACCATAAATCACGATGGGTATAGGTCGACATCTGACCAAGGATGATGGTGATTGGTCGGGGCCCCGGCGTGCCTTATTATTGAAGAGAGCAGATCAACACAATTTTTGCACACGAGTGGGCAACCCAATTCCTTATATAAATACCCCGGCATTGAGTCCATTCTTTTATTCCAATCAACGCTTGCCATCGACACACACGTGGCCACCAGACCCAACTGACCACTCCTTGGTTGTACATCCACCTACAGCTACAATGTTTCGTCTTTTGCTTCTTGCTCTGGCGCTGTTTTATGCCGTCTTTGCATTACCACAGGAAGTCGATAAGAAGGTAAGCAATAACAGAAATGGTAGGGGCCGGCACTGGTAAAAGCGTTCATAAACATCCTTTTTAGTATTAAATAAATTACAACGTTCATAAATCTAGGAAAATAAGTGGTTTATTCGATGTTTTTGAGATTAGTTTCAGTATAGCACCGAGATTGTAGATTTGGATGCCACTCGAGTCGAGTTTTGTTCAAGTACTGTCCTCATTAAAAGAGGCTAGTCGATAAACATTATGCGAAACGTATATTATAATTATAAAGCATAATTCCCATTTCACATTTGTTTTTTTTATTTAGGAGGAACTTTCTCGCGACTTGGAACTTTTACAGCGCGCATTGGAAAGACATCTCTTCGAGGACGAGGCTGAACCCGAGGAAGGTACGATATACCACGTGGGCAAAAGACCGATTAAGGGGCAGAATTTTATTCACGAGTCGGCCATATTGAATTGGAAGTGAGGTAACATCTAAATGTTTGGGAAGTATCGGATAGAAATTACCAAAAATAACAAATTACTATGTGCGATACGATGAATAGGTTAAATTTCGTGATTATCTGAAAGTTTTAAGCCACATTAAAACTAGTTAACAGACGCTTACATGCAAAATTAGTCTGGCACCATCCCATTCAATAGTTCAGTTTAACAAAAAAAAAAAAAAAAAGTGTAACGTCTCCATCCAACTTTAAAATGACCAACTTTAACGAATTCACCGTTGCCTTCTAAAACCCATTATGTTTTGTTATAGAGTCGAAGCGCTTCGATGACGTCAAGCGTATATCTGGCCAGCAAGGCAAGTGGGCTGAGTATGCACTAAACGGGGCAGTGTACCTTCTGTAACGATTCTAACAAACCAAATTAATGTTCAAAACTTTACTTTAGGTAGAGATATTAATGACTCTAAACTTCCTGTAAAAGGAATCTCTCTATATAGCATGGTGCCCTTTTTTTAAATAAAAGTTTTATCAATATTTGCATAGTTAAAACCAATGTTGGTGAAACTACTAGGACACATGTGTATGGACCACGTGCGCAATGGGTAGCGCTTCATGTACACATCGAAGACGGGCTGTTGTGCTCGATTGTGAATAGTTCTTTACGTGAAGTCAGTTAGTTCAAATGTAAAAAAGTAGCACATAAGCTCTAAGCATTACAGCCCGCTTATTATAAGCCCATGCCAGAATAATATCGAATACTCAAAATGGACACTGCCTCGAAACATTTTCAGTTTTTAGATTGTGTGTTCCACGGAAGTAATATATTAAACAATGCATTTATTAAAGGAAGAAGTACCGTTTCAATATAGGTTGAAGTAACATCACCGTGAACTAACTTTACTTGCAGGCCCAACTCTTACACTGGTAAAAATGAGAAATCCCGAGACGAAACAGAGCTCCACTATGCAAATCAACGGCATGTCTTACGTGTCTGGAAACGCAGTGGACAACAATTTCAACTCTGATCTGATCAACGGAGGATCATGCGCCCAAACGGGTAAATCGGTGCCTTATCACTACTCGCAGTGTCGGGCTGGTCCTCGCCTTTTACACCATTGACCTAGGTTCCAATCCCAACCAATCCCAAATGTGAACTTTAAACAGCCATAACTTGTTTTTAACGGAATGTCCGATTGAAGTGCAACCAACAGCATTGCAAGGAGAATTTTATCCTCGTTTCTAATACACGAGAACCCTTATTTCAACCTCTGCCAAGTTCCGTCTTATTTTGAAAGAACCCCTCACAATTATTCAGTATGTAGAAACAATATGACATTGTTTGACGTCATTGTTGTCATTTCATTATTGCGTAACTTTACGCCTGCGTGTTTCGTAAGTACTCTGGTAAAAACCCATAATTTGTTTTAATCCCGTTTGTTCCAGTAACGGAGAATAACCCATGGTGGCAAATGCGTCTTGATGAGTCTCACTGTATTGCGCAAGTCGGCATTGTCAACCGTCGGGATGGCGACTGTAAGTTGAAACTTTATTTGAAATTGGTTTGTTGGGGTATTTGTTTTTGTTTTGGGTTTTCCTCGCTTCATTTTAGACTTTGGTTTCTATACTTTGGGCGTTTTTCAATTGTGCAAATTAGCTGAACATTAAGGTACATAACCTGTTATTATAACCATAACTATTCATCAAAAATTTCTGTTCATATTTGCCGTCATATAGTAATATTTACAGTGTTTACGGATGAATGTATTAATATTTAATAAATGGGCTTTGCATTCAGGGTATTTGCTATTGCCAGTCATGAAAGCAAAACGCGTGCAATTTCCTACAAATCTATAATTTATTTCCCATTATAGATGACCGTTTGGCCGGAGCTGTGGTGCTTGTTGGGGGAATAAACAAAGTCGGACCCGTAGTTTGTGGCTCGCCTGTTACCGCAGAGTCGGCCAACATTCCCGGCGGTATGAACATCGTCATTTGCGACCCACCTATTGCGGGAACTAATGCTAGGAGTCCACTGGGCCGCGCCAGTTTGCGCCAGTTTGCGCCAGTTTGCGCCAGTTTGCGCCAATGCAATTTGCCGTGGCGCCTAGCGTCGCCAATAAGGTGCCTAGTGGCGTGTAGTGGCTCAAACTGCCTCCCAACTGGCTCGTGGTGGCCCGTAACGGCACAAAATTTGAATGTGGCGGCAAGAAAATTTCAAAATGTTTGAAATTTTCGTCGCGCCACTTGCATCGAGCAATCAGCGCCAAGTGTCCGCCAAGTGGCACCAAATGGCGCGAACATATCGCCCTTTGGCGCAAACAATCCGCCTATTGGAATCCACTGGAATGTAATTGCGCGCGCCAAGTTGCGCCATATTTAGTAGAGATGTTGTTCATACATGCTAGGAGTCCACTAGGCCAGCGCCAGTTGGTGCCAGTTCGCGCCAAAGATTATGTGATTGGCGCGTAGTGGCTCGCTGTGGCGCCGAATTAATGTCCGCTCGGCATGTGTCGCCAAGTGGAATAAACTGGGTGCCATATGGCGTGCGCCAAATGCCACCCGGCTTACTCCAAAATGTTGCGCCAGTTTGCGCCAGTTCGCGCCATTACACGGCCATTTGATTCCAAAATTCACCCTGTTGGCGCCATTCGCGCCAATAGACGGCTACTTTGCGCCACTTGGTGATTAGTTTGTGCCAAAGGTCGCCAAATTGGTTTGAACTTGCCGCCGCTTGGCGCTACTTGCCGACTATAAAAATACCGGCCATCGGCTACCTGGTTCAGACCCTTCTCAGCTGCTTTTATAGGCGGCAAGTAGCGCCGAATGGCGGGCAACCAGGTGGCATTTGGCGCGAAGTAGTCACCAATCGGGTGCCGTTTGGCTCGCGCCACTGCACATTTGGCGCGCTTTGGCGGGCTATCCGCCTCTGTTGGAATTATTTGGCGCGCGCCATTACATTCCAGTGGATTCCAATAGGCGGATTGTTTGCGCCAAAGGGCGATATGTTCGCGCCATTTGGTGCCACTTGGCGGCCACTTGGCGCTGATTGCTCGATGCAAGTGGCGCGACGAAAATTTCAAACATTTTGAAATTTTGTTGCCGCCACATTCACATTTGGTGCCGTTACGGGCCACCACGAGCCAGTTGGGAGGCAGTTTGTGCCACTACACGCCACTAGGCACCTTATTGGCGACACTAGGCGCCACAGCAAATTGCATTGGCGCAAACTGGCACCAACTGGCGCTGGCCCAGTGGACTCGTAGCATGAGGAGGGTCTGAACCAGGTAGCCGATGGCCGGTATTTATATAGTCGGCAAGTAGCGCCAAGCGGCGGCAAGTAGCGCCAAGCGGCGGCAAGTTCAAACCAATTTGGCGACCTTTGGCACAAACTAATCACCAAGTGGCGCAAAGTAGCCGTCTATTGGCGCGAATGGCGCCAACAGGGTGAATTTTGGAATCAAATGGCCGTGTAATGGCGCGAACTGGCGCAAACTGGCGCAACATTTTGGAGCAAGCCGGGTGGCATTTGGCGCACGCCATATGGCACCCAGTTTATTCCACTTGGCGACACATGCCGAGCGGACATTAATTCGGCGCCACAGCGAGCCACTACGCGCCAATCACATAATCTTTGGCGCGAACTGGCGCCAACTGGCGCGGCCCAGTGGACTCCTAGCATAATGTCGCCATTAGAATTCCGAAAGACGGAGCCACGTTGCAAATTTGCGAGGTCCTGATCTGGGAGATCACTATTTGCAACCAACAGAATGCACCTTCGTGGTAACTAGCTACATGGTAAGAATGACCTATATATCCTTGCATAATGTTATAAACCACTAAATCGAAGTTACTCATGACATTGTCATGTACTGCTTTTTACTTGTATAAAGACCATTCTTTACATGGTCTCGGACTGGGGCGGTGCCCAACTAATGAGGGGCAAAACAAATTATTTAAAAGTCGCAAAAAAATGACATTTGAGGCTTGGGGTGTTGATAAAACTATTGATATGCGTACTTATTAATATAGCCGCGTTTTAGGAAAATTTAGGAAAGTTTTCAGTCTTAAAATCGCTTATAATTAATGCAATACTTCAATGACTTTGCATCTTTCTTCACCTTTAACTTGCATTTTCTTTTTCGCTTATTTCTTGTCTTGTCTTGGGCCGAACTGGCGCGAAGGTGATGCGCTGCCTTTGGATTTAGAGGGAGCCGCCTATAAACGATAGACGCGACGTGTTGACATCTGAAATATGTTCTTACATACTGAAATACATCTACGGTATGCGCAAACGTACGGTCTTGCGTAACGGATTTGGTTAATGATGACGTCGCGAGTCCGATCGCCTCTAAATTATGCGACCTTTCAATGCACTTCCAAATTAATGCAAACATGATGCGTGCGCATACCGCCATGGACGTTTGAATATAGGGCGCAAAAAATTTGTTAAAAGGACACATGGTCTATAGTCTGTGTTGTAGTCTCTCGCCATCACTAATTGTAAACGACATTTTCTCAAATCTCTCGCCTTGACCCAAACGTGCGTGTTCACACCACATGGCAATTAATAACGCACTTGTTATTCATTTCCAGGTACGATTTGCTGCTTTTTGTGCCCACGAGAATTTGGAGTGGCCATCGAACCCGGCGGGAAAAAAACCCAACTTGGGACGACTGATATTATTATTTTGAATTAAAGTAAATTTCACAAGTTTGAAAAGTTATTGTATACAAACTCTAATCTTATAAAAACTAGTAACATTCTGGTTTATTGTATCATTGTGTTTATTTATAAAAGAAATTGTTTTTACCATTTTGTTGAATATCGGATTAAAGACCATTATAAGAAAGTATTGTCTACCTACTTTTAGTACTTTCTCTTACCATGGTTATACATGAAGTGAATTTGTTAGTAATTCTTGAGGAATAAAACTATTACAATTAAGGCATTTAAACATCATCGCTTTTTTTTATGGTACGATCTGCATTAATAATGTGCATACTTTTTTGTTTACACGTCTTATAAGAGTAGAACAATAGTCAATAAAGCGGTCTCGCTCTAGTAAGATATTCACTCCACGCCATGAATCACAGATATTGTGTGAAGGCACTGTGTATAGTTTGTGGTAAAAACAATGTTTACGGTTTTACCCTATAATAAAAACGAAATTCTGAAGAGCAAAAATCCCAAAAACAAACGGCGCCCTCTTATTCTGTCAGAACTCCTTTATCGGCCATAACTTGATGCTAATGAAGGACAATTTGTACCCAATATAGGCCTAATATTTAAATAATAAACAATTAATACAGCCTGCCGCTGACCTTGGGTGAACTATATCCGTGCATGCCACCTATTGTCCATTTGTCACTTTTGTTTTCTTCAAATGGTGTGTAGTCCGGTTAATTTACGTCAATAGTGCACGCAGTGGCCGAACCAGAAAAAGGGCTCTATTTTAGGAGATACCCCTACCGGAGGTATAACAAGCTGGAAATGGTCTCATTTTACCCGTCTGGATCTCTAGTTTTTGAAAAGTTATGTTGTAGTTGCAGCAACTCTGTACAAGATGGTCTATTTATTAACCCTTTGCTTGCTAACAACGATATACCGTTGAACCTAATTTCACAAAAGACCCATTTTGTTTTTCAAATTTATAGTACTAGTACTATTTACCTTGTCTGCCTTCTTTAAAGCACCAAACAAAGGTTTTCTTCGAATGACAAATCATATCACTCACGCGTGACGGCTTAAGTCAGGGAGAACGCTACGTGGCCCTATGTTCATCTTGAAAGAGTTATGGACGGGTCAACAGGAAGAGACAGAGGTAAGATCAACATACCAGTATGTTATTGATCTGAAAGAGCGTCTTGAAGATACATGCAAACTTGCATAGGAAACCCTTCAAAAATCCAAGGTAAAACAAAAACATTACTATGATAAGAGGAGTAGGGAACGTAATTTCAGGGTTGGAGATTATGTTCTCTTGCTACTTCCCACTGATAATAACAAACTTCTTTTACAGTGGAAAGGACCCTTTCCAGTAGTCGCCAAAGTAGGCAAGGTAGACTATCAGATAGATCTTGTAGGTAAGGTTAAAACATTCCATGCTAACCTTCTCAAGCTTTACATCCACCGCGAGAAACAGGTCCAAGATCAAAAGAAGATTGAAAAGAATGCGAATGAACCGCTCGTTGTTAGTGTAGCACTAGTTGACTCTGAACAACTTGATGACGCCAACCGAATTGTAGACGAAGAGCTGCTTATTTCTCGGACGTTGAAGGCTACAGAAACCATACAAGATGTAAAGGTAAGTACTAGTCTAACCAGTGACCAGAACAAACAAATCAATACACTATTACTTCAGTTTACAGATGTCTTGACCGATATGCCTGGAAGAACAACCATTGGCGAACATGAAATTAAACTGACTACAGACGAACCGGTAAGACTAAAACCCTACCCCTTACCTTTTGCACTAAAGGATACAGTTAATGAAGAAATTGCCCTGATGCAGAAGTTAGGAGTGATAGAACCATCTGAATCGCCCTACACATCCCCAGTCATGTTGGTTGCAAAGAAAGACAAGACAGTTAGATTCTGTATTGACTTTCGAGGGCTTAACCGCATAACCGTCTTTGATGCGGAACCCATACCTAGCCCCGAACAGATTTTTGCATCACTTTCACAGGATACATTTTTCAGTAAACTCGACCTAACTAAAGGTTATTGGCAGGTACCTCTTCATAGAAACTCAAGAGAAGCGACAGCTTTTGTCACACCACAAGGTTTGTATCAATTCTATATGATGCCCTTTGGACTAGTTAATGCCCCTGCTACCTTCAGCAGGATCATGAGAAGGATGTTGAAGGGCATGGACAATTTCATCGACGATATTTTAGTACACACCCCAACGTGGGAAAAACATCTTGTTACACTAGAGGAACTCTTTACCAGATTGAGAACCCAAGATTGACAGCCAAGCCAAGTAAGTATGAGTTACGATATCATTCACTTGAGTTCTTGGGTCATGTGGTTGGTGATGGGAAGATGAGTCCACAACCTGATAATCTACAACACATCAAAGTGGCCAAAAGACCAGAGACAAATAAACAGTTGCGTTCGTTTTTAGGATTGGCGGGATATTATAGACGCTTCATTCCAAACTTTGCAGCCATTGCGGTCCCTCTGACTGATCTAACCAAGAATAAAGAACCAACACACATTCAATGGGGTCCTAGTCAAGAAAAGGCTTTCACTACCCTCAAGAATAAGCTCACTACTTCACCGATTCTCCAGTTACCGGATTGTGCAAAGCCATTTTTACTATACGTACGGATGCATCCAACATTGTGGAGTGTCGTGGCCGAGCGGTTAAGAGCTTGGTTTTCTGTTCCGCAGAGCGTGAGTTCGAGTCTCGGTGTGGACACGTGTGTCCTTAAGCAAGGCAATTAAACCACTATTGCTTCGTCCTTCGGATGGGACGTAAAGTTGTAGGTCCCGTGTGTTGTATAATTTATAATGTGTGTATATATCTTTCCCATTATAACATTATAAAATTGTATAATGCACGTAAAAGAACCCAGAACACTTATCGCTAAGAGAAGGGGTTTGCCCCGGTGTTCCTGGCTGACACAGCCTCTGCCTGTCTACGGGTTTCTTCAGGCTTACGAGCTACAGTGCCTTGAGCGCTTTTGAAGGATCCTTGGTTTCATTACCAGAAATTAATAATAATAAATAATAATAACACCGGAATCGGGGCAGTCCTCTTTCAAGTGCGAGATGAAGAAGGTAAGTTTCCAGTAGCCTATGCAAGTCGCAAACTTCTCTCACGAGAAAGAGCGTATGCTATCATAGAAGGAGTGCCTTGCTGTGGTCTGGGGTATCCCGAAGTTTGAAATTTATCTTTATGGTCGTGAATTCGTGTTGCAGACCGATCACCAGTCTCTAATCTATATGCAACGGGCCAAGATGGCAAATGCTAGAGTGATGCGATGGGCACTTGCACTTCAACCTTATCGCTTTCGAATTGAATCTATTAAAGGAAGTGATAAAATTGGTGCTGACTATCTCAGCAGGAGTTGGGTGGCTGAAAGATAAGAACGTCTCAAGGTAGGTACATCAATGTTCGACAGTGCAAGAATAAAAAAATAATAAATATATAAAAAAAACTTTAAAAAAAGAATAAAAAAAAACCAAAAAAACAATTTGGTAATCTTGTTACCACCCTTCCAATGTATTGCTTTTGTGTATGTAAACAATAGCCCAAACAAAACTTTTTAATCCTGTGGCCTGCAGAGAGTGGGCACTATGAGGGCGCTGTCTAAGGTCAATGCACTTTTACTAATAAATGCATTGTTTTAACAGAAAGATAGAAATTGACTCCAACTATTGCCTTCATATTTCCTTGCCACAGGTATGTTGAAAACTTTGTATTATAATTACTATTATTGTTTAAGCATAAAGATTACTTATAAGGCTGAATTGAGGTATTTAGACTGAGGATGTTTATGATGGAGACAGATTTAAAAATGAACTTTCTCTTTTGTTCCAAGTTGTACAAATGGGTATAGGGAAAGTGTGTACAAGATTTACCTCATGTAAATGAAGATTTGAGGTTTTCCAAAAGGATTTTTATCACAAAGGTAAAAACTACCAATTGTGAAGATGCATGGATTCTATAGAGGAAAGTCCTCTCAGGATTTATGGCTAAGAGTAGTGATTTGTTAGGAATGCTATCATAGAAGAGATTTATAGAGGTATTTCAAACGAGTTTTGACATGAGCTCATTGCAATCTGCAGTGAGACAAAACTAAGTCTTTGTTGTTTTAGTATAACATGAGATTTACAGACAAGTGAATGAGTCTTAAGAAGTCATAGTTCAGGAGTAATTACATATTTTATTCCTTTAAAAGACTGGAAGGTTTAATTTCATAGATTGGATCCTTGAATATCAAGTAGAGTTGATCAGTCATGTAATTTGTAAATAGAGTCGAGTACGTGAAAACAGTACCTGGTTCAAACTTCAGTCGTGCTATTAGAATAGTCGGAATGCATTTGAGATGGATGCAATTAGAGATTTGGATATTCCATACTGTTGTAGAAAGGCCACACAAGGTTAAAGTTATGTTTCTCGTGTGCTGTTAGTAGTTAAATACAGATTTTCCAAGTTTGATTTTTAATGTTTAGTCAAGGTTGAACACTAGTGAAATGTTACTGTCTGCATAGTAATTTGAAGTATTCCTAAACCGTATACGTAGTTTCATTTATGAATATGATTATCAAAATGATATTTGACTGCGGATATATGCGATAGCTCCCTAGGTTAAGGAAAGCAGAATGTTCAACTTATGTAAATAATACTGGTTTTCTCTTATAATAGTTTAGCGTTTGTATTGAGGCACTTTTACTAATAAATGCATTGTTTTAACAGAAAGATAGAAATTGACTCCAACTATTGCCTTCATATTTCCTTGCCACAGGTTTACCTCGAGACCCTGGTTACATTTTGGCGATCTTGCCAGGACCCCTTCTCGAGATAAAGATACGGACCGGTGAGATGACGGCCATGCAGCAGTAGTCGAATCATTGCAACTAGCGGCTTGTAAGGAAGGAGTTGCCAAAAGAACGTCGAAGAAGGTTGGTGCATAGCTTAAGAGATAAAGTAAGCTTGTGCCAGACTAGCCGGCAGAGATGGCAACTACTGAGTCATTGGAGCAGCTAGAAGCAGATGTGAAAGCGTCGCTGTATGGCCTGACAACGGAGCAGTTGGAGGGTGTGTTGGAGCACTTACAAGTTGAAGTGAAAGGGAAGGACCGACGAGCACTGATCCGGCAGGTCAACCGTCACCTAGACAGTGGAGAGATGGAAGAACTGGACGACGATGACCTAACGACTCAACTCAAGACTCTGAAGTTGCACATTGGTGGGCCACTACAACCAAAGAAAGAGGAGGAGAAACCTGCAGACCTCCAGTTAGACCCAGCGGCGGCCACAGTGACCCTAGCACGGAGGGAGTTAAAGATTCAGGGGCAGATTGGAACTTCGGGTCAACCAGATAAATTGTCATTTAACAGTCTGGCTCGACAGATAGAGGACGCCCTTCAGAAGGGATATAAAGCCAGAGAGGTGATTTCTGCAGTTACCAGGGCAGTGGCGCCAGAGGTACCGCTTAGGAGCTACTTGGAAGGAAGGCCAGAAGTCACGCTTCCTCAGCTCCGCCGAATTTTGAGGGCCCACTTCAAGGAGCATGACGCCATTGATATTTATCAAGAATTGGTTGC
This sequence comes from Crossaster papposus, assembly GCA_037893245.1. Taxonomy (NCBI): domain Eukaryota; kingdom Metazoa; phylum Echinodermata; class Asteroidea; order Velatida; family Solasteridae; genus Crossaster; species Crossaster papposus. The sequence goes on along the minus strand of JBAIAA010000088.1, from coordinate 229,225 downwards.
TGCATCCCAGAACCAGAAAGAATCTCCACACGATTTCTTGATCCGTGCTATGTCTCTTCGCCAGAAAGTAGTTTTTGCCTCGCAGGAAGACCAATCCCCCCTGAGATACGACACCAACCTGGTCCAAAGCACGTTTATCCAGACACTGAGGACCGGCTTAAGTGGAAATCTAAAGGGAGAGATGCGTCAATATCTTCAAGATCCAAATATATCTGACGAAGATCTTCTGGAAAAGCTGAATGCGGTGGTGAGCCTCGAAGAAAAGAGATCAATCAAGAGGGTTCCCAAAACCAAAGTGAGCTCAATCGCCATGGCTACAAACGGCTCGACTGATCAGGTGCAACCCCCCCAGAAAAGCGCTGAGTCCATTCAAATTCAACAGCTGGCGGCAGGACTACAAGAATTGACGGCGTGTGTTGCCTCATTGAAGGAGTCCATGAGTAAGCCCTCCCCGTACAGAAGCGATCCACGACCACCATCCACTCGACCAAGGGGATGTACGAGCTGTCAGGAGAGCGGCAAGGGAGATGAATGCCGACATTGCTACAAGTGCGGAGGTGAAAATCACATTGCTCGGGGATGTCGTCAGGGAAACGGACCACGGTTGCCTCCAGGGGACAGGAAGTAACCGTTCCTCAGCAGAAGTCCCAGCGAAATGCAACTGTATCATCAATCCTGACCAATGAAATAAACACCACTATGATCTGTCACATAACCCCCAAAACCCAGGACAGGCTCACACAGCTAGTCGGAAGACGATGTTTGGTTAATTGCACCATCCAGAAACAACCGACACAAGTTTTATGGGACACTGGTGCCCAAGTCTCCATCTTGTCCAGTCAATGGTTACAGGCGAACCTCCCAGATGTTCCACTGTTAGCCATTGAGAAGTTAACAACACCAGACCTACACCTGACTGCTGCAAATGGAACATCTGTACCCTACGATGGATGGGTGGCACTAGAAGTAAGATTTCCAAAACAGCACACTACAATGACCGATATCCTGACTGTTCCATTCCTTGTGACGACCAACACAATGGCAGAACCAATCATTGGTTACAATGTAATTGAAGAGGTGATCCAGCATACCAATGATGTTGACTTACCCCAGCTGATGGCATTCACATTACCACATGTAAAGCAAAGCAACACTGAGGCAGTTGTCAACCTGATCCGCAACAACAATCCTGATGATTTTGGCCCTGTTAAAACTGGAAGGTCAACACTAATCATTCCCCAAAACACAACAGTAGATGTCAAGTGTAGAGTTCGTCATGGCCCACTACGAGAGAAGTTAATCACTGTGTTTGAACCCTCAGAGTTGAGTGGTTTACCAGACGGCCTGGGGATTGACGAGAGCGTGTTAGAGTTACAAAGAGGTTCGTCTAGCTGTATAAAGATTCCTGTGAGAAACCAGACCAGTAAAGACATCGATTTAGCACCACGCACACTGCTGGGAAACCTCCAGTTAGTACGATCAGTTTGTTCTGGTCGTATAGCATCTCCGTCTAACCAAACCACAGAACACAATGCTACTGTAAACACCATGCAAGCCGAAGCTACTACCAAACCAAGTCAGACGTCGAATTCTTCGGCAACTGAGTCCCGGCCATGGGACCCCCCATTTGAGTTGGCTAATTTGACAAATTCACAGAAGGAAGTAGTCTGGCAGATGTTACAGGATGAATCAGCAACTTTCGCCAACGACGACAAGGATATTGGTAACATCCCAGACCTTCAGATGAAAATTCACTTGACAGATCATATTCCCGTACAAAAGATGTACCAATCCATCCCAAGACCACTCTACCAGGAAGTGAAAAATTATATCCAGGACCTCATGGAGCGAGAGTGGATTGTGAAATCGAGCTCCCCCTATGCCTCGCCTGTCGTCTGTGTTCGTAAGAAGTGTGGTGGGCTCAGACTGTGTGTGGACTACCGGGAATTAAATAGAAAAACAATACCAGACCGTCACCCAATACCACGCATACAAGATGTGCTTGATGGCTTAGGAGGGAAGAAATGGTTTAGCACACTAGATCAAGGAAAAGCATACCACCAGGGGTACATGAGTGAAGAGAGCAGACACATGACAGCATTTGTTACCCCCTGGGGCCTACAGGAGTGGGTGCGAATACCATTTGGCTTGAAGAATGCACCAGCAACCTACCAGCGGTGTATGGAGAGTATTCTGGATGGACTGAACCACACCATTTGTGAAGTCTACCTAGACGACGTAATAGTTTACAGTGCCAGTTTTGAAGAACATGTTCAAAACCTTCAGACTGTCCTCCAACGGTTACGTCAACATGGACTGAAACTTAAAGCGAGTAAATGCCATTTATTCCAGTCAGAGGTTCGCTACCTAGGGAGGATTATCACATCAGAAGGCTACAAACCTGATCCTAAAGACACGGATGCCCTTCAGAGTTTGAAACAGAAGACACCAAAGACAGTAGGAGAGTTACGGAAGCTACTTGGTTTAACCGGATACTATCGTCGCTACTTGAAGGATTATGCAAAACGAGCAAAGCCTTTGTATACACTTCTTACCCCTGACCCGAGTAACACCAAGGAATCAACCTCAAATCACAGAGGGGGACGACAACCAAAGAAACCAAAGCCAACGAAGGGAGGCCAGACTCCATCGAGTACACCAATTCAGTGGCTACCTAGGCACCAAGAAGTGATAAATACCTTTCTTGACGAACTGTCTTCGACTCCAGTAATGGGTTACCCGAATTTCAACCTACCGTTCATTGTGCACACAGATGCATCCCAAGATGGCCTCGGGGCAGTACTGTATCAACAACAGTCAGAAGGACGACTACAAGTGATAGCATATGGATCCAGAGCCTTGTCCCCAGCTGAAAAGAACTACCATTTGCATTCAGGAAAACTTGAGTTTTTGGCACTGAAGTGGGCGGTCACTGATCATTTTCGTGATTACTTGCATTATGCCAAATCCTTCACTGTCTACACCGACAACAACCCCCTCACCTACATACTAAGTACGGCTAAGCTGAATGCAATCGGACACCGTTGGGTTGGAGAATTAGCAGACTACAACTTCACAATAAAGTACAGACCAGGCAGGGAGAATGGTGATGCTGATGCTCTTTCACGCATGCCACTAGAGCCCAACCGGTTTGAAGATCTTTGCACAGAAGAAATCTCCCCCACGATGATGGCAGCGACTGTACATGGCATTCAAATTCAACAGAGACCAGACTTTGCACTGTTAAATTCACTGGCTGTTAACTGCAATATAGTGGACAACCATGATGACCAACCTGAACCAATCGAGACTACTCAACCGTCCTCTAAGCAGGAAATTAAAGTAGCCCAACAAGAGGATCCAGCAATTGCACGATTCCTACAGTATAAATCAAAAGGTCAATGGCCAACACGAGCTGAACGAAGAGGAGAAGTATCAGACACAACTTCGATGATGCACGAATGGAAGAAAATGGAGATGGATGCTGATGGAATTCTGCAGCGGAAAACTAAGACGAAAACGCAACTGGTTGTTCCTCAGAAATGGAGGTCAGTGTTTTGCAGAGAACTACATGACAACATGGGTCATCTAGCCACTGATAGGGTTCTTCATCTTGCACGTGAACGCTGCTATTGGCCACACATGGAAACCTTTATTGAAAACTATGTCACCAAGCAATGCCATTGTATCCGACAGAAGAAGCCACCCAAACCAGTCCGAGCGCCAATGATGAGTATTGTCACCACAGAACCATTTGAACTCGTCAGTATTGACTTTCTACATCTAGAACGCAGTACTGGAGGTTTTGAGTATATTCTGGTGGTCATAGATCACTTCACACGCTTCGCTCAAGCCTACCCAACTATCAACAAATCAGGGCGTACTGCAGCAGACAAGATCTATAATGACTTCATCCTTCGATTTGGGTACCCTAAACGTCTACATCATGATCAAGGGCGTGAATTTGAGAATCATCTGTTTCGGAGATTGGGAAAATTGTCAGCAGTTGATGGTTCACACACTACCCCATACCACCCGCAAGGAAATGGTCAAGTAGAAAGATTCAATCGAACGCTTTTATCGATGCTACGGACACTAACAGAAAACCAAAAACATGAGTGGAAACACCATCTGAACAAGGTAGTACATGCCTACAACAATACCCAACATGAAACCACTGGGTTTTCACCACACTATCTTCTCTTCGGACGATCACCACGTCTCCCTGTGGACTTGGCATTTGGACTGTCTCCCGGCCAATCGGACTCCACCAAGAACCGAGACGATTATGTAGACAAGTGGAAGGATCGCATGAAAGAGGCCTATGAATTAGCTCGGAAGAGTGCGGAGAAATCAGCAGCCAAAGGAAAGGTGTATTATGACAGAAAAGCGATGAATACATCACTGGCTCCAGGTGACCGAGTACTCCTCAAAAACTGTGTTCCACCAGGTGGCCCAGGGAAACTTCAGTCCTACTATGAGGATAAGATACATGTCGTAGTATCCAAGAAAGGTGACTTACCAGTGTATGAGCTTTCCCCAGAGGATGGAATCGGTAGGGTGAGAACACTGCACAGGAATCTCCTTCTCCCATGCGATTTCCTGTCAGTTCAGGAACCTCCAGCTGAGGGTGACAAGAAGAGTACTACCAACAGAACTACACAGAGGAAGACAGCACATCCAAAGGACAAAGCAAGAAATCTTCGCCCGCACCCAGATGTCTGTTCAGAAGATAGTTCTGATGAGGAAGATGATTATCTTCAGGAGTATTTTAGAGTATTGTCCTCAAAGGAACCCCAAGCGACCCAAGATCAACTTGATCACTCTTCGTCATCGGATGAAAATGAACTGCACCAAGATAATGCTGTGATCGAACCCTCCAGTGACCACTCTACTGAAGGCAATGACGATGATCCGACATGTAGCCATACTAGTGATGATGGAAATGTTCTCTCTTCAAAACCGAAAGCATCTGATGTACATCATGACCCAACCCTAGCAGTCTCTCCTTCAAATCACAACTCTGATGCCACTGGTGTGGTGTCTGCTAACCCTTTTTCACATCCACAGATTGCTGAACAAGCAACAGCTGACACGGCGGATGGAAATCAGACTGAGCGGCGCTCGATGAGGCAAAGACACCAACCCAACACCTTCACCTATCAACACCTTGGATCACCAGACGCCAGTTGTATGCCTGTGAGTACTGGATATTGGAATCAATCACCAATGGTACCGGTAAGTCAGTTTAACCCACAATCCTTACCACAGCCAAATCCAATGGGCTTTGGAGCCGTCCAACCAATACCACAGCAGATGGATGTTTCACAACTTTTTCGGCACCAACAACCACTCCACCATTTCTATCGATGGCCATGTGATGTATCGGGACAACCCCTCCCTATCACTCCAGGATATGCTGTGGATAATCGAGTACCGGGACACAGATGGATGTAGAGTACCAAACAGTTAAACTAAGATATTCGAGAGATACCGAGTTAAGGCATAATTCGCAGTGATTTCTGACAGTGCTTTTTTCGCTATAACGATTTTTGATTGATAACGTGCGAAATCAATGGAACAGCATAAAGGATGGACTGGATTGCTGCAGCGGGGACAATGACGAGACTGTGGAGTGTCCCTCCAGTTAAGAGTTAGAATTGCTGAGAACAATATGCACTATATGAAACTACTGTACCACTACACAGGAATGTGTAAGGTCTACCCATTTTATGATGTGTGTTGATTGACACAAAAGACTGAAATGATGCAGGTAACGCGCGCAACCTGTTTACCACTTCGGACTCTCTGTCATTGGGACTAGGAAACAGTTCGCAAATGATGTTTAGGGTAATCACTCTAGTAATGGGTTGACTAAAAGTTTCCAGTGGATGAACAGTTTTAATTGTTTTTAAATGTCAGGGACGACATTTGTTTATGAGGGGGAGTGTGTTACCACCCTTCCAATGTATTGCTTTTGTGTATGTAAACAATAGCCCAAACAAAACTTTTTAATCCTGTGGCCTGCAGAGAGTGGGCACTATGAGGGCGCTGTCTAAGGTCAATGCACTTTTACTAATAAATGCATTGTTTTAACAGAAAGATAGAAATTGACTCCAACTATTGCCTTCATATTTCCTTGCCACAGGTATGTTGAAAACTTTGTATTATAATTACTATTATTGTTTAAGCATAAAGATTACTTATAAGGCTGAATTGAGGTATTTAGACTGAGGATGTTTATGATGGAGACAGATTTAAAAATGAACTTTCTCTTTTGTTCCAAGTTGTACAAATGGGTATAGGGAAAGTGTGTACAAGATTTACCTCATGTAAATGAAGATTTGAGGTTTTGCAAAAGGATTTTTATCACAAAGGTAAAAACTACCAATTGTGAAGATGCATGGATTCTATAGAGGAAAGTCCTCTCAGGATTTATGGCTAAGAGTAGTGATTTGTTAGGAATGCTATCATAGAAGAGATTTATAGAGGTATTTCAAACGAGTTTTGACATGAGCTCATTGCAATCTGCAGTGAGACAAAACTAAGTCTTTGTTGTTTTAGTATAACATGAGATTTACAGACAAGTGAATGAGTCTTAAGAAGTCATAGTTCAGGAGTAATTACATATTTTATTCCTTTAAAAGACTGGAAGGTTTAATTTCATAGATTGGATCCTTGAATATCAAGTAGAGTTGATCAGTCATGTAATTTGTAAATAGAGTCGAGTACGTGAAAACAGTACCTGGTTCAAACTTCAGTCGTGCTATTAGAATAGTCGGAATGCATTTGAGATGGATGCAATTAGAGATTTGGATATTCCATACTGTTGTAGAAAGGCCACACAAGGTTAAAGTTATGTTTCTCGTGTGCTGTTAGTAGTTAAATACAGATTTTCCAAGTTTGATTTTTAATGTTTAGTCAAGGTTGAACACTAGTGAAATGTTACTGTCTGCATAGTAATTTGAAGTATTCCTAAACCGTATACGTAGTTTCATTTATGAATATGATTATCAAAATGATATTTGACTGCGGATATATGCGATAGCTCCCTAGGTTAAGGAAAGCAGAATGTTCAACTTATGTAAATAATACTGGTTTTCTCTTATAATAGTTTAGCGTTTGTATTGAGGCACTTTTACTAATAAATGCATTGTTTTAACAGAAAGATAGAAATTGACTCCAACTATTGCCTTCATATTTCCTTGCCACAGGTTTACCTCGAGACCCTGGTTACAATCTTCCAGTGAAAATGTATTTTTTTATTGTTTCTGAAAACATTTTTTGAAAGAGGGGGTGAATTGTCACAATAAAACCACCTTTTCCTTAAATAGTGGTGTACTATTTCAGTTTAGTGAACTTGAATTAATAATAGTTGGGGAGACTGTTTGTGAATCTTGGGTAGATTCAATTAATTGGATTAATTAATATATTTTACTGTAATTTGACCTTCGTGGATAGATTACTTTTCATCTATACATGTAATTATAAATATAGCAAACTCGAGCTTGAGGTAATTTTTAAAGGGGTGGATTTAATGTATTAAATCAATTCAGAGTCGAGAAGAATCGTGGACATTGTTTTATTTTCCATTGTCTTTGAATATTATCAGAGGAAGTTACTGGATCTGACAAGGGGGAACACCCAAAACTGAAAAAATGTGAGCGCAAAGCGCGAAGGGGTGGATTTAATATATTAAATCAATTCAGAGTCGAGAAGAATCGTGGACATTGTTTTATTTTCCATTGTCTTTGAATATTATCAGAGGAAGGTACTGGATCTGACAAGGGGGAACACCCAAAACTGAAAAATGTGAGCGCGAAGCGCGAAGGGGTGGATTTAATATATTAAATCAATTCAGAGTCGAGAAGAATCGTGGACATTGTTTTATTTTCCATTGTCTTTGAATATTATCAGAGGAAGGTACTGGATCTGACAAGGGGGAACATCCAAAACTGAAAAATGTGACCGCGAAGCGCGAAGCCCTTATGGCGTGTGGTCCGGGGCCCGCTTAAGGGCCCCTGAAAATGTTGGGTTCTATATGCTTTGTGGTGCAATCTGAGGCGATTCCTGGCCTCTTTCCTCTGATTTTTTTAGCAAAAGTTTTCAAGATTATATTGAGATAAAATGGAGAATTATGGAGATTATTAATATATTATAAATATATAATATATATAAGTTTATATATGAATGTGGGCCACACGTAAAACTGGAACATGCGAGAATATATATAGCAAAACTGTCGCCGAAAAGATGAGCATTCGGACAATGTCCTAGCTTAGGGTGGACAAACCATAGCTCCATGGACAAACCAACTAACTAACTTTCTTACACAAGGTCATTAACAACATAACATTCATCCAGATATACTGCAATAAAAGGGTAATTGACAATGGAGGGGACTATATTGCCCATTCAATGACCACATGTCCACCAGGCGCGGGGTTGTTTATCGAACCTCGATGCCGAGTATTATACGTTGGTTAACGGAGCCACCTCTGATACCAACGAGCGGCTAGATGCGCGCCAGGCAGGTTCAGGTTGTCTTATGCGGATAACACCAATGTCCGGCCTCGGTCTCCCGCTGCGAGTAGAGACCCATGAGAGGGCTTCATGTGCATGGAGAAATTAAACGGGTGCGGGTCGCAAACTGGGGTTCCATTGATTTCTAAGTTTGAGAAAAGAGATGGCACTATCTCATTCAGTGACACTCCTCTCTCTTGATCTTTCACTGCAAGAAAAAAAGGGTAAATATTTGCCCAACTTTTACCCAACGTTGGTACAATAGTCAACGTACATGCCCAGCTTTAGAGCGAAAAACGCCCAACTGCCGTTGGGTAAAAACGTTGCCTAAAAGCTGGGTAAGATTGCAGACGAAATAGTTGGGTACTTTTATTCGTCCATTGGTTGGGTTAATGTAAAGAACCAATTGTTGGTAAGCCATAATTAACCAAGAAATGGTCAAGAATTGTTGACAAGTTGTTGGTAAATTTGTTTTCAATAATTGGGCATTAAAAAGACTCAACTGTTGGGTACTACATTTGCTAAATTTCAGGGCATTTTGTTGACCAATAGTTGGTGTTTGTAGAACGCCTAAATAAGGGATACTTTGAAAACTTGGCTTCTTTTTTGAATGTTTTTATTACAAACTGTTGAAGAAAACTTTGGAGCTCTTGGAAAAATAGAAAGCCTTTTAATTAAACTGATACATCTAACACTATTTGCTGAGGATATATTCATTTGTGGGCTGATTTTGTTTTTAATACAATTTTTAAAAGATATTACAATTTTCAACCGACAATCATAAATGTTGATGACTTGGTGTTTTAATTGCTACATGACATCACTTTAATTTAAATCACAACATGCAGCATGTTCAAAACACTTTATAAATACAAAATATGTGAGCTGACGATGGATGGTTGCCTTTTGTCACCTTTATTTTGTTATTTATAATATTTTTTTGGATATTGCAATTGGACTGATTTGGATTGATATCAGGGTTCCCTTGTGGACTTTATGGTTAATAAGTTGCTGAAATTGTTTGGACCTGAATAAAACTGAGTGGCATGCTGCAATCTGTCACTCGCACTATTTAATGTACATATGAAACTATGTGTGACTGAATATTGCATAAGATATCGTTCTGCCATAATAAATTTAAGGAGAAAATTTAAGTTTTAATTAGAAGCTTTTTTTCGGAATACGCAGTACCCAGTTCTTTATGTGAAAAATGTGGATACACTGGGTACCATGTATGTGTACACCCCCCCCCCCAACCCCACCTCTCCTTGTTCCCCTAAACTATGTTGTCACCCTGTCTTATGTGAGCAATTATCCACAGTAAGTGCTTAACAACAGGAGATCAAAGTGATTGCCTCTTAAATAAGGCAGTTAATTAAAAAATCCTCAACATGTTTACTGATAAACTTAAAACGTAATTCACCATAGAAGCTTAAAAACGCCAAAGTGATTTTTAATAGATTTTTAGGAGCAAATTGCAAATCCTTCATAATGAACAAAACGCGAGTGTGGAAGTGGTTGAACACATGATCAAGCTCTATGGCACATGCTTAAAGGCCAAGAAGGCCCTGAGAGCTCTCAAAGAAGGGCTCTCCTTTTTAAGTGTTCCAGGCTGGCCATAAATACACTTCTCAAAGAAGGTCCAGACACTGGAGCATTGGGCTTGATACTTGCAATCAAGCACAAAGTGAGCCTTATAACATACGTCAATGGCCTTCATCGGAGACTGCTGTGGTAAGGCCCGTTTCTCGATTATCACAAACACGTCTGTTGGCTCCAGCACAGATTTCCTGTACAAGACTAGCACGTAGGGCTGGGGGCGTTTTGTCTCATCAATGGTGTCCACATATGTTGGCAAGAAAGGTAAAACAAAGAAGAACATAATAATTTAATACATCGCTTAATTGAATAACTTCAGTAGCCCAATCACACCTCCCTAAACAAATCTAACAAGTTAAAAATATGCATTAGGAGTGTTATATTTTGTACACAGAGGACCTGAGATCGTCGGATTAATGGGCTCCAGTTATGGGACATTTTTGTGTTTGGACCTTTGATAATTTTGAAAAAAAACCAAACCTTTGGACTGTGAAACTATTTCAAACAAATAAAGGCCCAAACAAAAATGGGGGGTTTGATTTAATGAAAATGATTTTGCTACAAGACAAGTTCAACAATTTTAAATTTATCACTGAATTTCTACCAAAACATTGACAAGCCATAGTAGGCGGGGGTCCATACTTATTTCACCACATTGGGGAACTAACTTCTCAGATTGCAGCACCGCAAACACCACCCCAACCCCAAACTGCCTTTTCAATACACTACGTTTAAAATATGCAAATAAATAAAGACATTAAAGAAATTGCCTTGCCATTATATTTAGCCACTGTGTGTTCTAATCTACCAACAAGATTCAGGTAATAACAACCCAAAAAGGAAACAGGGTACCCTCGCCAAAAGCAGTTCGGGTATTTAGGTACCCTTGGTTCAAAAAGGTTAACCCAAGTTTAAGGTGGTTGTATTATGAGTAAGGTGTTTAGAAATAATCCTGAAAACAATGCTAGGTTTAGCTTAATTGGATCTCAAAATATGGTATATTACAGATGGTATGTACAAAGCTGAATTGTCCAAGGGGGGCTTCATAAAAGCATTGAAAAGCATTACAAATCTTCCGTGTTGAAGCCAGTTTTGTACATGCCATCTGTGATGTCCAATTAAGCTCGACCTACCATTCTTTCAGGATTTTTTCTAAACACCTTACTCACCAAGGTGGGCCAACAGTCTCCTTAAATTTGGGTTAAACAAATTGTTACCACCACGAAGACACGTTTCACAAAACAACTCACCAACTGCGTGTCAATAAAGGAAGTCATTGTGTCCTTTGGTCCGTATGTTCCGCCTGTTGTCCTCTTGCCTCCATTAAAAATCATGGGTAGAATAAAGAAGGCCAGGTTCATCTTTTGATCTGTTATTAAAACAATGTGTAGTTTGATAAGGTTATTTAGAATCCAAATTTTACTTTTGTAATAGAGGTGTACATAGAATTTACAATTTGTTTCACAACGATTACAACAATTTACACCGGTTATAATGCTGGTAGGGCATTTGCATTCATTCAGAGTTCTTGGGCTCAAATCGCTAAAACAAAAACTTGAGATGAGCCTCTTATATTTTGCAGCACTCTACAAAATAAAACTACCTTCAGTAAGATGTCGTGGGTCAAAATCTGTGGGTAGACCGAGTGCTTCTTTCCAGAGAGGAAATGTCTGAGTTCCATAGTGGATGAGTGGATCAGCCATTGCACCCCACTTAGAGTACAGGTTGTTTGCAATTGTAGGGTACATCAGCTGGAAGTCCTGTTCAATCTGGCGATGAATAAGTAATATACATACGTACATGTGAATAATCAAACTAAACAAATATTTCACATGCTTCTATATTAGCTTTGTCTTTGGGTTGCTAAGTTTTTCATACGAGATAAAATGTGGTTTGATACCCGAGATAGCAAAAAGCAAGACAACATTTCATAATACAAACACTTAAGCAGGATTATTTAAATGAAAAATGGCTCTTCATTTAAAGATAGTTTGAATACACCAAATTAAACCACAATGGTTTATTTATACTGGTATGGTATTCTAGAATTCGCAGGTTCGATTCCCAATCCTGCCAATATATATTGTTATATATATATATATATATATATACAACTTCGGTCATAAGGCGACCCCCGGTCGTCTGATAGCCCGTGTATAATACTATAAGGATTTTCGGTCGCCTTATATATATACATATATTATTGTTTTATATTTTTTTTAATACATTACCTAGTACATGATCAATCAAAGTACAACTTTATGTACTGGTAGGCAGGAGGTTATTGTAAAGGTTATGCAATAGTCTTACAAATTCTTGAGGATGGAGTTTTTGGTATTCTAAATTTTAACATAACAAATAATTGCTTCCATTAACCTTGTCATTCACAAGAATGCAGGTTGTATGTTTGTAATCAAAGAACAATCAAAAATCATTATTGTAATTCTTACCATATGCTTATCCAGCAACCTTGGAAATTCCCTCAGAATTTCTGCCACGCTCTTATCCTCATTCTTGATGAATTGCTTTCTGTAGGTGGCAGTAGAAGCCATGTATTCCTTCACCTGGGAGCTCTATGTTGTCCTTAAGCCAGTTGATCTTGGTCTCCACATCATCCGTCATTTCTTCAGGTTTCTCAGGACTGGCTGTTGATGTACTCGCTGTGTCTGAAAAATGAAAAACAAAACATAAGAAATTTTGAAAATGTTAAATAGGTATATATACATTTACACAAAACAACAATGATAGTTTACTACTTCCCATATTTTTACAATTTGTTTGGCCAACAATTAAGACCTTTTTGTCCTTGAACCCAAAAGTCGTGAATACTCAAATTTTAATAGAATTTGCACACACCCCAGGGAGTTAGGTTGGAAGGTATTTTGTCTGTGCTCATCAGGGCGTATTTCTTATAAATGATTAGAGTTACGAGATTTTTAATAAGATACTTATGACAAAATCCATCAACAGCTAAGAACTAATCCTCAATCCTATATTGGAGGAATGAGGACTGTTAGGGTTGAGGATTGAGAATTGCATCATGAAAAAAACCAACTCACCACAACCTTTCTCCATCTTTTTTTTCTGCATCATGTGTTTACGAACGTATCTCAGATGTTCCTCAAGGTATCCCCCGGCAGGGCATTTTCGTGCTCCCTTGGTGTAGAGTGCTTCCTACAGAAAATGTAAAGTTCACCTCGAGTTGAGTTCATGTGCTATGTATATAATGACATCAATTGATCCTGCACCTATGTGGTCACACAAACTAGATGAGGGGGGGGGGGGGGGGTGGGGGGGGGGGGGGGGGGACTCTATACTCGCCCCCAGCAGTGCACTTCTGAAAACCTAAACTATGTATAATCACTTGTCACAATTTCTAGGGTGCTGGTAACATTAAAAGGCCCCTGCCACAGACAAAAACACCCCTGGAATAGAGCTGTTCAAAGACTTTGTGAAACGAGCAAAGACTGACAACTTAACAAACCTTCTTAGATAGTTTTCTGACAATGAAAATTCAGTTTCACCTGGAAATATAGTTTCACGGTATTTCAAGGGTGAAACTGCATTTCCATTGTTCAATAACTACTAGTGTATTTAGGAGGTTTGAATTCTTATCCCTAAGTTTCTGAGAAAAATACTTACATATCCAGTGATTCCCTGGGGATCATTTAAACAGGGAAAAGCAGTCACCACGCTCTCAGCTAGTGCACTTTTTTCAAATGCACCAGGGCTGTAAAATAAGAAGACGACGGTCATTAAATAGACAAATTCTTGGATTGGATCCTTCTGCTCCAGAGGTATGCCCAAACACATTACACATAATAGCCTATTTAAAAAATGAAATACTCTGTGGAGTTTGTTTTGGCCAAATTCTATTCATTTGATTGAAATCAGATGTTACATTTTTACATTAGATCTGGAATAAAGTTTCAAACATTACACATCACATTTTACTTTTTTTAGGTTATATGGGTTGTATATCTAAATGCATTCAATTTACATTATTCTTGTGTTAAAAGCAAACTCTTCACTTGCAGATTTTAACTCTTCCATTAACTTTAACTGTGCATGCGACATTCCACGACTGCATACACGAGTTAAGATTAACAACTCATGAGCTTGTAGCGTGCATATTCCATCTTTAATGTTTGAGGTTTGCTGGAAAATAAATTTGATATCCCACAGGCACTTTTGGAACATGGGATATAGTGTGTCTTGTGTCCCACAAACCAAATGCACTACATATTTTAGGTTTTCCACTCGCGCTCATTAGACAAATAACAAAACTACTTTATACAGATTAGGGCAACTTTTTGTTTTATGTTTTTCCTAATAAATCTTAGTAAAGATTTCAACTCACTTTGTACCATGTCGGGAAATCAAATGGCTAATTAAAAGCTTCACCATTCGATGCCTCACTGACTTAGTCATGAAACTTGCTTTTTCAATGCTTGCAATCACGCCTCTCCCTTCGGCAGATTCACCAAGAATCTTCTTAGTATCCTGAATGTCAAAGAAATGAAATAAATTTGATAAACTGTGTATAACTTTTGCTAATTATTTAAAGCAATTTTAACAAATATTTTAACAGGGACGTATCTATAATTTGTTTTGCAGGGGGTCAGATATAGGCCCGTAATTTGTTTAAGTTCGACTAGAACGTACAGCATATTGATCAGGCGTGAATCTAGCTTTAAGCAGACAGAGGGGAGAGTGTTGAGCAAAAGTGTTTAGCAAATGAGGATATAGAGGTTCTAAAGGGGAGGGGGGCCCAAGGACATGTCCCCGCAAACAATTTAAATCTAAAATGCTTTGACCTGCATTATACTTTTGTAAGGCAACGTTAAAATATATGTAGGAGCTCTGATCCAAATTATAAAATTATATAGTTCATGCTAATGGGGGGAATGGGGGGAAAGGGGAGGATTTTGCAACCAGCAACCATATACCCCCCCCCCCCCCCCCCCCCCCCCCCCCCCCCCCCACCCATCGATCCATCACTGGCATTATTTTGGTTGTTCTTTTTGTTTTCTATTTTTGGTCAGAGCAGACACATACAAATACAAGTAGTACTTACAAACAAAACTGTTTTTCGTCTTTTTAAGGCTGGTTCAGAGTACAACATCTGTGACAAAGGTGGAGACAATGTAGAACTGTCTGACTCAGATGCAGAATTAAAGGTGTTTGTCTGTCCTGAGGATCCCAACTCACTACCAGCATCCAATGTCAGCAAATCTGAAGAGGAGCTTAGTTCAGACTGCAGATCAAAATCTGAGGGGTCCTTGAAGTCAAACATGTCAGCTGATATCTGGACGGGTACTGTCACAGGTGGTTGTGGCTGAAACTAACAAAATTGAATATGGTTGGAACTAGTTTTCTTTAGAAGACATTGATAACTACAATTTTATCATTGATCAATTTTAGTTTATAATCTTTAGTCATTATTTATTCCAAAAATGTTTCTATCTGAAACAAATTTTCACAAAAATGATAGATGCTGTAGACTTACAAATAACAATGCAATATTTGAACAGGGTTCTGAGTGTTGACAGATATAGTGTCTGAGTGTTTCCACAAATATAGTGTCCAAAGTGTGACATTTGTTAGTGTCCAGGTTACATATGACCAAGTAACTTCCAACGCAAATGTGACTTCAAATTATTTTTATTTTTTTGGTACTAGTGCTTTAGGTAATTACTCTTTGAGATAGAAGGCGCTAAAGAATGTGTGCTTATGACAAAAATATAGTCGGATATAACAGGGACACCAACAATTGGACCCCTAATTTATTATCAGAGCCAGTGACTGTACATACCGGTCTCATTAGACAAGCTCGAAAGTAGTTACAATGTACCAGGAATGATCCTTCTTTCCATAGCATTTTGTGACATGAAACGGTCTCACTAGCAGTTCCTGGGGCTGTTTGAAAATTACACCTTCTTCAGAATCTTCCACAGCATAGGCATGCATATGTCTGTTGTAGTAGACTGTGTCCCAGGGCCGTAAAACAAAGTACACTTTCTCTTCATTTATCATGATGTGTATTACTTGGGCGAATTGGGGGCCATCATCATTCCACTCATTCAGGACCATACAATTTAGCTTAAAGTCATAGGATTGAACAGAAATGCTCCCTGACAGTGTTACCATGTGATCTTCTTCACAATCTAGGAAGGTGCATACTTCATCTGCCTCATCCATTGAAGAAACTCGCTCCGGAAACTGATTTGTTATTTCGACTTCATATGTCATTGGTTGCTTCAGTAAGAAATCATAGCTCTGTTGTTGCTGATGTCTCTCCGCAACTGTTTTTGTGATGTTCTTATAGTTGCAACAAGCACGAGCCCATCTTTTGAAAGGTTTATGTTTACCTTCCTTGCGCATGCTGGAATACTGTGCCATTGGCCCAATAACTCGTATTAGACGAGGGTAATGTATGAGATAGTGCTGTTTGGGGATGAGATTTCTGTCACGGAAGAGCCTCAAGAAGAGTTGATGGTGGTCTCTGATCAATGCCTTCAACAAGTATGTTCCTGACTTGCTAATATGTGGAGCCATAATGATTTTATAACTGTCAAGAAGAAGTAGCAACATTTCCCAAACATCAGATGTCTCATTAACTGTATCTCCAATGATTAGAGGAAGATATAAGGCCAAACATTTCATCTGTGCTGCTTTCTGACCACTAGGACCAGACGGATTCGTCAGTGCTGATGGCTGAATTGGACTGGGCTTATTTTTCTTTTCAGCATATCCATAGCTAAAAGCAGATAACCGATCATTGAGTTGTTGGAGGGTGAACCTTTCTTCCTGAATGAGAACATCAAGTGCTAGTTTGATTTCGAGAGGTATTATACCTTCCAAGAAGTCATGCATTACGTCTGTAACGTAATTCTCAATTACATGAAACCCATGTACTTCATTCAACACCGAAGAGCGTTTTATCCCTGTTTGAGAGACGTTATCGATTTGCAGGTCCGCATCAAAGCTGGTTTTGCCTCTTAACAAGGAGGCATCTTCAATAAGTTGCTGTCTAGTGACTTCTTTTGGTGCTTTACAGAATCGGCATGGGAAATTGGCACTGAAACTGCCTACAAAGCCCAGCATTTCATGGAGACCCAAGTTATCACCTATTACTTGAAAGAGAACTGGCCTCACACGACCTGTGTATGAGTCACATGAAACTTGAAGACCCGACTTCTCCATTTCATTCAAGTCCTTTACTATTGCAGAGAGAATACTGTCAATTCCGTACTTGTTGACATGAACCCTTTTGGCACATGCAGCCAGTAATATATTCTTCAAGGCTGCCTGAAACTGAGATGGCAGACATATAAGGCTTACATAAAATCCAGTAAGTTTGTTCACACCCTTTTTAGAACCCAAGGGATTTCCAGTTTCATAATCGTCACTGTATAAGAGTATAGGAATGATAACATCAGGACTTGCTGAGTATTTATCTTGGAAGTAGCTGCCATCACGGTAACTTCTCAAGAGGCCATCATTCTCTAAGGGTTGCTGATAAAGAATTGCTTGCATTACTCCTGGCTGTTCCAAATGTTTCCTAATTGTGTCAAGCATTGGGACATACTGGAAGGTGTCATTGACAAGTTTCTGACGAGCTCCTCCTGTTGCACTGTCACTTTGGGTTGTGAATGATTGACCCAAAACTTTTGTCTGTGGGTTCACAAGATGGCCCTTTTCTGTGAAATACTTTTCTTGCTGGTATTGTGAGCGAAGCCTATCAAAAGTTGTATTTACAACTTGCAATTCCTGAACTATTGAATCAAACTTAGAAATATCAGCATCTATTAGTCTGCCACCTGATTGGACATCTTTTATTGCCAAAGCAAGCATTCTGTGTAAATGATTACTGAAAACTTGAAGCAACTCTTCAACTTCACATATCACCTTCTGTATAAAGGTACCTGGAACGGAGGATGCTTTCATGCTAGCTATGAAGAAAGAGGCTGCTTCAAAAAGATCATCCCGGTATTGCTGCGTAGCGCCATGGGATTCATCTGGCTCTGCACAAAATTGTCCTTGTTCTTCATCTTCAAGCACTTGTTTAGCTTGGGGGTTTACTTCCACATGTTCAGAAATAATATGCCTTTTGTAAGACGACAAGTATGAAAATGATGCAAGGCATCCAGCCTGCCTACATACAATAAACAGTGAGGTACCTGAATGTATACCATGAATGTACTTGAGATGAGTGAATAGACTATTGACACCCCCTTCAATCTCATTCAAGCACTTGAAGCACAACATCTTTGACAGTTTTACTGGGAGGCATTCACTTATAGGCCTACACAACTGTAACTCACATGATTTTTCCACCTTGCCAAAAATTTCAATCGCAAGCCAACTTTAGGAATCAGGATGCGGATGTCATCTTCAGTCAACAGTTTCATTGCTTCCATGTCAATGGCATTATCTGTATCAGAAAAAAAGCAGTAAAACTATATATAAATGTATTATACATATATTGCATCAAATACATTAATGCCATTATGAACAAAAAACACCATAATGTCATAAGGTCACATGCACAAGATGTACAAATGCAAAAAAACTGCATTACAATGTACATGTATATAACTAGCATTGCACTATTAACCTTTCACTTCAACAAATGTAAATCCTTATTTCTGTTACCTTTGTACAAGCTTGTCCACAACTTTTTTTTTAATTACTCGATCATATCAAACTAAAGTCGTTAAATTTGAAAACTAAAAATAATGAACTAAACGGGGGAGGATAGGGGGGGGGGGGGGGTAGGGTTGCTCTGCATTCCTCTAACAAATTGTTTTAAATATTTTACAAATTCAAGAATATACCTTGCCCATGACCATCATCCGATGTGTTGGGCAATAGTTTAGCAATTTTCCAAACTTTTGGAGTAATATTTTATTTGCTGTGCCAAAATGTTGAGCACAATTGCTGCATTGTTCCAATTAATTGTTATATTTAACCAATTGTCAAGCATTTACCTTGCCCATGACCATGTGTTGGGCACTAGTTTGGCAATGTTCCCAACCTTTGAAGTATTTTATTTGCTGTACCAAAATGTTGAGCAGAATTGCTGCATTATTCAGACTAATGGTTATTTTGTTACCATTTTTTCAAGCATTTACCCTTGCTCATGACCATGGGGAACAGTTTGGCAATTTTCACAACCTTTGGAGTAATATTTTAATATTTGGTGTGCCAAAATACTGAGCAGAAATTGTTTCCAATGACGGTATAATATAAATAGGAGGCATAATTGTCAACCCCAACGATGTCAGTGTAACGTTATGCTTGTGAAATGGCATCGTACAGAGCCTAAAAACGTATAGGCGCCCTGTAGTGAGGTGGATTAAGGAAAAAATCGTTACACGGTGGACAAAAGCACTATTTTTTCACCAAAGTATCAGTTTGACCCATAGATTTCAAAAAAGTCATGCTCCAAAAAATCTGAGAATTGTTAACCTTGAATTACGTCATTATGACGTCATAACCTCTTGTTATGTAATAAAGCAAACGCAAATGCCATGGTGGGATTTCTACATGCCAAAATTATGTTTCTGAGGTCAAGGAATTCAATGAGGGTGGTATTAGTTTGTAAAAAATTAATATCCTTTATGGTGAGTGGTGACTACATGTATATTGATGTAAATATGACGTCATCATCGTCAATACTACACAAATAACACAAAATTTGAAAAAAAAACCGATTTTATTCCCGTTTTTTCACCAAAATGCTATTTTTTGTGTGTTCAAAATGGTAACAGTATAATTACCGTGGCACTGATCTACAAGATACCATGATGTCATTATGATATAATAAACAATAACTATCAACCAAAACAATAACACATTAACACAATGAAACACAATGATTCTGACCGGATATAGGTTATGACAGGATATTTATTATATTGAATAGCGCATATAACAGTTAGTTTGTGTAGACGAGGGATTATAGTGTGTTACCATTTATTTAACTGCATCTTACAGTTACAGTTATTAGGTTTTTTTACAGTTTATTACTATTAACCACCTACTTAAAGGGGCAGGATCGTCGCTCAAAAAAATGGCGTTCTCGGGAAACCTGTACCCAAGTCAATCAATGCTGGTCCATTTGTTTGACGTCACAACTGTTTAAGTCTAATATTATAGTCTAAAGATTTTCCCCGTTCTCCTGCACACCTCACTGAACAAAAACCTGACCGAAAGAAAACATTGAGTGTGCTTGAGAATGGCAAGGAGAATCAACAAAAGCCAAAAAAATCACAAAACTAAAAAAGCAAGAGAAAGATCGTTCGAGTCTCGCAAAATAAGTAAAAAGCAAAACAAACAGACGAGAACGATCACTCTCGAAATGGGGGCCAAGAAAAGTATGCCTTATGTGAAAAATCTATCAGACGCTCAACTCTCCAACATTGAACTGGTAGCATTGGGCAGGGGCCTTAACTTCATCCCGACCCCCCAAAAAACAAAAAGGTCGACCATCCTTCGCCATTCCCGATCCTTCTTCAGAAAGATGAGATTACGGTTAAGAATGGCAGGGAGAGTCAGACCTATAAGCTCACACCCGTTCAAACTACCTTCAACTTGGACTCCCCAACCTACCTTCAATCTAAACCTAGAGTCATATATTGAAGGCACTCTGGAGGAACTGTCCAGACTGAAAATTCAAAATGTCAAACTAAATATAACAAAAGCAGAACGTGTTGCGCTATCTGGCCTTAAGAAAAGACAGGATATTATCATCAAACAATTCGATAAAGGCCGCGGTGTGTGCGTCCTTAACAAACAAGACTGCATACGTGAAGGGACACGACAATTAACAGGCCCCCACTATGAAGAAATTAACAGGGACTTGACCGATGAAACCGCGGAATTAGTCTCTCAAGCCATACGCCAACTCTACGTGGACGGACTCATATCGAAAGACATATCTGAGTTTCTTAACCCCCGCAACCACGACATTAAAACACCTTGCCTTTACCTCCTACCGAAAGTTCACAAAAAAGTACCAGAAGGAACACGGTTCGTGGGGAGGCCAATCATTAGTGGTTGCGGAGGACCGACTCAATCCATATCCAAATACATAGACTATTTCTTGCTCCCAATTGTCAAACAGCAAAGCACATACACACGCGATTCTGGGCATGTGCTTGAAAAACTAAATAACCTGACATTGGAGCAAGATAACTTATTGATAACACTGGATATAGTATCCATGTACACTAACTGCCCACAAGATGAGGCAATTGAATCAGTTTGTGACGCACTTGCAATGGCCGATGACAGACTATAAGCAATACCCAAGCCCACGACAGACCACGCGCGACGTCTCCTTGAACTCATTATGCGTCGAAACACGTTTGAATTTAATGGCAAGTTTTTCAGACAAAAAATTGGCGTGGCCATGGGCAGCGAATGCAGTCCGGAGATTTGTGACATAACTCTATTCAAATACGAACAAGACAAAATCCTCCCTCACAATCCCTCAATTGTGAGCTACATGAGATATAGAGACGATGTTCTTATAATCTTTAACGGAAATGAAAAGCAGGCTGCTGACCTAGTGCAATCACTTAATAAAATTCACCCTATTCTGAAGTTCACGTCTGAGATCTCGCTCCCTCAAGTCACTTTTCTCGACCTTATTATCTACAAAGGCGAACGATTCATACATGAAGGAATATTGGATACTCGAGTCGCTACCAAAAAAACTGATACATTTCAGTACCTAGCTCGAGATTCAGCACACCCTAAGTCGGTATTTGGCGGATTAATCAAGGGCGAAGTGACCAGATACAAACGTATATGTACCCATTCAAAAGACTTTGAGGAGAGGGTTGAATTCTTCAAAGACAAACTTCAAAAGCGCGGATACACAAACGAAGACCTAGCTCTCCTTTCTCAAAGGGGAAAGACTCCCGCGGACCCTAAGCGTGAAAAAAACAAAAACAATATCCCACTGGTGTTCGTCCTACCATACTACCCACATGTCGCGCACCACCCAGCCCTGAAACGGGCTATCCTCAAACACTGGCCCTTGATTAGCGAAAACGAATATCTGAATAGGCTATTTGATACCCAACCCATCCGGGCATACAAACGGCACAAAAACATAAAAGATGAACTTGTTCGATCTAGGACTAAAGCGTCTCCACAATCCAACCAAGAGGAACAAAATCTTGATGAGGAGAATCAGCAAATTCTATTGGAACTATTGAAAGAACAAAACAATGATCAAAGAAATGGATCTCAAGACTAAAACAAAATAAATAAGTCAACCCCCCCCAAAACCCCCCCCCCCCCCCCCTTGTCCTTGCCACGCGTCATAATAAACCGACACACACACACAAAAAAGGAAAGTAAAATGAACTATAAGAAGGTGGCTGATGACGTGCATGATATAGCACAGAAAATATGCCCTGCTCCCCTTCCAAAAAAGGAGAAAAAAGAGGGGACGGCATATTATCACCGGTAAAAATCAATCACTGTGTGAACCAAAAACAAAGGGACCACTGTGGCAATACACAAACCAGTCATCGCGTCGCCAAAACCAGAGACAGGGTTTGAAACTCCCGCTTTTAGGGAATGTCTAACCCAATTGGCCTGCAGACGTTTGATGTATTTGCCCGTCCACGAACTCCAACCACGGACTGTCATCTAGCAGAGATAAGGTGGCTAAAACTGACCCCCAGATGCGTGTCTTACGGAAAAAAAAGTAAAAAAAGAGTTAAAAATCACGCTCTGGAGAGACCAGTCAAACAGCCACTTTCTAGCATACCCACTAGTTAACGTACAATTACAGATTTATCTTTGGCAGAACAGTCACAAATATAATCCATATGATACTTGTCAGCAGAACCTTTTCCGCGTCTCAAAAAAATAACGAAAAGAACGGAGGGGTTCTGTTGAAACTTGTACACAGAAACACCCCCCCCCCCCCCCCATTCCTACAGACTGCAATCTCGCAGAAAAAAAGTGGCCTGAACTGACCTCCCATGAAGCGTATATCACTAGAAAAAAAAACTTAAATTAGGAATTACGCTCTGGGCGGGATAGTTACGCAACCACACTGCTGGCATACCAGCACACAATAAATCATGCAGATTTATCTCTGTAGACCAGCCACTACCTAAAATCCAATGATACCTTACGCAGCAGAACTGCTTCAGCATCTCCAAAAAAACAACGAAAACGATGAGAAAAAGTTCTGACTTAGTGAAAACTCCCATAAAACACCCTCCCCTTCCCACATAGAATGAGTTCTGATTCACTGCAGCTAACTCTAGAATTGGTCAAAAAAAACACACAAAAATGAACTGATCATTCTTTGAAGTATGCCTGCATGAACCGGTTTCTCTGTGCTATACCTTCTTGCAAAAGCACTCCATTAGAATTTAAAAACCTAATAGCCTCACAGAAAAAGAAAAGAAAATTCCACAAAACCCAGTATTACACGTCCTTCACGTTAATGTCCTTCCCAGGTGACCGAGAATTGAGTGACATGTATGATTACGCTGCTTCACAATAAACACAAAGTTATATATGGCAATTGCATTGTCTGAAACTGAAACAAAACCATTTCAATCCAAAACCGAGTTATAATTACAAATGTTACTAACATTGGTCTGCTAGCCATCACAGCCATGAGCTGAAATTGAAACATGTTAAAATATTTTAATACAAACCACTGATTTTCCCACGGTGATGATGATGTATTTTATACCATCATATGCTAATATAGACAAATTTAATACAAAAATGATGAAACTGTTTGTTTCAGCGCAACACAAACGTTGCCATGCGATTCCTTGGCCTTTGATACATATAATTCGCTACTAAAATCACTTGCCTCGGCATTATATAACTAAAAACATGCCGTTTTAAGGAAATGGCGGCCATTTTGAATATATTACGTCATAATTAGGTCAAGGTCATTGCAATTTTTTTGGAGCATGGGATTTTATTAATCTACATACCCATAGGAGTCTTTAAAAAAAAATTGGTGCTTTTGTCCACCGTGTCACGATCTTCGTGTTTTTTGTCCTTAATCCACCTCACTAATCCTTTCAGTTTCGTTATCAGTAGTTCAGTACATTTATAAATTAGCCTGCCGATTTCGCATACAACTTGTATTTCTACAATTTTGGGACGTTTGGTTCATCTTTATTTTTTCTCAACGGGATTATCTCCTAATTCATTTCGTTCTGAAACAAACCAACTACAACAGTTGGTCTTTGTGTGACTTCTTTCCACCACTGTATTTCGACCCTTCATGTTATGAGTTTACTGTCACTGATACTACTAGTACTACTAGTGATGATACTGATAGTGATAGTGATGGTGATGACTGGGCCTGGAATGACTAAACTTTAACGTTAACATACAGGGACGTCAGTCGTAAACAAACAGGTTAGTTGAATTGTATGCAACTAAGTACTGCATATAAATCAGACCGTCCATGGAGGAACAGACATGTCAGATTAACGTTATTTATGCTATCCTATGATTGCATGGATGAAGGAGAATCACGAACCTGAAGAAGACATCAAGAGGTACATGGGAGAAACAGCCGACTATAGAAAACGCTTTGTACAACAAGATAAGCACACCCTTGCAGATATTCTGCAAGAGTTTCCCAGGATCCTTGAAAAAGGCATGGTAAGAACAAGTATATATCTGTATCACATGCAATATCTTATTCCTGTTTTAAATGTATGTCGACAGGTTCAGATGAGACAAACTTGTTTACTAGAATTGATGGCACATTTTGTCAACTTTTCAAATGACAACTTCTGCAAAAAATGTAAATTGTTTTTATTTTAATGGCTGTCTCCAGGATATTTGAATGAAATTTAACTGAAGCACAATTCTCGAAACCGTGGTGTGGGTCTCGCACACTTTCACTATGGCGTGATTTGACATAATACTAATATGAAATTGCATTTTTAATTTAAATTTCACATCTTTATTAGGTTGAGCAAGACTTCAGACTTGTGTACCATACAGACAAGGCTGAAAACCTGTTCCTGAAATGGGAGGGACTCTGTCAAGGAATCATCAACTATGCCACTTGCATGAACGTAGCTTGGAAGGAGACACTGGGCCTGGAATACATTGATAAAGATGCACTGTCAACTGGTTAGTCTTATAATCACATTTTTAAACACCCTACTCATCAACACTAGGTAAACACAAATTCTCTGGAATTATAGGAGATTGGTGCCCAATGACCTTAAACTTGGGTAAATGTGTTTTTTTTAACAAAGTGAAAGAGTAATACCGTTTTTATTTAATACAAAAAACTTTATAACCAAAAATACATCTCTTGATTTTCTGTATAGATGAGAGAAAAAAACCTGGCTTTTCTACTGCTTCCATTTGTGCTTGGCGGAAGGGGACGTGGAAAGGTTGGAGGGCGGTGTCCTCTTTCAGACAGTCTAAAGGCATTTGTCGACATGCAACCGGTATGAATTAATTGTTACTTTTCAAAAAATCGTTGTGGTATTCCGAGTCAAATGGATTTTTTTTACCTGTGAACAAAAAGCAGATTAATTTACAGATTATTGCAACTCACCAATTTTCTTTGAAGAGTCAAGGTTGGTGCAGTGCTCCTTTCCTGAACTTTTTACCCTGAGGTTTGAATCCCACCTCTGGTGGACATATGAATTGGGTTTTCAGTTCCTACCTGATTCCACGAGCTTAACCAGTGTTTTCGAGTGTTCCATCTTTTTTTTCATCCGGGCTTGTTCAGATTTGTTAGTATGGACTTAAAAAAAATCTTAAGAATTTTTTTTTTTCTTTAACAGAAAAATGAAATACAAAATGTTTGGCATAGCTAATCTTTTATTATAGCAACTTGGCCCTTTTACCAAGAATGACTCGGGAGCTAAATTGTACATGTATAGCCCCCCCCCCCCCCCCCCCCCCCCCCCCAAGGGCCCTCCCCCCCAAAAAAAAAAAAACCACCTAAAACCAGTGTCATCCAACAGACCTGAACAAAAATTGCAATATCTTCAATTTCAAACAACCGTAAATCTGGGTCTTTAATGGTGCCCGGTACCTGCTTTCTGTTCGCAAATCCCCACCTTATATCATTCAATCAAAATTATGAACCTCTTCTTTATGTTTCATTTTTGTCAAGGCAATAATCAGTGTTGAGCACTACCTGAAGGAGATAAAAGCTGAGGACCGACCACAACCATTCATATTGGCACTCTACACCTTAAACCGGCTTCAACCTACACAAGTGTTTGCTATTGTAGAGCGGCGTTCAACTCTTCATTCTTCAATATGTAAGGCTGTTGATCATGCTTTCAAGGCACACTATGTATTGAATCTTGGCTACCAACAGCAGGTGAAGCTAGTGTGGGAGTTCTTACAAGTTGTTGTATATGACCTCCCAGGGAATGTGAGACCAGCCATCAGGGACATCAGAGCATTTTTGAACTCAACTAAGACAAAAAAGCCTTGATGTCTTTTTTGTCCTCAAGTTGAAAGTTCCCCCATCGTAGTGTTGCATGAAAACAAATCCAGTTGGTTTTTTAGAGCACTTGACAATTTGTCAAATGTATTTTTTGTTGTCCATTTTTATTTCTGTGAACCTTTAAAAGTAGATTGTTCAATTAGAGATTCTTGTTAATGTTTGGAGTTTATCAGAAGATGCAAACAAAATTGTGGTTGGATTGTTCAGATCAAAGATTGTAAAATCATATTGTTAATGAATACCCCCAAAACAAAATAGATAACTTAATTGTTGGCGACACGCTGAAAAACTGTTAGGCCACAGAAGTTTTATTGTATTGTTTTAAAATTTAAATAGAGTAAGTTTTTTTTAATTTTTTTTTTACCCTAACTACCCCAAACCCATCAAACTCCAACTGCAGGTTTTTCTAGGTTTTGGCAGGTTTGATACCAAACCATATAGTAACTTCTTGTTGGATTTTGTTTTAACTCGGTCAGAAAGATCCTGTTGAATTCTGTGAGGTTCAGGGCAGAAAGGTAGGAGACTTGTAAACATTTTGGAGTTTAGGGGATCGAACAGGCATTATTTGTGGGTGACCCACGGCGGGTCACGGCACAGTTCCTAGCACAGTTTCTAGTCCACTAATTACAATGTACATAATACCACTAGCCAATCATCACTGCATTGACCCATCTGTACCAAGTCAATAAAACTTCAAATTTAGTACTGTTAGGTTTATCAGTACAATAATTACTGAACCTGTGCAGCTGTTGAAGGTTTCGTAGGCTTTCTAGTGCGAGAGCCTAATTGGTTAGGGTTTAAAAAAAAACACCAGTGTTATAATCAGAGTTGTCAACCAATAAATCATTTTTTATTTTATTTTTATTTTTAATACATTTTACTTTGTTTAATTAACTGTCTCGATTTTCCCTATCTGATGTGTTATTAAAAGCACAAAATCTTGAAATAAAAGCCAATTAAGGCAAGCACATGTTTTGCAGGATGCAACATGTTTGTTATTGACACTGTTTTTGTTTGTATTAATTCAGCACCCGTTATAATTGTCCATTATTAAAGTACCTTAATTGTTGCAGTGATCTTTACTCCTTTGGCGATATCCCGTTGCTATGACAAAGATTATGAATCTCAGCAAAGTTTCACCTCTTAAATATGATACAACGGTTGTATTATATTCTATATGTGAAATTTTTGTTGACCAATTACTTGTACTCGAACAAGTCACCAATATTGTTGAAACCATAATTACCCAACAAAATAGTGAAAGACATTTGACCAATCTTTGACCAATAATCTGAAAATAAGCATGACCAATTTTCTTGAAATTCTAGTTGACCAATAAATAAGTTAAGAGATGTTCTAATCGTTGGTGAAAAGCCAGTGACCAACTATGTGAACGTATGAGACACGAATGCTGTTGAAATGTAGTTGACCATTATTTAATTGAGTAGACGTTTCATGTATTGGTCAAAGCCAACTTACCATCTATTGTGTAAGATATTTTGACCAATAAAATACAAAAAATGAAAAGACCAACAAATTGAGAAAAGCTGTCTAACCAACAACTGGTGATTGTTGTTTACCTATGTTCTGGTCAAAATGATCTAACAATTGCAGTTGGGCATCTAGTGACCAGATGTTGGGAAGTTGATATTTACACCAATTTAGGGCAATAAGTTGGTCAAATAATGCCCAACATTTTTTACAGTGTACCTCCTTGTCCAAACCTGCTGGAATCCTGATGCTGAGGCATTTGTTCCCAGTACATCTGGTTTGAAGGACATGTCCGTTGATCTTGGACCTAATGGGACATCGTCACAGGAAAGTGGTGCAGAGCTCCCTCCCGATGACCTAAATGAGACAAATTTGGCTGCAACCTAAACCAGTAACCCGGGCTAGCCAATTGCCTGATGAGTCTGGTAAGCCAGGTAACTGCCCCTTGGAGGCAGAGCCTTGTATGAGGGCTGAGGAAAGCAACTTGCCATTATTGACAGACAATATAGTGCGACCCAAAGTGAGTCTCCCAGCCCTATACTCGATAGTCTCCCCGAAGCTGACGAACTGACACCCCAGCTCGGTAGCAAGGTAGACATCGGTTCCGAAGTTAAAACTTGCCGCTCTCCAGATGGACGTAGTTTGCCCGAAGCAGAGGTTTGTGTACCCGGGATGTATATCTCTGTGGAGGACCTTTCTAGGGAAACTGTTAATACAGGACCCGGCAGTGAGAGTGGAGTGAATGGGCCCCGGCCCTCAAGAGAGCGGGGACCCCTAGGCGGTTCACTTACGAAGTGCTTGGTCAGCCAGTGACTCATCAGTTGCACGCAAGTACTTGGAGCCACTGAATCCAAGAATTTATAATTCCTACGTTCCTCACTACAGGGAAGAGTTGCATCGGGACGTTGCAACACGTTTAGGAGGGGGGGGGGGGGGGGTGTAACCCGTGCGGTACCCTGAAGTGCGCCCTTATAAGCGGTTATGAGACACGCGTGTACCGTAACCATGGCAGGCGCCATGTTTCGCACACGTTTTGGTAAAATTCCTGCTAAAAGTCAACTGTTGGGTTGAGATTGATTGAAAATGCTACAGCGTGTGGCTCTTAGATGTACCCTGATATTTTGGGAATTAACTTGAACGGTATTTTGCTGCCGTTGGTGAGCAATACAAGAATTACAGTATTTAGACCGTCTGGAACTCTGATCCACACCATATCCTGAGTGGATTAAGCCGTTGGTGACTGGACTGGCCACGTGTGAGTTTATACGCATGTTATATCTTTACAAGGACAGAAATTACATGTATGTTGTATGCATAAGGTGAATTACCGTAACCGGAGCATCCATCCATCCATGTGTAACATATACAGTGACATTGAACTTATTTGTCTTTGTCTCCACCAAGTGACAGAACTGACTAGTCGATCAACACTTTTAGGAGCGGGACTTGATTGCCTAGAGTGACATCAAGAGTTCCAAATATCCTTGCTTGAATATATATTTAGGGCCCTAAAATTGTCTACTTGCATACCGGTATTTTGCCAGTTTTGTCAGAAAGATAAAGGTTTGTTTATTTCATAAAGCGTATTGTTGACCTAAACATTTACATGTAGGCCTACTTAAAGTTTTCTTGAATATCATTATCAGCGCTGGTGTTTTTGATTTTGATCTAGAGTTTCCGTCCGAGTTTACAAATTAAAGTGTTCTAGTTCAGTATAATTTCTAGACTAGGTGGTGGTTTGTTCGTTTGTCTGACCCAAAGTGTATTGCCTCAATGTGGTCCAAAGTGGCTTACAATAATATTGGGTATTTTCTTGAAAACGACCAGGAAGTTTGATATTTGTGTCTGTCTGAATTAATTATCGGTTAAACTAAATCAATTCTGTTCAATAACCGGAAGAGCTTAAATATATCACATTTAATCAGGGGCGGACAATGATGTGCACGAAGTGACCAATTTAAGTAAAATTGTAGGTGTTCATGCACATAGGCTTGAGTCCAATTTAAAACAAAAATTGAGATATATTCGAAATCATGCCGGGATTTGTGCGGTTGTTTCCTGAGAAATCAAGGTCCTTGACATAACTTTATAAATTGACAAAAGTTTATAAAGTGTATACGTTAAAAGCCCTAATAAAGAAAAAAGAACGTGATTAAAATCTTTCAGTGACAATTTCTGTGAATGCAATTGTCCAATTGATTTTAGTAAGAATCCATGTATTTTGTCCATGTACGTCCGCACTGTTTGTTGGAAATTCATTCACTCTGTCAGTGGTGCATATTAGGCCGCAGATAAAATTACGAGGTGAAAAATATCACTTTCCGTCAATTTGTTGAGTTGTAAACAAGTAAACAAGTAAACAAGTAAACAAGTAAACAAGTAAACAAATATAAAAGTAAACAAGTAAACAAATAAAAAAGTAAACAAGTAAACAAATAAAAAAGTATTACTGTAAGTTATTGTTTAACGTATACTGTACACTTTTATGTAAAAACATTAAACTAAAACACTAAACAAAGAAGGAGAGAAGTGTTTCCAAACGTTACAAACTGTTTTTTTTTAAATTTATTTAACATACACATGAAACCACAAAGGGTTTCGTGTATTATAAGATAACAAGTCTTATTGTATTGAGTGATCCAAACAATGTCGCTTCCAAGGTTGTATTGTAAAATTGGGCGTGATCTCTGGAAACACGAGATTCTGGTGTTTATGACTTCTGACTAGCACCCCCGAACAAAGATACTGACAATTTGGGAGACAGCCAACGTAGGGGCAAGATAGGTTAGTTGATATAGCGCCGGTCCAGTAATCTAGAGGTCGCAGGTTCAAGTCCCGCTTTGACAATTTGTTTGTTCAGTTTAAATTATTTAGGCCCGTTTACCAAACTACGACTTCGTCCCGGCTCTGTTTCTGCGGTATGGCAATAAGGATTGAGCCGGATCGGATCGGATCGGACCGAAGTCGGTGTTTTAAAAACGGCCCGAATTTCCGACGCACTGTCGTCTGCTGCTTTTGGTCTCGAGTCCTATAGCATTAGCTTAAACAGGCATGTCGATTGAAGCAAGTCACCAGGCAGATTGTTAGAGGGCAAAACGTCGTGACCGTTAGTCTCCATGCACAAAGTGTTTGAAAAACAACCCTCCACTCAATAGAGAACAAAATTATGTCACACGTTTGTTTATTTGATGTTCTTTGGTGCTTAAATGGTTTCCATTTCAATTAGTTCTTGGTCTTATAAAGGTAAATTGACTGGACTATACGCCGTTTGATAAACACAAGTGACAAACAGACAATAGGTGGCGCTCTTCGTTGAATCCAATGATCAGTGGCATGCCCGGATATAGTTAACCAAAGGTCAGCGGCAGGCTACATTGTTTATCACTTAATTATTATATAGGGTTCAAAATGTCCTTCATTAGCATATTGAGTTAGGGCCGATAATCGAGTATATGGCACAATAAGAGGGCGCCGTTTGTTTGGAGGATTTTTTGATCTTTAGAATTTTGTTTTTATTTTAGTGTGCAACCGTGAACGATATTTCTACCCCAACCTATAAATAGCGCCTTCACACGATATCTGCGATTCATGGCGGGTAGTAAATATCTTACTGGAGCGAGACCGCTTTATTTAACATCGTTTTACTTTTATACAGACGTGTAAAATAAAGGATACACATTATTAATGCAGGTTGTACCATAATAAAATAAATACAAGTTCAAGTATACAATAAGCGACGGTGTTTAAATCCCTCAATTGTAATAGTTTGATTCCTCAAGAATTAATGACAAATTCACTTGATGTAAGCATGACAACAGTAAGTACTAAAAGCAAAGTAGACAATACTTTCATATAATGGTCTTTAATCCGATATTCAAACAAATGGTAAACACATTTTCTTGTAATAAACCATAATTGTACTAGTTTTTATAAGATAAGAGTTTGTACACAATAATTGTTCAAACTTGTGAAAGTTACTTTAAATTCAAATATTAAAGTTCTATGGACTTCGTTGCCATTTACGTTAATTTACACCGTTAGCCTCGATATCAGTCGTCCCAGGTTTCTTTTTCCGCCGGTTTCGATGCCCGCGAGCACAATAAGCGGCCAATTGTACCTGGAAATGAAGAAATAACAAGTGCATTACTAATTGTGATGTGAAAACGTTTGGGTCAAGGCGAGAGATTTGAAAAAAAATGTCGTTCATAAATTAGTGATGGCGAGAGACTACAACACAGACTATAGACCATGTGTCCTTTGTTTAAATATATTCTGCCCTATATTCCAACGTCCATGGCGGTATGCGCACGCATCGTGTTTGCAATAATATGTTGCATAAGTTAATACGTGCGCATACCGCAGATGTATTCCAGTATGTAAGAATATTTCAGATGTCTATAATCGTTTATAGGCGGCTCCCTGTAAAACCAAAGGCAGCGCATCACCTTTGCGCCAGTTCGGCCCAAGACAAGAAAAGAAATAAGGGAATAAGAACATGCAAGTTAAAAGGTAAAAAAAAAGATGCAAAATCATTCAAGTATTGCATTAATTCAATGCAATTTTAAGACTGAAAACGCGGCTATAATAATAAGTACGCATTATGAATGGTTTTACCAACGCTCTAAGCCTCAAATGTCATTTTTTTTGCGAGTTTTAAAGACTTTTGTATGCCCCTCGCGCGTTAGTTGGGCACCGCCACTGTTCGAGACAAATAAAATGCAGTACGCGACAATGCCATTATAACTTCGATCGAGTGTTTATAACATTAGGCAAGGATAGTATAGGTCATTCTTACCATATAGCTATAGTTACCACGAAGGTGCATGCTGTTGGTTGCAAATAGGGATCTCCCAGATCAGGACCTCGCAAATTTGCAACGTGGCTCCGTATCTCGGGATTCTAATGGTGACAATAGTTCCCGCAATAGGTGGGTCGCAAATGACGATGTTCGTACCGCCGGGAATGTTGGCCGACTGTGCGGTAACAGGCGAGCCACAAACTACGGGTCCGACTTTGTTTATTCCCTCAACAAGCACCAAAGCTCCGGCCAAACGGCCATCTATAATGGAAATAAAAGCTTTGAAGGAAATTGCACGTGTTTTGGTTTCACGACTGGCAATAGCAAATGCCCTAAATGCAAAGCCCATTTATCAAAAATTAATACATTCATCCGTAAACACTGTAAATATTACTATATGACGGCAAATATGAACAGAAATCCTTGATTAATAGTTATGGTTATAATAACAGGCTATGTATCTTAATGTTCGACCAGGTTCAGCTAATTTGACAATTGAAAAACGCCCAAATTATAGAAACCAAAGTCTGAAATGAAGCGAGGAAAAACCCCCAAACAAAAATACCCCAACAAACCAATTTCAAATAAAGCTTCAACTTACAGTCGCCATCCCGACGGTTGACAATGCCGACTTGCGCAATACAGTGAGATTCGCCAAGACGCATTTTCCACCATGGGTTATTCTCAGTTACTGGAACAAACGGGATTAAAACAAATTATGGGTTTTTACCAGAGTACTTACGAAACACGCAGGCGCGAGGTTACACATTAATGAAGTGACAAAAATGACTTCAAACAATGTCACATATTATTCGAGTTTGTTTAGTTTGGGAGATTTAAAGAGGAAAGGTAAAGGGCTAAAAACAAAAGCCACAAGTGGGCCTGGTTGGGATTGGAACCTAGGTCAATGTGTAAAAGGCGAGGAAAACTTGACCAGCCCGACACTGCGAGTAGTGATAATGCACCGATTTACCTGTTTGGGCGCATGATCCTCCATTGATCAGATCAGAGTTGAAATTGTTGTCCACTGCTTTTCCAGACACGTAAGCCATGCCTTTGATTTGCAGAGTGGAGCTCTGTTTTGTCTCGGGATTTCTCATTTTTACCAGTGCAAGAGTTGGGCCTGCAAGTAAAGTTAGTTCACGGTGATGTTATTTCAACCTATATTGAAACGGTACTTCTTCCTTTTATTTAAAAAAAAAGGGCACCATGCTATAGAGAGATTCCTTTTACAGGAAGTTTAGAGTCATTCATATCTTTACCTAAAGTAAAGTTTTGAACATCAATTTGGTTTGTTAAAATCGTTACAGAAGGTACACTGCCCCGTTTAGTGCATACTCAGCCCACTTGCCTTGCTGGCCAGATATACGCTTGACGTCATCGAAGCGCTTCGACTCTATAACAAAACACAATGGGTTTTAGAAGGCAACGGCGAGTTCGTTTGATCATTTTAAAGTTGGATAGAGACGTTAACCTTTCTCATTGACCTTATTCACGAGAAGGCCATTTTGGTCGCGTTTCTTATTTTTTTTTAACTGAACTATTGATTGGGATGGTGCCAGACATGTTTAATCAAAAATTTTTAACTATTTATCATATTACACATATTAATTTGTAATTAACTTTTAGTAATTTCTATCTGAAAGTTCCCAAACATTTGGATGTTACCTTACTTCCAATTCAATATATCGGAATAAAACGAATATCAACGAATATTCGAAATTCTGCCCCTTAATCGGTCTTTTGCCCACATGGCATATCGTACCTTCCTCGGGTTCAGCCTCGTCCTCAAAGAGATGTCTTTCCAAGGCGCGCTGTAAAAGTTCCAAGTCGCGAGAAAGTTCCTCCTAAATAGAAAAACAAATGTGAAATGGAAATTATACTTTATAATTATAATATACGTTTCGCATAATGTTTATCGACTAGCCTCTTTTAATGAGGACGGTACTTGAACAAAACTCGACTCGAGTGGCATCCGAATCTACAATCTCGGATTATCTAGCTATAGCTGGCGCTCTATACTGAAACTAATCTCAAATACATCGAATAAACCACTTGTAGACTTATGAACGCCAAATACTAAAACGGAGGTTTTTAAACTCTTTTACCAGTGCCGCCCCCCACCATTTTGTTTATTGCTTACCTTCTTATCGACTTCCTGTGGTAATGCGAAGACGGCATAAAACAGCGCCAGAGCAAGAAGCAAAAGACGAAACATTGTAGCTGTGGGTGGATGTACAACCAAGGAGTGGTCAGTTGGGTCTGGTGGCCACGTGTGTGTGTCGATGGCAAGCGTTGATTGGAATGAAAGAATGGACTCAATGCCGGGGTATTTATATAAGGAATTGGGTTGCCCACTCGTGTGGAATAATGGTATAGATATAGACGTGCTCTATCCAATCAAAAAACGTGTAAAACAATAAGGCACGCCCACCGGGACCCCATCCAATCATCATCATCGTTGGTCAGATGTCGACCTATACCCAACACGATTTATAATAGAGTCCCCCCCCCCCCCATTATAGTCATTATACCATATACACGCTCTACTATTGTTACCTAACACGTCCGCCTTGATATCTGAAAAGAATTCCGAGATTCCAACAACACAATGACCAACTCCAAAGGTGTTGTTGGAATCTCTGGAATTCTTCTCAAATATCTAGGTGGACGTGTTAGATAACAATAGTCTGGGAACTAGTAGAGCGACAATAGGGACAAGAGAGGGGGCGGGGGCGGGGGGGGCGGGGGGGAGAGGGGGCGGGGGGGGGGGGGCGGGGGGGGAGAGGGGGCGGGGGGGGGGGGGCGGGGGGGGGAGAGGGGGCGGGGGGGGGGGGCGGGGGGGGGGGGGGGGGGGGGGCGGGGGGGAGGGAGGGGGGGGGGGGAGGGGGGGGGGGGGGGGAGGGGGGGGGGGGGGGTGGGGGGTCAATACCATAAATCATGCTGGGTATAGGTCTACATCTGACCAAGGATGATGGTGATTGGATGGGGCCCCGGCGTGCCTTATTATTGTACACGCCTTCAGATTGAAGAGAGCAGATCAACACAATTTTTCCATACGAGTGGGCAACCCAATTCCTTATATAAATACCCCGGCATTGAGTCCATTCTTTCATTGCAATCAACGCTTGCCATCGACACACACGTGGCCACCATACCCAACTGACCACTCCTTGGTTGTACATCCACCCACAGCTACAATGTTTCGTCTTTTGCTTCTTGCTCTGGCGCTGTTTTATGCCGTCTTTGCATTACCACAGGAAGTCGATAAGAAGGTAAGCAATAAACAAAATGGTGGGGGCCGGCACTGGTAAAAGCGTTCATAAACACTCTTTTTAGTATTTGATAAATTTCGACGTTCATAAATCCAGGAAAATAAGTGGTTTATTCGATGTATTTGAGATTAGTTTCAGTATAGAGCGCCAGCTATAGCTAGATAATCCGAGATTGTAGATTCGGATGCCACTCGAGTCGAGTTTTGTTCAAGTATACCGTCCTCATTAAAAGAGGCTAGTCGATAAACATCATGCGAAACGTATATTATAATTATAAAGTATAATTCCCATTTCTCATTTGTTTTTTTATTTAGGAGGAACTTTCTCGCGACTTGGAACTTTTACAGCGCGCCTTGGAAAGACATCTCTTCGAGGACGAGGCTGAACCCGAGGAAGGTACGATATGCCATGTGGGCTAAAGACCGATTAAGGGGCAGAATTTCGTTGTCTATTTGTTTTGTCCAAAGGGTTTTATTCACGAGTCGGCCACATTGAATTGGAAGTGAGGTAACATCTAAATATTTGGGAACTATCGGATAGAAATTACCAAAAGTTAATTACAAATTAATATGTGCGATACGATAAATAGGTTAAAATTCGTGATTAAACATATCTGAAAGTTTTAAGCCACATTAAAACTAGTTAACAGAGGCTTAAATGCAAAATTAGTCTGGCACCATCCCATTCAATAATTCAGTTTAAAAAAAATAAGAAACGCGTCCAAAATGGCTTTCTTGTGAATAAGGTAAATGGGAAAGTGTAACGTCTCTATCTAACTTTAAAATGACCAACTTAATCGAATTCGCCGTTGCCTTATAAAACCCATTATGTTTTGTTGTTTAGAGTCGAAGCGCTTTGATGACGTCAAGCGTATATCTGGCCAGCAAGGCAAGTGGGCTGAGTATGCACTAAATGGGGCAGTGTACCTTCTGTAACGATTTTAACAAACCAAATTAATGTTCAAAACTTTACTTTAGGTAAAGATATTAATGGCTCTAAACTTCCTGTAAAAGAAATCTCTCTATAGCATGGTGCCCTTTTTTTAAATAAAAGTTTCATCAATAGTTGCAAAGTTCAAAAACAATGTTCACTTGGTGAAACTACTGAGACACTTGTGTATGGACCACGTGCGCAATAAGCGAGTTCGGTATTCCGCTGCGTTTCCACTGCACATGCGCACATGAAGATTTGACGATTTTTCTTTCGGGATAAACATTTCATCGATTGCGTGCAAAAGCATAGCGGGGTACCAGCCAATTTAAAGAGATCGTCGTGTATTAAAGTTCTAAGTAACATATTTTTTTTTACGTTTTGGTATTTTCAGGTGTTTTGTGTGGCCAAACTTTTGTTCGAACAAAGTTCCCATCGTCTTTTCGATTTCACAAGAAAATGCACAAAATGCGGATTCGGTTACCACGTCCCCCGTAGCCTTGTGTGCATTTGTCTGCCGTGTTTATCCCTTGAGAAAAAATGTTGAATCTTGTTGTGCACATGCGCAGTTGGAATACCGAATTGGCTTATGGGTAGCGCTTCATGTACACACATCGAAGACGGGCTGTTGTGCTTGATTGTGAATAGTTCTTTACGTGAAGTCAGTTAGTTCAAATGTAAAAAAGTAGCACATAAGCTCAAGGCATTACAATCTGCTTATAATACACCTATGCCAGAATGATATCGAATAGTTGAAATGGACACTGCCTCGGAACATTTTCAGTTTTTAGATAGTGTGTTCACACGGAAGTAATATATTCAATGCATTTATAAAAGGAAGTACCGTTTCAATATAGGTTGAAGTAACATCACCGTGAACTAACTTTACTTGCAGGCCCAACTCTTACACTGGTAAAAATGAGAAATCCCGAGACAAAACAGAGCTCCACTCTGCAAATCAACGGCAGAACTTACGTGTCTGGAAAAGCAGTGGACAACAATTTCAACTCTGATCTGATCAACGGAGGATCATGCGCCCAAACAGGTAAATCGGTGCATTATCACTACTCGCAGTGTCGGGCTGGTCAAGTTTTCCTCGCCTTTTACACCATTGACCTAGGTTCCAATCCCAACCAGGCCCACTTGTGGCTTTTGTTTTCAGCCCTTTACCTTTCCTCTTTAAATCTCCCAAACTAAACAAACTCGATAATGTCTTCCGGCACAGCCGTCATAAAGACTGTGCTGCCCAACACTGATGCAGTACGCATTGGATCTATTTCACACTGAATATACAAAAGAAACGGACTTTACTTGAAGTCGCGTAGGCTTCATGGTAATACTAACAAATTGAATGACCCAATAACGGCCTTATTTCTTTGAAATGTTTAAAACAATTGTGAGGTGTTCTGGCAAAATGAGACGGAACTGGGCACAGGGTATAGTTGAGAAAACTGCAAAATAATGAGTAATGGAGGATTTTGTTTAAATTGTTTAGATTCATTAAAGTTTGTAATCTTTGGTATGCCTACTAACTATAGTTTGTGAAGAAATAGTATGAAAGTAATGAAAACGAGTGTTTTTATGGAAACAATTGGCATTTTCTCGTATAGGCCTAACATGTACAAAACTCGAAACTTCAAAGGCCTCTTTTTCTTTTTTCAACATTTTACTTGTTGATACATTTTTAGGCTGCGAACTTTAAACTTGTTAAATGTCTTGAATGTCTGATTGAAGTGCAACCAACCGCATTGCAAGGGGAATTTTATCCGCCTTTTTAATACACGAGAACCCTTATTTCAACCTCTGCCAAGTTCTTTCTCATTTTGAAAGAACCCCTCGCAATTCAGTATGTAGGAACAATATGACATTGTTTGACGTCATTTTCTCACTTTATTATTGTGTAACTTTACGCCTGCGTGTTTCGTAAGTACTCTGGTAAGAACCCATAATTTGTTTTAATCCCGTTTGTTCCAGTAACTGAGAATAACCCATGGTGGCAAATGCGTCTTGGCGAATCTCACTGTATTGCGCAAGTCGGCATTGTCAACCGTCGGGATGGCGACTGTAAGTTGAAGCTTCATTTGAAATTGGTTTGTTGGGGTATTTTTGTTTGGGGATTTTCCTCGCTTGATTTCAGACTTTGGTTTCTATAATTTGGACGTTTTTCAATTGTCAAATTAGCTGAACCTGGTCGAACATTAAGGTACATAGCCTGTTATTAATCATAACTATTAATCAAGGATTTCTGCTCATATTTGCCGTCGCATATAGCAATATATTTTAAGAATTTACGGATGAATGTATGTATTTTTGATAAATGGGCTTTGTAAAAAAAAGATTGGTCTCTGCATTTAGTATTGCCAGTCATGAAACCAAAACACGTGCAATTTCCTACAAAGCTTTTATTTCCATTATAGATGACCGTTTGGCCGGAGCTTTGGTGCTTGTTGAGGGAATAAACAAAGTCGGACCCGTAGTTTGTGGCTCGCCTGTTACCGCACAGTCGGCCAACATTCCCGGCGGTACGAACATCGTCATTTGCGACCCACCTATTGCGGGAACTACGGTCACCATTAGAATTCCGAAACACGGAGCCACGTTGCAAATTTGCGAGGTCTTGATCTGGGAGATCCCTATTTGCAACCAACTGCATGCACCTTCGTGGTAACTAGCTATGTATAGGAGAATACACGAGAAAGTGTGGATTCGTAATTACGAATTCACGAGGCGCGAAGCGCCGAGTGGATTCTTAAATACGAATCCACACTTGCGAGTGTATTCTCTGACTTAAACCATTGCGTCAAAAGAGGTATTGTCATTAACTACCCAGTTGAGTGGAGATGAAAAGGCATGCATGTATCGTGGTCATAGATGTAATTTACATAAGGCCAAATAACAAAAAAAATATGTTTAGCGTCACCGCCCGCTTCTTTTTTTAGAGGCCGCCTCCTTTTTTTTCTTCACATAAAAATAGTATGGTCTTAAAAAATAATAATAATAATAATAACTAGAACTACGTCTGTTCGAGGAACAGAACATATAGGGCCTTTTCGCATTTCCCCCCCGTAAAAAACATTCAAAAGGAATGTTAAACACATTAAAAGTAATCAAAACGAATTTAGGTTATTTAAACAGATTAAAGGTAATTTAAAGTGATGAAAACGATAACGTCACACATTTGTAAACTTTTGGTGAACTACCTAACCAACCCAGTACACAATTATTTTTATTTTAGCATGATCCGTTGCTGATATATGGCTTCAAGGTCTTAAAACGTAATAAATCGCATACAATTAAATGGTGGCTTCAAGTCTTTTCATTCTAACTTCCGGTCTGGTGACGTCATATTTTTTTTCTCCCGGTCAAATTGTTTCTAACATGAAGCTATTATATACATCAATTATAAAGTGATTTCAGCAAACTTCGCCACACACATCAACTGAATATTAATTTTGAACCTGCCGCCAGAGGGTGCTATAACATGTTATGACGTCGCCGGTAATTCTTTTGAAAAGTACATCTAGCCAAACACTAACATCGTTTAAAGTAAGTTTATATCATTTTTCACTTTCAAATTATAAGGCACTTTCGGTTTGGACCGAAAGGAAGGGTCACGTGATTTCTCACACACGAGATAAAATGAAGATCCTGGATTATCCTATCAATTGCCACAAACCTAAAGTCCCGGTCTTTTGCGCGCGATTTGTTATTGATTTTCAAAGATTTATTATTAAATTTAATATGACGTCACGTTACCCCCTGATGACGTCACCATGATGTCTGTCTGCTAGACACGAGCTCACTATAGATTCTTCACTTGGGTAAAGTTTTGTTTGGATACGACTTGTTATGAAAAGTGCTTGTACGAAAGAACGTGTACAAAGTCTATTGCATTTTGGTCCCAACAAGAAAAAGAAAAAAGAAGTAAAACAAAAATGAGAACAAAAACAAAGGCTTTTTCGCAAAATTGTGAAAAAGCCAATTAAAAAAGATAATACAATTTTAAGATCGTAATTTGGACATGCATCACTGTGTACATGCTGTGAAAATACATTTGTTTCTAATGGGAATGCTAGGGTGTGACATGTTTATGGTGCATACATGATCGACCCACATGAATTTTGATTTTTATTCGTGGGTAAGACATGTTTTAATTTCAAATAGAAAGATAGGGGGTGACAGGTTCACTACATGACCCATATTAAAATGTGTCGAGCGGCTATTAAAAAGAAAAAGAAAAAAAGGCCTCCTCCTTTCTTCTAAAAAAAAGACAAACATGTTGTTTTTATTATTTGGCCTAAAGGGAGGTTCTCGAGGCTCTTACGTAATCAGGGTTGGATTAGGGTTGAGGAATTGAATAACCGTGGATTCGTAATTGTTACAAATGTAGGCAAGATAAAAACCCTTCAGAATCCACACTTTACTAAAGATTCGTAGATACGAATCCACTGTTATTGTCCAAAGCGTTGATTCTTAGATACGAATCCACACTTTTAACAATAGCGTGACGTCATAGCAATGGTTTAAATGGTAAGAATGACCTATAATATCCTTGCATAATGTTATATACACTCAATCGAAGTTATCATGGCATTGTCACGTACTGCTTTTTATTTGTCATTTTATTTGTCTCGAACAGTGGCGGTGCCCAACTAACGCGCGAGGGGCATACAAAATTCACTAAAACTCGCAAAAAAAGAAGACATTTGAGGCTTAGGGCATTGGTAAAACCATTATCCGTACTAATAGCCGTGGTTTTTAGTCTTAAAATCGCATTTAATTAATGCAATACTTGAATGATTTTGCATCTTTCTTTACCTTTTAACTTGCATGTTCTTATTCGCTTGTTTCTTTTCTTGTCTTGGGCCGAACTGGCGCAAAGGTGATGCGCTGCCTTTGGTTTTAAAGGGAGCCGCCTATAAACGATTATAGACATCTGAAATGTTCTTACATACTGGAATACATCTGCGGTATGCGCGCACATATAGTCTAACTTATGCAACCTATTATTGTAAACACGATGCGTTTGCATACCACCATGGACGTTGGAATATAGGGCGGAATATATTTAAACAAAGGACACATGGTCTATAGTCCGTGTTGTATTCCTTCGCCATCGCTTGTAAACGACATTTTCTCAAATTTCTCGCCTAGACCTAAACGTGTTAATAACGCAATTGTTTTGTTTTCATTTCCAGATACGATTTGCTGCTTTTTGTGCCCACGGATATTTGGAATGGCTATCGAACCCAGCGGAAAAAGAAACTAGGGACGACTGATATCGAGGCTAACGGTGTACATTTTCGTAAATGTTGACAAGTCGATAAAACCTTATTATTTTGAATTAAAGTAACTTTCACAAGTTTGAACAATTATTGTATACAAAACTCTAATCTTATAAAAACTAGTAAAATTGTGGTTAATTGTATTATAGTGTTCCATTACAAAAGAAATGTGTTTACCCCACCATCTGTTTGAATATCGGATTAAAGACCATTGCATAAAGGTATTGTCTACTTTGCTTTTAGTACTTGTTACACCAAGTGAATTTGTCATTAATTCTTGAGGAATCAAACTATTACAATTGAGGGATTTAAACACCATCGCTTATGGTATACTTGAACTTTTATTTATTTATTATGGTATAACCTCCATTAATAATTTGCATCCTTTATTTGACACGTCTTATAAGAGTAAAACGATGTTCAATAAAGCGGTTTCGCTCTAGTAAAATATTTACTACCCGCCATGAATCGCAGATATCGTGAGAAGGCGCTATTTATAGGTTGGGGTAGAAATATCGTTCACGGTTGCACACTAAAATAAAAACAAAATTCGAAATAGTAAAAAATGCCCAAAACAAACGGCGCCCTCTTATTGTGTCATAACTCGTTTATCGGCCATAATTGAATATGCTAAATAAGCACAATTTGTTCCCAATATAATAAATAAATGATAGACAATGCAGCCTGCCGCTGACCTTGGTTAACTATTACCAGTGGTTGCAACGAAGAGCGCCACCTATTGTCTTATTGTCAATTTTTTTTCTCAAATATGTATAGTACGAAGCTGTATTAGGGACATGGTGAAAATAATTATTTTCTCTCACTTCAGCTAACTCGTACGTACGACTTATATGTCGTACGTACGACTTATATGTCGTACGTACGACTTAAATGTCAGACTTGTGTCGTACGTACGACTTAAATATCAGCATTATGTCGTACGTACGACTTAAATTTCAGACTTATGTCGTACGTACGACTTAAATGTCAGACTTATGTCGTACGTACGACTTAAATGTAAGACTTATGTCGTACGTACGACATAAGTAGGCCTATGTATATGTCGTACGTACGACTTAAATGTCAGACCTATGTCGTACGTACGACTTAAATGTCAGACTTATGTCGTACGTACGACTTAAATGTCAGATTTATGTCGTACGTACGACATAAGTAGGCCTATGTATATGTCGTACGTACGACTTAAATGTCAGACCTATGTCGTACGTACGACTTAAATGTCAGACTTATGTCGTACGTACGACATAAGTAGGCCTACGCCGCGCGCACCTCATTCGGTAGGGCGACCGTGGAGCTACTCCAATGCTACTAGGTACTGGTAGACCTAGTCTGACATTTAAGTCGTACGTACGACATAGGTCTGACATTTAACTCGTACGTACGACATATACGTAGGCCTACTTATGTCGTACGTACGACATAAATCTGACATTTAAGTCGTACGTACGACATAAGTCTGACATTTAACTCGTACGTACGACATATAAGTAGGCCTACTTATGTCGTACGTACGACATAAGTCTGACATTTAAGTCGTACGTACGACATA
Organism: Crossaster papposus; assembly: GCA_037893245.1. Lineage (NCBI taxonomy): Eukaryota > Metazoa > Echinodermata > Asteroidea > Velatida > Solasteridae > Crossaster > Crossaster papposus. Next base: position 185,256 of record JBAIAA010000088.1, on the reverse strand, counting down.
AGTCTTACATTTAAGTCGTACGTACGACATAAGTCTGACATTTAAGTCGTACGTACGACATACGGCTGATATTTAAGTCGTACGTACGACATAAGTCTGACATTTAAGTCGTACGTACGACATATAACTCGTACTTACGAGTTACATTTCATAAGTCGTACGTACGACATATAAGTCGTACGTACGACATATAAGTCGTACGTACGAGTTAGCTGAAGTGAGAGAAAATAATTATTTTCACCATGTCCCTAATACAGCTTCGTAGTATAGTTTGGTCAATTTAGGTTAATACCAAGAACTAATTGCAATAGAAACCATTCAAGTGCTAAAGAACTTCAAAATAAACAAACGTGTGAAACCATTTTGTTTTCTATTGAGTGGAAGGTTGTTTTTCAAGCACTTTATGCTTGGAGACTAAGGCCGTGTCCGAATTCGAGCGATTCACAACACCTAGAAGCTGCCGTTGGAGGCGCAAATCCTGCTATCCCCGCAGTGCATCATGGGAAAAAGTCGGCATCGGTTTTAAAAACAGTATTCATTTTGCATGAACTTATCAGTTTTTACGTCTTTTGGGACGCGCACGATTAAAGTTTTATTTTTTTTCTGCAAATAACAATGTTTTAATTAACGACGCTGCCGGATACATTTTCGTTTGTGTTAAACCTCGCGTGAACAATGAAGAATAGAAATTTCACTACAGTATGGTATCGGAAGAAGTCGACCGTAAAGTTTAAAAGTGGCTCTTTTGAGTCAAACGCTTGGTGGCGCACTGCATTGTGAATCGCCCGAATTGCTAGCTTTGGCGGTGACTTCGGCCGTTGCTATGCTTGTTGCTATGGGCGGTTATTGTCTGCCCTTAGCAACAAATATAACGGATGATGTAGGGTGTGTTATATTCCAGTTTATTTATTATATATATTATATAGTAGAGGCAAGATGACGGATTTATCTCTTTTGAGAAGGTGTGGTAGTCCTAAAAAGGACTGTTTGGTTTTGTGGTTAGAGATCGACGTACCTTTTGATGCCTATTGTTGGTTGATAGGGTCTTGTGAAAAAGCTCGAGTTGTTGAGCGGTAGGATGATCTTGACCCTGGAAGTCTTGAGCAAGCTTTTATTGGGCTGAGCGTCTGGCGTTGGTCAGCTGGGCCTCGGTGATGGGTATAGTTGATGCTCGTATAGTTGATGCTCGTATTCTTGTGAAAAGCAGCGATGTTCTTTCCTGGAGATTGCTCCAGCGATCCTGGAATAATTTTAGAGATCGGCCGGTGTGGACGTGGTGGCGGTATTTTTACCTCGATATAAGGTGGTGGTGTGTTGGTCTCTATTTGTTCACAGGATAGAAGAAGTGATTCATCGTCGCTTGGAATGTTGTTGGGGGACTATTGTCCGCACGGGATGGGAATAGAGCTGGATGGAGATTGCAACGGCTGGCTGAATGTGCTCTATTTGCATGTCTTGGACTTGCAAAAACTTGCGAAAACCAAACGAGCCAACTCCAATCATTCGCGCTCACTAGCAGAACAATGTCAATCTTTCATAACGAACCTATCCAAAGCAACACTATCGCAAACTGAAATAATTGCTTTAGGAAAAGGTTTAAACTTTGTACCTACTCCTGCTAAAACCAAACCGCAAATCACTTGTAAGTAACCTAAATACCTTCAATCGAAGACTAAGAATTGCATTCTTAATGCGTAACAAACGCTCCAAAAAACCATCCTTTCATACCACCATCAAAATGGCAACCAAAATCATCCCCTTGTGAAACACTAGAAGAATATCTGGAAGCCACCAAAAAAAATCGAATTGGCCCACATGGAGAAAAAACAAAACGAACTCCATTTGTCTTCACAACCACCAACAGCCCAGCCACAAACCACGGTGACATACATCGAGAAATAAGCAAACACTGGAAAATAATCAAAGGCAATCAAATACTTTCGGAACATGTTCCGAAACCTCCATTCATTGGCTTCAAAAAAGCCCAAAGGATTCGAGGAAAAGTACTAAGAGCTAAACTACCTCAGCAAAAACAAGAGCTCGAACCACTCCCACAGAATCTGGCTTTTTCGAACAACAAACCCTCAACATATTGCTCTCCTTACTGGATGAACAATTTTAAACCGACTAACAAACATATGGCTCAAACCAAACTTACACGATTGGAATATTATATACCCAATCCAAACCGCGAGTCAGCCTCGATTCTTTTCTGAATCACCCATTTGCAACTGAAGAGTGCCAAACAGCAAGACACGAAAGCATGCTATTGCTAACAAGAGGATTTGCAAACATAATCCTCTGCTCGCACCACTAATCACATCTGATTATCCAACCGACCACAGTCACTCAATCTCTTATGTCCGCGGCCCACTCTACAGTTCAATTCGGACATAACCGGCAAAGACTAAAGCCGTGTTCCCATTGGACTTTTTCTTCCGCGGCCACGCGGAAACTTACCGCGGCATTCCTTAGCGTGAATCTACCACGCGTTCCCACCTGGACTTATATTCCGCGACGGAACGGTTCATTCGCTGTTCGAGACTGGCAGAATGTCACACATTAGCGGGCCTGATAATTTACCGTGGCTGCGCGGAAGTCTTCCGCGACCTCTTTCGGCCTGTTCATTTTACATCACGGTCGCGGTAAATTGACAGGGAGGTCAGTTTACCGTGCGTCCCCATTGGATTTAATTTTGTCATTCTAAAGAAAAGTCGCGGTACTCTAACAAAATTAAGTCCAATGGGAACAAGGCTTTAGTCATGCTTAAAATCAATTTTAAGCCAAACAAGTCAAGAGAAAGTAGTGTCACTGAATGAGATAGTGCCATCTTTTTTCTCAAACTTATAAATCAATGGAACCCCAGTTTGCGACCCGCACCCGTCTAATTTCTCCATGCACATGAGCCCTCTCATGGGTCTCTACTCGCAGCGGGAGAGCGAGGCCGGACATTGGTGTTATTCGCAGAAGACAACCTGAACCCGCCTGGCGCGCATCTAGCCGCTCGTTGGTATCAGAGGTGGCTCCGTTAACCAACGTATGATACTCGGCATCGAGGTTCGATAAACAACCCCGCGCCTGGTGGACATGTGGTTATTGAATTGGCAATAATGTCCCCTCCATTGCCAATTACCCTTTTATTGCAGTATATCTGGATGAATGTATGTTGTTAATGACCTTGTGTAAGAATGTTAATTAGTTAGTTGGTTTGTCCATGGAGCTATGGTTTGTCCAACCTAAGCTAGGACATTGTCCGAATGCTCATCTTTTTGGCGACAGTTTTGCTATATATATATGTTTTTATATTCTCGCACGTTCCAGTTTTACGTGTGGCCCACATTCATATATAAATGTATATATATTATATATTTGTAATATATTTATAATCTTCATAATTCTCCATTTTATCTCAATATAATCTTGAAAACTTTTAGCCAGAAGCCCAAGCCCGAGAATTAAATCCTGGTGTTAATTACCACACTGGAACTGACATACCCAAGGGACTAGTTGGAGGAGACATGGTAGAATATTGCTACATTGATGGGAACTGGGCCAAGTGTTTGTTGGATTCGGGGTCGCAAGTCACCTTGATATACAAAGGTTTATTTCGACACCTGAAGGCTTGAAAATCTAGTGCTCTGGCATGGTGGAGGGGGGGCAAATACCGTATTTAGGTTGGACTAAGGTGACTATTGGTTTTGATCCAGCATTCTGTGGCACAAGAAGGTCATCCTCCACCCTGGCTTTAGTTGTCCCTGACTGCCGTGGTGCAACACCGTACCAACTAGTTGTGGGTACAAATTCTGGAGCTTTCCGTGGTTGCTACCGACATCTTTTTGACCTCCAGAAAGGGAAAGAGTGAAGTGGCTCTGTCATCAGTGTGGCATGTAGACGAATCTATGAAGTTTCACGGAGGGCAGGACTATCAGGAAAGGTTGGATTGGTGACATGTCGTACTCGAGATCAGGCGACAATTCCTACCAACTCTCAGAAGTACATCACGGGCACTGTTCGAAATGGATTGGGGAGGCAAGTGACTGTGTTGCTGGAAGCTCCTCACACGCGTAAAATGCCTCCCGGTTTCAACACTGTTTGCTTTTTAGCACAGATTGGGATTGGTTTCCAAAAGGTGAACATCTGCGTGCAGAATCAGACTGACGTGGACCTGCATTTACAAAGGAACTGGGTTTTGGCCGAAGCATCCCTGCCAGTTTCAGCGAGTAGTGTGCAGCCTGATTTGTGTGGAAGTTCCATCTCCTCTACAGCGGCACCAGCCCAGATGAGGACAACTAGTGCCACCACTGGCATGAACCCAACCCAGAGACGAGAGTCTTCCTGGATAACGGAAAAGGAGTTTAGGAAACTACCATTTGTTTGGGTCCCATAGACACTCAATGGAGAGACAGAATTCTTAAATTGGCCTATGGTCGATCAGAAATCTTCTCCAGCCATGAGTGGGATGTTGGTTTGACTAACGAAATCCATCATGACATCAGGCTCACTGATAAGTCTCCAGTCTCCTTTTTCGTGAAAGGGCACGTCGTGTAGCCCCATCTGATTTGCGTGACTTGCGAGACCATCCTCAACATCTCCTACACATTGGGGTGATCACAGAGTCCAAAAGTCGATATGCCTCACCTAGGGTCATCGTACGAAAGAAGAGCGGAAAGATGCGTCTGTGTGTGGACTATCGTACCTTAAACTTAGAACTGTACCTGATCAGTACATGGTTCGCATCGTGCAGGAGGTTCTGGACTGTTTGCATGGGTGTAGGTGGTTTTCTGTGATCGACCTCAAGTCCGGGTACTATCAAATACCTATGAAACCTACCGACAAGGACAAAACAGCTTTCATCTGCCCGGCCGGATTTTTCCATTTTTGAGCGGATGCCTCAGGGTGTCAAGGGGGCGCCGGCTACTTTCCAAAGACTCATGGAAAGATGTATGGCAGGCCTGAACTTGGCGGAGGTACTAGTGTACATGGATGACATTATAATTTTTGCTCCCACTCTAGAGGAGATGGAGAAGCGTTTGGCCAGAGTGTTTGATCGATTGGCCAAATATGGGCTAAATATTGCTCCGGAAAAGTGTCAGCTATGTTGTACATCCGTCAAATATCTTGTACATGCATTTTCAGAAGAGGGAGTAAGAACAGACCCACAGAAGGTGGAGGCGATTAAGTCATGGCCACCCCCGGCTGATGCAATACAATTGCGGTATTTTCTTGGAATGGCTGGATATTATCGGCGATTTATTGATGGATATGCCAAGATTGCCAAACCCTTACATGAGTTGGCCGCCGCGCTGCAAAGTAAGAGCTGTTCCAAGTGTCAGACCTGTAGTAAGGAGACGAGCAGGGGTTCGAAAGTGATATTCGCAGAGCGATGGACACCTGAGTGCCAGCAGGCATTTCAGGAGTTAAAGGACAAGCTATGTTCAGCACCAGTTTTGACCCTTGCGGATATGAGTCGGCCCTTTGTACTGCATGTGGACGCAAGTAGGGATGGTCTTTGTGTCATTCTGTGCCAGGAGTCTGATGGTAAGCTGAGACCAGTTGCTTACGCCAGCCGTGGTCTGATTCCATCGGAGAAAAATTACCCAGCACACAAACTTGAGTTTTTGGCTCTTAAGTGGGCCATCGTAGACAAGTTCAAGGATTACTTGTATGCAGCCAAAGGAACCCAGGTATTCACCGACAATAATTCTTTAACGTACATCCTTTCGTCTGCCAAGTTGGACGCCACAGGGCATCGGTGGTTTGCAGCTTTAACAACCTACGACTTTACAATCCACTACAAGCCCGGTCGTTGTAACAAAGATGCAGACGCACTTTCTCGACGACCACACAGTGATGCATTCTTGCAGTCTTCAGATAGGGATCAGGTAGAAAAGATGCATATCCTGGAGGCACGACTTCCTGGTGAGGTAGAGGAGCATACATCAACTCTCGACGAGGGGATGTTTGATGCTATTTCCTCCCAGCATATGTTTGAATCCTCGGGACGAAATGTTCCGGGTACCTCCGATGTGGAACCAGGCCCCCTCATCCACTCTAAGGCCTTAAGTGCCGAGGATATCCCTGCCGAATATGCAGGGGTTAGTCAGACAACGCCTGTTGAAGTGGATGCTGTAAAATGGCAAAACGAACAGGCTGTGGATGAACACATCAAGCAGGTTGTAGAATTTGTTCTGGCGGGCAAGAAGCCTAGGCAGATCTCAACCTTGCCTGAGGAAGTTCGGCTGATGTTGGGCCAGTTTTCTCGACTTGTCTTACGAGACCAAGTATTGTGTCGTCGAGTTCTTGATGCAAGTGGAAAATAGTTGTTCCAGTTAGTGCTACCTGTCCATTTCAGAGAAAAGGGCATCATCGGACTCCGTAATGACTTGGGTCATTTGGGTGCTGAACGAGTTGTGGCCTTGGCACGTCAACGGTTCTATTGGCCGAGGATGGCGGCTCACATTGAGAAGTGGGTTTCCAACTGTGCACGATGTGTGTCTTTCAAGACAAACCAAAAAGTGGCTGCTCCCCTGGTAAACATCCAGACGGCATATCCCCTGGAATTAGTCTGCATTGATTTCTTGAAGTTGGAACCAGACCGCAGTGGTCACCAGTACGTTCTTGTTGCCACTGACCATTTCTCGCGCTATGCGCAAGCCTTTCCCACGAAAGACAGATCGTCACACACTGTTGCTAAGATACTATGGGAGCGATACTTCCTCCACTATGGTCTGCCAAGGCGCATACACTCGGATCAAGGCCGAGAATTCGCCAATAACCTCATCAAAGAGCTAACAAGTCTGTTGGGGATAAAGGAATCACGAACTTCCCCATACCACCCACAAGGGGATCCACAGCCAGAACGTTTTAACCGTACTTTGATAAGCATGCTTGGCACCCTTCACTAAAATAATAAGGAAACCTGGGGAAAGTTTGTTACAACTTTGGTGCATGCGTACAACTCAACACGGAAATCCAGTACTGGATACTCGTCTTATTATACCATGTTCGGGCGAGAGGCAAGGCTGCCTTTGGAACTACGCCCGACAGTGTCAACAATAAGGACCACACCAAATATGTGTCTGAGCTCAGGCAGAGTTTGGAAGATGCCTACAACTTGGTGGCAAAGGAGTCGTCAGAAGTGGCAGTAGCGAACAAACAACGCTATGACCTAAAAGTGAGGGGCAGTGAGTTACAGCCTGGCGACAGAGTACTTGTTCGCAATGTCGGTTTCAAGGGTCCTCACCGGTCGACCGAGCGACAGTATACAAGTTTACAGAGTGAAGCCAGAGACAGGGGATGGTGCGGTAAAAACGCTACATCGCAATATGTTGCTACCCATCGGAAGTCTAACTGGAGAGGACAGCTCTCCATCGGTTACGAAACCCCCAGAAAAACCAATAACAAGACAGCGAGCGAAGCAGAAATCTTCTTCATGCTTTCCGTCGCCCAAAGATGACGGTAGCGACAGTGACCATGAAGATCACAACATCATTACTATCTGGCCCCGTGACTAAGTTGACGTTCCGGTATCACCGCTGCTTATGGGTAATCACGAGGTGGAAAGAACTACAGAGGAACATCCATGCAGATGAGCAGGACAGCGGGATACTCGACTCGGGACAGAGAGACATACCTCCTTGTCCAAACCTGCTGGAATCCTGATGCTGAGGCATTTGTTCCCAGTACATCTGGTTTGAAGGACATGTCCGTTGATCTTGGACCTAATGGAACATCGTCACGGGAAAGTGGTGCAGAGCTCCCTCCCGATGACCTAAATGAGACAAATTTGGCTGCAACCTAAACCAGTAACCCGGGCTAGCCAATTGCCTGATGAGTCTGGTAAGCCAGGTAACTGCCCCTTGGAGGCAGAGCCTTGTATGAGGGCTGAGGAAAGCAACTTGCCATTATTGACAGACAATATAGTGCGACCCAAAGTGAGTCTCCCAGCCCTATACTCGATAGTCTCCCCGAAGCTGACGAACTGACACCCCAGCTCGGTAGCAAGGTAGACATCGGTTCCGAAGTTAAAACCTGCCGCTCTCCAGATGGAAGTAGTTTGCCCGCAGCAGAGGTTTGTGTACCCGGGATGTATATCCCTGTGGAGGACCTTTCTAGGGAAACTGTTAATACAGGACCCGGCAGTGAGAGTGGAGTGAATGGGCCCCGGCCCTCAAGAGAGCGGGGACCCCTAGGCGGTTCACTTACGAAGTGCTTGGTCAGCCAGTGACTCATCAGTTGCACGCAAGTACTTGGAGCCACTGAATCCAAGAATTTATAATTCCTACGTTCCTCACTACAGGGAAGAGTTGCATCGGGACGTTGCAACACGTTTAGGAGGGGGGATGTGTAACCCGTGCGGTACGCTGAAGTGCGCCCTTATAAGCGGTTATGAGACACGCGTGTACCGTAACCATGGTAGGCGCCATGTTTCGCACACGTTTTGGTAAAATTTCTGCTAAAAGTCAACTGTTGGGTTGAGATTGATTGAAAATGCTACAGCGTGTGGCTCTTAGATGTACCCTGATATTTTGGGAATTAACTTGAACGGTATTTTGCTGCCGTTGGTGAGCAATACAATAATTACAGTATTTAGACCGTCTGGAACTCTGATCCACATCATATCCTGAGTGGATCAAGCGGTTGGTGACTGGACTGGCCACGTGTGAGTTTATACGCATGTTATATCTTTACAAGGACAGAAATTACATGTATGTTGTATGCATAAGGTGAATTACCGTAACCGGAGCATCCATCCATCCATCCATGTGTAACATATACAGTGACATTGAACTTATTTGTCTTTGTCTCCACCAAGTGACAGAACTGACTAGTCGATCAACACTTTTAGGAGCGGGACTTGATTGCCTAGAGTGACATCAAGAGTTCCAAATATCCTTGCTTGAATATATATTTAGGGCCCTAAAATTGTCTATCTGCATACCGGTATTTTGCCAGTTTTGTCAGAAAGATAAAGGTTTGTTTATTTCATAAAGCGTATTGTTGACCTAAACATTTACATGTAGGCCTACTTAAAGTTTTCTTGAATATCATCATCAGCGCTGGTGTTATAGATTTTGATCTAGAGTTTCCGTCCGAGTTTACAAATTAAAGTGTTCTAGTTCAGTATAATTTCTAGACTAGGTGGTGGTTTGTTCATTTGTCTGACCCAAAGTGTGTTGCCCCAATGTGGTCCAAAGTGGCTTACAATAATATTGGGTATTTTCTTGAAAACGAACAGGAAGTTTGATATTTGTGTCTGTCTGAATTAATTATCGGTTAAACTAAATCAATTCTGTTCAATAACCGGAAGAGCTTAAATATATCACATTTAATCAGGGGCGGACAATGATGTGCACGAAGTGACCAATTTAAGTAAAATTGTAGGTGTTCATGCACATAGGCTTGAGTCCAATTTAAAACAAAAATTGAGATATATTCGAAATCATGCCGGGATTTGTGCGGTTGTTTCCTGAGAAATCAAGGTCCTTGACATAACTTTATAAATTGACAAAAGTTTATAAAGTGTATACGTTAAAAGCCCTAATAAAGAAAAAAGAACGTGATTAAAATCTTTCAGTGACAATTTCTGTGAATTCAATTGTCCAATTGATTTTAGTAAGAATCCATGTATTTTGTCCATGTACGTCCGCACTGTTTGTTGGAAATTCATTCACTCTGTCAGTGGTGCATATTAGGCCGCAGATAAAATTACGAGGTGAAAAATATCACTTTCCGTCAATTTGTTGAGTTGTAAACAAGTAAACAAGTAAACAAGTAAACAAGTAAACAAGTAAACAAATATAAAAGTAAACAAGTAAACAAATAAAAAAGTAAACAAGTAAACAAATAAAAAAGTATTACTGTAAGTTATTGTTTAACGTATACTGTACACTTTTATGTAAAAACATTAAACTAAAACACTAAACAAAGAAGGAGAGAAGTGTTTCCAAACGTTACAAACTGTTTTTTTTTAAATTTATTTAACATATACATGAAACCACAAAGGGTTTCGTGTATTATAAGATAACAAGTCTTATTGTATTGAGTGATCCAAACAATGTCGCTTCCAAGGTTGTATTGTAAAATTGGGCGTGATCTCTGGAAACACGAGATTCTGGTGTTTATGACTTCTGACTAGCACCCCCGAACAAAGATACTGACAATTTGGGAGACAGCCAACGTAGGGGCAAGATAGGTTAGTTGATATAGCGCCGGTCCAGTAATCTAGAGGTCGCAGGTTCAAGTCCCGCTTTGACAATTTGTTTGTTCAGTTTAAATTATTTAGGCCCGTTTACCAAACTCCGACTTCGTCCCGGCTCTGTTTCTGCGGTATGACAATGAGGATTGGGCCGGATCGGACCGAAGTCGGTGTTTTAAAAACGGCCCGAATTTCCGACGCACTGTCGTCTGCTGCTTTTGGTCTCGAGTCCTAAGCATTAGCTTAAACAGGCATGTCGATTGAAGCAAGTCACCAGGCAGATTGTTAGAGGGCAAAACGTCGTGACCGTTAGTCTCCATGCACAAAGTGTTTGAAAAACAACCCTCCACTCAATAGAGAACACAATTATGTCACACGTTTGTTTATTTGATGTTCTTTGGTGCTTAAATGGTTTCCATTTCAATTAGTTCTTGGTCTTATAAAGGTAAATTGACTGGACTATACGCCGTTTGATAAACACAAGTGACAAACAGACAATAGGTGGCGCTCTTCGTTGAATCCAATGATCAGTGGCATGCCCGGATATAGTTAACCAAAGGTCAGCGGCAGGCTACATTGTTTATCACTTAATTATTATATAGGGTTCAAAATGTCCTTCATTAGCATATTGAGTTAGGGCCGATAATCGAGTTATGGCACAATAAGAGGGCGCCGTTTGTTTGGAGGATTTTTTGATCTTTAGAATTTTGTTTTTATTTTAGTGTGCAACCGTGAACGATATTTCTACCCCAACCTATAAATAGCGCCTTCACACGATATCTGCGATTCATGGCGGGTAGTAAATATCTTACTGGAGCGAGACCGCTTTATTTAACATCGTTTTACTTTTATACAGACGTGTAAAATAAAGGATACACATTATTAATGCAGGTTGTACCATAATAAAATAAATACAAGTTCAAGTATACAATAAGCGACGGTGTTTAAATCCCTCAATTGTAATAGTTTGATTCCTCAAGAATTAATGACAAATTCACTTGATGTAAGCATGACAACAGTAAGTACTAAAAGCAAAGTAGACAATACTTTCATATAATGGTCTTTAATCCGATATTCAAACAAATGGTAAACACATTTTCTTGTAATAAACAATAATTGTACTAGTTTTTATAAGATAAGAGTTTGTATACAATAATTGTTCAAACTTGTGAAAGTTACTTTAAATTCAAATATTAAAGTTTTATGGACTTCGTTGCCATTTACGTTAATTTACACCGTTAGCCTCGATATCAGTCGTCCCAGGTTTCTTTTTCCGCCGGTTTCGATGCCCGTGAGCACAATAAGCGGCCAATTGTACCTGGAAATGAAGAAATAACAAGTGCATTACTAATTGTGATGTGAAAACGTTTGGGTCAAGGCGAGAGATTTGAAAAAAAATGTCGTTCATAAATTAGTGATGGCGAGAGACTACAACACAGACTATAGACCATGTGTCCTTTGTTTAAATATATTCTGCCCTATATTCCAACGTCCATGGCGGTATGCGCACGCATCGTGTTTGCAATAATATGTTGCATAAGTTAGTACGTGCGCATACCGCAGATGTATTCCAGTATGTAAGAATATTTCAGATGTCTATAATCGTTTATAGGCGGCTCCCTGTAAAACCAAAGGCAGCGCATCACCTTTGCGTCAGTTCGGCCCAAGACAAGAAAAGAAATAAGGGAATAAGAACATGCAAGTTAAAAGGTAAAAAAAAGATGCAAAATCATTCAAGTATTGCATTAATTCAATGCAATTTTAAGACTGAAAACGCGGCTATAATAATAAGTACGCATTATGAATGGTTTTACCAACGCTCTAAGCCTCAAATGTCATTTTTTTTGCGAGTTTTAAAGACTTTTGTATGCCCCTCGCGCGTTAGTTGGGCACCGCCACTGTTCGAGACAAATAAAATGCAGTACGCGACAATGCCATTATAACTTCGATTGAGTGTTTATAACATTAGGCAAGGATAGTATAGGTCATTCTTACCATATAGCTATAGTTACCACGAAGGTGCATGCTGTTGGTTGCAAATAGGGATCTCCCAGATCAGGACCTCGCAAATTTGCAACGTGGCTCCGTATCTCGGGATTCTAATGGTGACAATAGTTCCCGCAATAGGTGGGTCGCAAATGACGATGTTCGTACCGCCGGGAATGTTGGCCGACTGTGCGGTAACAGGCGAGCCACAAACTACGGGTCCGACTTTGTTTATTCCCTCAACAAGCACCAAAGCTCCGGCCAAACGGTCATCTATAATGGAAATAAAAGCTTTGAAGGAAATTGCACGTGTTTTGGTTTCACGACTGGCAATAGCAAATGCCCTAAATGCAAAGCCCATTTATCAAAAATTAATACATTCATCCGTAAACACTGTAAATATTACTATATGACGGCAAATATGAACAGAAATCCTTGATTAATAGTTATGGTTATAATAACAGGCTATGTATCTTAATGTTCGACCAGGTTCAGCTAATTTGACAATTGAAAAACGCCCAAATTATAGAAACCAAAGTCTGAAATGAAGCGAGGAAAAACCCCCAAACAAAAATACCCCAACAAACCAATTTCAAATAAAGCTTCAACTTACAGTCGCCATCCCGACGGTTGACAATGCCGACTTGCGCAATACAGTGAGATTCGCCAAGACGCATTTTCCACCATGGGTTATTCTCAGTTACTGGAACAAACGGGATTAAAACAAATTATGGGTTTTTACCAGAGTACTTACGAAACACGCAGGCGTGAGGTTACACATTAATGAAGTGACAAAAATGACTTCAAACAATGTCACATATTATTCGAGTTTGTTTAGTTTGGGAGATTTAAAGAGGAAAGGTAAAGGGCTGAAAACAAAAGCCACAAGTGGGCCTGGTTGGGATTGGAACCTAGGTCAATGTGTAAAAGGCGAGGAAAACTTGACCAGCCCGGGGGGGGGGCGGGGGGAGGGGGGGGGGGGGGGGCGGGGGGAGGGGGGGGGGGGGGGTGGGGGGTCAATACCATAAATCATGCTGGGTATAGGTCTACATCTGACCAAGGATGATGGTGATTGGATGGGGCCCCGGCGTGCCTTATTATTGTACACGCCTTCAGATTGAAGAGAGCAGATCAACACAATTTTTCCATACGAGTGGGCAACCCAATTCCTTATATAAATACCCCGGCATTGAGTCCATTCTTTCATTGCAATCAACGCTTGCCATCGACACACACGTGGCCACCATACCCAACTGACCACTCCTTGGTTGTACATCCACCCACAGCTAGAATGTTTCGTCTTTTGCTTCTTGCTCTGGCGCTGTTTTATGCCGTCTTTGCATTACCACAGGAAGTCGATAAGAAGGTAAGCAATAAACAAAATGGTGGGGGCCGGCACTGGTAAAAGCGTTCATAAACACTCTTTTTAGTATTTGATAAATTTCGACGTTCATAAATCCAGGAAAATAAGTGGTTTATTCGATGTATTTGAGATTAGTTTCAGTATAGAGCGCCAGCTATAGCTAGATAATCCGAGATTGTAGATTCGGATGCCACTCGAGTCGAGTTTTGTTCAAGTACCGTCCTCATTAAAAGAGGCTAGTCGATAAACATCATGCGAAACGTATATTATAATTATAAAGTATAATTCCCATTTCTCATTTGTTTTTTTATTTAGGAGGAACTTTCTCGCGACTTGGAACTTTTACAGCGCGCCTTGGAAAGACATCTCTTCGAGGACGAGGCTGAACCCGAGGAAGGTACGATATGCCATGTGGGCTAAAGACCGATTAAGGGGCAGAATTTCGTTGTCTATTTGTTTTGTCCAAAGGGTTTTATTCACAAGTCGGCCGTATTGAATTGGAAGTGAGGTAACATCTAAATGTTTGGGAACTATTGGATAGAAATTACCAAAAGTTAATTACAAATTAATATGTGCGATACGATAAATAGGTTAAAATTCGTGATTAAACATATCTGAAAGTTTTAAGCCACATTAAAACTAGTTAACAGAGGCTTAAATGCAAAATTAGTCTGGCACCATCCCATTCAATAATTCAGTTTAAAAAAAATAAGAAACGCGTCCAAAATGGCTTTCTTGTGAATAAGGTAAATGGGAAAGTGTAACGTCTCTATCTAACTTTAAAATGACCAACTTAATCGAACTCGCCGTTGCCTTCTAAAACCCATTATGTTTTGTTATAGAGTCGAAGCGCTTCGATGACGTCAAGCGTATATCTGGCCAGCAAGGCAAGTGGGCTGAGTATGCACTAAATGGGGCAGTGTACCTTCTGTAACGATTTTAACAAACTAAATTAATGTTCAAAACTTTACTTTAGGTAAAGATATTAATGGCTCTAAACTTCCTGTAAAAGGAATCTCTCTATAGCATGCTGCCCTTTTTTTAAATAAAAGTTTCATCAATAGTTGCAAAGTTCAAAAACAATGTTCACTTGGTGAAACTACTGAGACACTTGTGTATGGACCACGTGCGCAATAAGCGAGTTCGGTATTCCGCTGCGTTTCCACTGCACATGCGCACATGAAGATTTGACGATTTTCTTTCGGGATAAACATTTCATCGATTGCGTGCAAAAGCATAGCGGGGTACCAGCCAATTTAAAGAGATCGTCGTGTATTAAAGTTCTAAGTAACATATTTTTTTTTACGTTTTGGTATTTTCAGGTGTTTTGTGTGGCCAAACTTTTGTTCGAACAAAGTTCCCATCGTCTTTTCGATTTCACAAGAAAATGCACAAAATGCGGATTCGGTTACCACGTCCCCCGTAGCCTTGTGTGCATTTGTCTGCCGTGTTTATCCCTTGAGAAAAAATGTTGAATCTTGTTGTGCACATGCGCAGTTGGAATACCGAATTGGCTTATGGGTAGCGCTTCATGTACACACATCGAAGACGGGCTGTTGTGCTTGATTGTGAATAGTTCTTTACGTGAAGTCAGTTAGTTCAAATGTAACAAAGTAGCACATAAGCTCAAGGCATTACAATCTGCTTATAATACACCTATGCCAGAATGATATCGAATAGTTGAAATGGGCACTGCCTCGGAACATTTTCAGTTTTTAGATAGTGTGTTCACACGGAAGTAATATATTCAATGCATTTATAAAAGGAAGTACCGTTTCAATATATAGGTTGAAGTAACATCACCGTGAACTAACTTTACTTGCAGGCCCAACTCTTACACTGGTAAAAATGAGAAATCCCGAGACGAAACAGAGCTCCACTCTGCAAATCAACGGCATGGCTTACGTGTCTGGAAAAGCAGTGGACAACAATTTCAACTCTGATCTGATCAACGGAGGATCATGCGCCCAAACAGGTAAATCGGTGCATTATCACTACTCGCAGTGTCGGGCTGGTCAAGTTTTCCTCGCCTTTTACACCATTGACCTAGGTTCCAATCCCAACCAGGCCCACTTGTGGCTTTTGTTTTCAGCCCTTTACCTTTCCTCTTTAAATCTCCCAAACTAAACAAACTCGATAATGTCTTCCGGCACAGCCGTCATAAAGACTGTGCTGCCCAACACTGATGCAGTACGCATTGGATCTATTTCACACTGAATATACAAAAGAAACGGACTTTACTTGAAGTCGCGTAGGCTTCATGGTAATACTAACAAATTGAATGACCCAATAACGGCCTTATTTCTTTGAAATGTTTAAAACAATTGTGAGGTGTTCTGGCAAAATGAGACGGAACTGGGCACAGGGTATAGTTGAGAAAACTGCAAAATAATGAGTAATGGAGGATTTTGTTTAAATTGTTTAGATTCATTAAAGTTTGTAATCTTTGGTATGCCTACTAACTATAGTTTGTGAAGAAATAGTATGAAAGTAATGAAAACGAGTGTTTTTATGGAAGCAATTGGCATTTTCTCGTATAGGCCTAACATGTACAAAACTCGAAACTTCAAAGGCCTCTTTTTTTTCTCTCAACATTTTACTTGTTGATACATTTTTAGGCTGCGAACTTTAAACTTGTTAAATGTCTTGAATGTCTGATTGAAGTGCAACCAACCGCATTGCAAGGGGAATTTTATCCGCCTTTTTAATACACGAGAACCCTTATTTCAACCTCTGCCAAGTTCTTTCTCATTTTGAAAGAACCCCTCGCAATTCAGTATGTAGGAACAATATGACATTGTTTGACGTCATTTTCCCACTTTATTATTGTGTAACTTTACGCCTGCGTGTTTCGTAAGTACTCTGGTAAAAACCCATAATTTGTTTTAATCCCGTTTGTTCCAGTAACGGAGAATAACCCATGGTGGCAAATGCGTCTTGGCGAATCTCACTGTATTGCGCAAGTCGGCATTGTCAACCGTCGGGATGGCGACTGTAAGTTGAAGCTTCATTTGAAATTGGTTTGTTGGGGTATTTTTGTTTGGGGATTTTCCTCGCTTGATTTCAGACTTTGGTTTCTATAATTTGGACGTTTTTCAATTGTCAAATTAGCTGAACCTGGTCGAACATTAAGGTACATAGCCTGTTATTAATCATAACTATTAATCAAGGATTTCTGCTCATATTTGCCGTCGCATATAGCAATATATTTTAAGAATTTACGGATGAATGTATGTATTTTTGATAAATGGGCTTTGTAAAAAAAAGATTGGTCTCTGCATTTAGTATTGCCAGTCATGAAACCAAAACACGTGCAATTTCCTACAAAGCTTTTATTTCCATTATATATGACCGTTTGGCCGGAGCTTTGGTGCTTGTTGAGGGAATAAACAAAGTCGGACCCGTAGTTTGTGGCTCGCCTGTTACCGCACAGTCGGCCAACATTCCTGGCGGTATGAACATCGTCATTTGCGACCCACCTATTGCGGGAACTACGGTCACCATTAGAATTCCGAAACACGGAGCCACGTTGCAAATTTGCGAGGTCTTGATCTGGGAGATCCCTATTTGCAACCAACTGCATGCACCTTCGTGGTAACTAGCTATATGGTAAGAATGACCTATAATATCCTTGCATAATGTTATATACACTCAATCGAAGTTATCATGGCATTGTCACGTACTGCTTTTTATTTGTCATTTTATTTGTCTCGAACAGTGGCGGTGCCCAACTAACGCGCGAGGGGCATACAAAATTCACTAAAACTCGCAAAAAAAAGAAGACATTTGAGGCTTATAGGGCATTGGTAAAACCATTATCCGTACTAATTAGCCGTGGTTTTTAGTCTTAAAATCGCATTTAATTAATGCAATACTTGAATGATTTTGCATCTTTCTTTACCTTTTAACTTGCATGTTCTTATTCGCTTGTTTCTTTTCTTGTCTTGGGCCGAACTGGCGCAAAGGTGATGCGCTGCCTTTGGTTTTAGAGGGAGCCGCCTATAAACGATTAGAGACATCTGAAATGTTCTTACATACTGAAATACATCTGCGGTATGCGCGAACATACAGTCGAACTTATGCAACCTATTATTGTAAACACGATGCGTTTGCATACCGCCTGGACGTTGGAATATAGGGCGGAATATATTTAAACAAAGGACACATGATCTATAGTCTGTGTTGTAATCTTTCGCCATCACTTGTAAACGACATTTTTACAAATTTCTCGCCTCGACCTAAACGTGTTCACATCGCATTGCAATTAATAACGCAATTGTTTTGTTTTCATTTCCAGATACGATTTGCTGCTTTTTGTGCCCACGGATATTTGGAATGGCTATCGAACCCATCGGAAAAAGAAACTAGGGACGACTGATATCGAGGCTAACGGTGTACATTTTCGTAAATGTTGACAAAGTCGATAAAACCTTATTTTGAATTAATTGTAACTTTCACACGTTTGAACAATTATTGTATACAAAACTCTAATCTTATAAAAACTAGTAAAATTGTGGTTTATTGTATTATAGTGTTCCATTACAAAAGAAATGTGTTTACCCCACCATCTGTTTGAATATTAGATTAAAGACCATTACATAAAGGTATTGTCTACTTTGCTTTTAGTACTTGTTACATAGAGCGAATTTGTCATTAATTCTTGAGGAACAAACCTATTACAATTGAGGGATTTAAACACCATCGCTTATGGTATACTTGAACATTTATTTTATTATGGTATAACCTCCATTAATAATTTGCATCCTTTATTTGACACGTCTTATAAGAGTAAAACGATGTTCAATAAAGCGGTTTCGCTCTAGTAAAATATTTACTCCACGCCATGAATCGCAGATATCATGTGAAGGCGCTATTTATAGGTTGGGGTAGAAATATCGTTCACGGTTGCACACTAAAATAAAAACAAAATTCGAAATAGCAAAAAACAAACAAACAAACGGCGCCCTCTTATTGTGTCATAACTCGTTTATCGGCCATAATTGAATATGCTAAATAAGAACAATTTGTTCCCAATATAATAAATAAATGATAGACAATGCAGCCTGCCGCTGACCTTGGGTTAACTATTATCAGTGGCTGCAACGAGGAGCGCCACCTATTGTCTTATTGTCCATTTTTTTCCCAAATGTGTATAGTTTGGTCAATTTAGGTTAATACCAAGAACTAATTGCAATAGAAACCATTCAAGTGCTAAAGAACTTCAAAATAAACAAACGTGTGAAACCATTTTGTTTTCTATTGAGTGGAAGGTTGTTTTTAAGCACTTTTTGCCTGGAGACTATAAGGCCGTGTCCGAATTGCTAGCTTTGGCTGTGACTTCGGCCGTTGCTATGCTTGTTCCTATGGGCGGTCATTGTCCGCCCTTAGCAACAAATATAACGGATGATGTAGGGTGTGTTTATTTATTATAATTCTTATATAATAGAGGCAAGATGACGGATTTATCTCTTTTGAGAAGGTGTGGTAGTCCTGAAAAGGACTGTTTGGTTTTTTGGTTAGAGATCGACGTACCTTTTGATGCCTATTGTTGGTTGATAGGGTCTTGTGAAAAAGCTCGAGTTGTTGAGCGGTGGGATGATCTTGACCCTGGAAGTCTTGAGCAAGCTTTTCTTGAGCTGAACGTCTGGCGTTGGTCAGCTGTTCCTCGGTGATGGGTATAGTTGATGCTCGTATCCCTCCAGCGTAATTATTGTGAAAAGCAGCGATGTTCTTTCCTGGAGATTGCTCCAGCGATCCTGGAATAATTTTTGAGATCGGCCGGTGTGGACGTGGTGGCGGTATTTTTACCTCGATATAAGGTGGTGGTGTGTTGGTCTCTATTTGTTCACAGGATAGAAGAAGTGATTCATCGTCGCTTGGAATGTTGTTGGGGGACTATTGTCCGCACGGGATGGGAATAGAGCTGGATGGAGATTGCAACGGCTGGCTGAATGTATTTGCATGTCTTGGACTTGCAAAAACTTGCGAAAACCAAACAAGCCAACTCCAATCATTCGCGCTCACTAGCAGAACAATGTCAATCTTTCATAACGAACCTATCCAAAGCAACACTATCGCAAACTGAAATAATTGCTTTAGGAAAAGGTTTAAACTTTTGTACCTACTCCTGCTAAAACCAAACCGCAAATCACTTGTAAGTAACCTAAATACCTTCAATTGAAGACTAAGAATTGCATTCTTAATGCGTAACAAAGCTCCAAAAAAACATCCTTTCATACCACCATCAAAATGGCAACCAAAATCATCCCCTAGTGAAACACTAGAAGAATATCTGGAAGCCACCAAAAAATTCGAATTGGCCCACATGGAGAAAAAACAAAACGAACTCCATTTGTCTTCACAACCACCAACAGCCCAGCCACAAACCACGGTGACATACATCGAGAAATAAGCAAACACTGGAAAATAATCAAAGGCAATCAAATACTTTCGGAACATGTTCCGAAATCATTCATTGCCTTCAAAAAAGCCCAAAAGATTCGGGGAAAAGTACTAAGAGCTAAACTACCTCAGCAAAAACAAGAGCTCGAACCACTCCCACATAATCTGGCTTTTTCGAACAACAAACCATCAACATATTGCTCTCCTTACTGGATGAACAATTTAAAACCGACTAACATACATATGGCTCAAACCAAACTTACACGATTGGAATATACCCAATCCAAACCGCGAGTCAGCCTCGATTCTTTTCTGAATCACCCATTTGCAACTGAAGAGTGCCAAACAGCAAGACACGAAAGCATGCTATTGCTAACAAGAGGATTTGCAAACATAATCCTCTGCTTGCACCACTAATCACATCTGATTATCCAACCGACCACAGTCACTCAATCTTTTATGTCCGCGGCCCACTCTACAGTTCAATTCGGACATAACCGGTCATGCTTAAAATCAATTTTACGCCAAACAAGTCAAGAGAGAGGACAACCTGAACAGAAGACATCCTGAACCCGCCTGGCGCGCATCTAGCCGCTCGTTGGTATCAGAGGTGGCTCCGTTAACCAACGTATGATACTCGGACTACCTGGCATCGAGGTTCGATAAACAACCCCGCGCCTGGTGGACATGTGGTCATTGAATTGGCAACAATGTCCCCTCCATTGCCAATTACCTTTTTATTGCAGTATATCTGGATGAAGGTTTATGTTGTTAATGACCTTGTGTAAGAATGTTAGTTAGTTGGTTTGTCCATGGAGCTATGGTTTGTCCAACCTAAGCTAGGACATTGTCCGAATGCTCATCTTTTCGGCGACAGTTTTGCTATATATATTCTTGCATGTTCCAGTTTTACGTGTGGCCCACATTCATGTATAAGCTTATATATATTATATATTTATAATATATTTATAATCTCCATAATTCTCCATTTTATCCCAATATAATCTTGAAAACTTTTGCTAAAAAAATCAGAGGAAAGAGGCCAGGAATCGCCTCAGATTGCACCACAAAGCATATAGAACCCAACATTTTCAGGGGCCCTTAAGCGGGTCCCGGATCCCACTCCATAAGGGCTTCGCGATTCGCGCTCACATTTTTCAGTTTTGGGGGTGCCCCCCTTCTAAAAACAATCCCAGATTCGCTCCAGCTATTGTTCACCTTTTTTTAATGGGGGCAATTATTGTTTAACATAATTTATAATTTAAACATAATCGTGGAAGACAGTACAGAATATTTCATAACAACGTTTTTTGAACATAATGGTAAATTTTTCCAAATTTACGTTTGACCGACTTCAATTAAATGATCAGGGGATGCCGAATGACTTACCGCGCTGGGGACCGAGCGTTGGTTTTATGTATCCCTTGGCGTTGGTGTCCAGCACCTATGAATGAGTTGGAATGATTGACAGATCATGTAGGGCTTTTTTGGAAACTTAAATTGATACTTTTTACAATGCAGCTAAAGTTTTCAGTTGCCTAAAATAACACGTGTTGAATTTAATGTAAATTGTAAGTTCATTTTGCGAACTGCGTAAATATTTTCCTTTACATGATGACATTGCTGTGACATTCGTTAAATTCGATTTGTTTGTTTGGTACAAACACAAACTACAGGAAAATGTAAAACGTATCGATATTCATGTATTCGTGTGTGCACCAATTTTATTTTTAGTTAGGTCCGAGTTGGTAGTGGTTGGGTCCGAGTTGGTTTTGGGTCCGAGTTGGCATGGGTTCGAGTTGGCATGGGTCTGAGTTGGTTTGGGTCCGAGTTGACTGGCCACGTGTGAGTTTATGCACATTCACTTATATCTTCACAAGGACAGGAATTGCATGTAGGTATGCTGTCTGCATAAGATGAATTACCGTAACCGGAGCATCCATCACATCAGTCTGAGTCTCGAAGGAGAGGAGGGATTTTGTGAAGAAACCGTTTGCTGTGTAACCATATACAGTGACATTGAACTTCTTTGCCTGGTTTACTTTGTGGTTTCGCTGGAACGCCACCAAGTGAACAGAACTGACTAGTCGATCAACACTTTTGGTATCGGGACTTGATTGCCTAGAGTGACATCAAGAGTTCCAAATATCCTTGCTTGAATATATATTTCCATTTTAGGGCCCTCAAATTGTCTATCTGCATACCGGTATTTTGCCAGTTTTGTCAGAAAGATAAAGGTTTTTTTTATTTCATAAAGCGTATTGTTGACCTAAACATTTACATGTATGCCTATCTAATGTTTGTTTTTGAATATCATCATCAGCGCTGGTGTTATAGATTTTGATCTAGAGTTTCCGTCCGAGTTTGCAAATTAAAGTGTTCTAGTTCAGTATAATTTCTAGACTAGGTGGTGGTTTGTTCATTTTTGTCTGACACAAAGTGTGTTGCCCCAATGTGGTCCAAAGTGGCTTACAATAATATTGGGTATTTTCTTGAAAACGACCAGGAAGTTTGATATTTGTGTCTGTCTGAATTAATTATCGGTTAAACTAAATCAATTCTGTTCAATAACCGGAAGAGCTTAAATATATCACATTTAATCAGGGGCGGACAATGATGTGCACGAAGTGACCAATTTAAGTAAAATTGTAGGTGTTCATGCACATAGGCTTGAGTCCAATTTAAAACAAAAATTGAGATATATTCGAAATCATGCCGGGATTTGTGCGGTTGTTTCCTGAGAAATCAAGGTCCTTGACATAACTTTATAAATTGACAAAAGTTTATAAAGTGTATACGTTAAAAGCCCTAATAAAGAAAAAAGAACGTGATTAAAATCTTTCAGTGACAATTTCTGTGAATGCAATTGTCCAATTGATTTTAGTAAGAATCCATGTATTTTGTCCATGTACGTCCGCACTGTTTGTTGGAAATTCATTCACTCTGTCAGTGGTGCATATTAGGCCGCAGATAAAATTACGAGGTGAAAAATATCACTTTCCGTCAATTTGTTGAGTTGTAAACAAGTAAACAAGTAAACAAGTAAACAAGTAAACAAGTAAACAAGTAAACAAATATAAAAGTAAACAAGTAAACAAATAAACAAGTAAACAAGTAAACAAATAAAAAAGTATTACTGTAAGTTATTGTTTAACGTATACTGTACACTTTTATGTAAAAACATTAAACTAAAACACTAAACAAAGAAGGATCGAGAGAAGTGTTTCCAAACGTTACAAACTGTTTTTTTTTAAATTTATTTAACATACACATGAAACCACAAAGGGTTTCGTGTATTATAAGATAACAAGTCTTATTGTATTGAGTGATCCAAACAATGTCGCTTCCAAGGTTGTATTGTAAAATTGGGCGTGATCTCTGGAAACACGAGATTCTGGTGTTTATGACTTCTGACTAGCACCCCCGAACAAAGATACTGACAATTTGGGAGACAGCCAACGTAGGGGCAAGATAGGTTAGTTGATATAGCGCCGGTCCAGTAATCTAGAGGTCGCAGGTTCAAGTCCCGCTTTGACAATTTGTTTGTTCAGTTTAAATTATTTAGGCCCGTTTACCAAACTCCGACTTCGTCCCGGCTCTGTTTCTGCGGTATGGCAATAAGGATTGAGCCGGATCGGATCGGATCGGACCGAAGTCGGTGTTTTAAAAACGGCCCGAATTTCCGACGCACTGTCGTCTGCTGCTTTTGGTCTCGAGTCCTAAGCATTAGCTTAAACAGGCATGTCGATTGAAGCAAGTCACCAGGCAGATTGTTAGAGGGCAAAACGTCGTGACCGTTAGTCTCCATGCACAAAGTGTTTGAAAAACAACCCTCCACTCAATAGAGAACACAATTATGTCACACGTTTGTTTATTTGATGTTCTTTGGTGCTTAAATGGTTTCCATTTCAATTAGTTCTTGGTCTTATAAAGGTAAATTGACTGGACTATACGCCGTTTGATAAACACAAGTGACAAACAGACAATAGGTGGCGCTCTTCGTTGAATCCAATGATCAGTGGCATGCCCGGATATAGTTAACCAAAGGTCAGCGGCAGGCTACATTGTTTATCACTTAATTATTATATAGGGTTCAAAATGTCCTTCATTAGCATATTGAGTTAGGGCCGATAATCGAGTTATGGCACAATAAGAGGGCGCCGTTTGTTTGGAGGATTTTTTGATCTTTAGAATTTTGTTTTTATTTTAGTGTGCAACCGTGAACGATATTTCTACCCCAACCTATAAATAGCGCCTTCACACGATATCTGCGATTCATGGCGGGTAGTAAATATCTTACTGGAGCGAGACCGCTTTATTTAACATCGTTTTACTTTTATACAGACGTGTAAAATAAAGGATACACATTATTAATGCAGGTTGTACCATAATAAAATAAATACAAGTTCAAGTATACAATAAGCGACGGTGTTTAAATCCCTCAAATTGTAATAGTTTGATTCCTCAAGAATTAATGACAAATTCACTTGATGTAAGCATGACAACAGTAAGTACTAAAAGCAAAGTAGACAATACTTTCATATAATGGTCTTTAATCCGATATTCAAACAAATGGTAAACACATTTTCTTGTAATAAACCATAATTGTACTAGTTTTTATAAGATAAGAGTTTGTACACAATAATTGTTCAAACTTGTGAAAGTTACTTTAAATTCAAATATTAAAGTTCTATGGACTTCGTTGCCATTTACGTTAATTTACACCGTTAGCCTCGATATCAGTCGTCCCAGGTTTCTTTTTCCGCCGGTTTCGATGCCCGCGAGCACAATAAGCGGCCAATTGTACCTGGAAATGAAGAAATAACAAGTGCATTACTAATTGTGATGTGAAAACGTTTGGGTCAAGGCGAGAGATTTGAAAAAAAATGTCGTTCATAAATTAGTGATGGCGAGAGACTACAACACAGACTATAGACCATGTGTCCTTTGTTTAAATATATTCTGCCCTATATTCCAACGTCCATGGCGGTATGCGCACGCATCGTGTTTGCAATAATATGTTGCATAAGTTAATACGTGCGCATACCGCAGATGTATTCCAGTATGTAAGAATATTTCAGATGTCTATAATCGTTTATAGGCGGCTCCCTGTAAAACCAAAGGCAGCGCATCACCTTTGCGCCAGTTCGGCCCAAGACAAGAAAAGAAATAAGGGAATAAGAACATGCAAGTTAAAAGGTAAAAAAAAGATGCAAAATCATTCAAGTATTGCATTAATTCAATGCAATTTTAAGACTGAAAACGCGGCTATAATAATAAGTACGCATTATGAATGGTTTTACCAACGCTCTAAGCCTCAAATGTCATTTTTTTTGCGAGTTTTAAAGACTTTTGTATGCCCCTCGCGCGTTAGTTGGGCACCGCCACTGTTCGAGACAAATAAAATGCAGTACGCGACAATGCCATTATAACTTCGATCGAGTGTTTATAACATTAGGCAAGGATAGTATAGGTCATTCTTACCATATAGCTATAGTTACCACGAAGGTGCATGCTGTTGGTTGCAAATAGGGATCTCCCAGATCAGGACCTCGCAAATTTGCAACGTGGCTCCGTATCTCGGGATTCTAATGGTGACAATAGTTCCCGCAATAGGTGGGTCGCAAATGACGATGTTCGTACCGCCGGGAATGTTGGCCGACTGTGCGGTAACAGGCGAGCCACAAACTACGGGTCCGACTTTGTTTATTCCCTCAACAAGCACCAAAGCTCCGGCCAAACGGTCATCTATAATGGAAATAAAAGCTTTGAAGGAAATTGCACGTGTTTTGGTTTCACGACTGGCAATAGCAAATGCCCTAAATGCAAAGCCCATTTATCAAAAATTAATACATTCATCCGTAAACACTGTAAATATTACTATATGACGGCAAATATGAACAGAAATCCTTGATTAATAGTTATGGTTATAATAACAGGCTATGTATCTTAATGTTCGACCAGGTTCAGCTAATTTGACAATTGAAAAACGCCCAAATTATAGAAACCAAAGTCTGAAATGAAGCGAGGAAAAACCCCCAAACAAAAATACCCCAACAAACCAATTTCAAATAAAGCTTCAACTTACAGTCGCCATCCCGACGGTTGACAATGCCGACTTGCGCAATACAGTGAGATTCGCCAAGACGCATTTTCCACCATGGGTTATTCTCAGTTACTGGAACAAACGGGATTAAAACAAATTATGGGTTTTTACCAGAGTACTTACGAAACACGCAGGCGTGAGGTTACACATTAATGAAGTGACAAAAATGACTTCAAACAATGTCACATATTATTCGAGTTTGTTTAGTTTGGGAGATTTAAAGAGGAAAGGTAAAGGGCTGAAAACAAAAGCCACAAGTGGGCCTGGTTGGGATTGGAACCTAGGTCAATGTGTAAAAGGCGAGGAAAACTTGACCAGCCCGACACTGCGAGTAGTGATAATGCACCGATTTACCCGTTTGGGCGCATGATCCTCCGTTGATCAGATCAGAGTTGAAATTGTTGTCCACTGCTTTTCCAGACACGTAAGTTCTGCCGTTGATTTGCAGAGTGGAGCTCTGTTTTGTCTCGGGATTTCTCATTTTTACCAGTGTAAGAGTTGGGCCTGCAAGTAAAGTTAGTTCACGGTGATGTTATTTCAACCTATATTGAAACGGTACTTCTTCCTTTTATTTAAAAAAAGGGCAGCATGCTATAGAGAGATTCCTTTTGCAGGAAGTTTAGAGTCATTCATATCTTTACCTAAAGTAAAGTTTTGAACATTAATTTGGTTTGTTAAAATCGTTACAGAAGGTGCACTGCCCCGTTTAGTGCATACTCAGCCCACTTGCCTTGCTGGCCAGATATACGCTTGACGTCATCAAAGCGCTTCGACTCTATAACAAAACACAATGGGTTTTAGAAGGCAACGGCGAGTTCGTTTGATCATTTTAAAGTTGGATAGAGACGTTAACCTTTCTCATTGACCTTATTCACGAGAAGGCCATTTTGGTCGCGTTTCTTATTTTTTTTTAACTGAACTATTGATTGGGATGGTGCCAGACATGTTTAATCAAATTTTTTTAACTATTTATCATATTACACATATTAATTTGTAATTAACTTTTATTAATAAATACCTAGGAGAGTTGAAGGCTTCTGATTGGCCGAGACTCGATCACGTGCCGGTCATTATATGTAGTAACATCATGGGTTTTCCAAGGGCCGTTTTCTAAACCCCGGCTTTGGGCTGCACTCTGGCCACATTACAGACGTTTTCCTAGTTCCGGATCGCAAAAAATATTCAGGCTGTTTTCGGCAAGTCTAATCCTCGAAATTTAAATGAAATAGGTTTAGTAGTTTACCTTGAGTGATGGAGAAACTACAGTTTTTGTTTCGATATTTATGCTCTTCTTTATTTTAAAATACATACTGTACGACGTCAAATATACCGACATCCCTTTTTCTAGTTGTGGATCAGTTTCACCAATTCCGGATCGAGTAAAAAAAAACTGCTTCGTACATGTACGTACATGAACAATTATCACGCTAGAACCAACCCGAATCAAGCCTATATTTCTGATAAAGTATTCATTAATTTATATAAATACAGTTTAAAATAAATGTCAAATACTTTAACTTCCAATAAAGTTTTAAAAAAGGACTTGCAAAGAAATGCTTTGAAATGTTTTGTCCGTGTACGTGTGTTGCGCGCGGCAACGATCCGATAAACTTTGTCCCACCATGGAGACATTTCTCCATGGTCCATTAGAACACGTCATATGAAATCGCTTGCGCGCGTGCTGTTGATGCATGTATTTTACGGGCGATCCGGAACTAGAAAACAAAAATGAACGTTCAGTCTTTGGCAGATTTGAGACTTTTACTTCGACTTATTTTTACTTATGTATCAAGAAGCTTGTATGTTTCTTTTCAAAATGCACTTCATCTAAACAAATAGTATTGGAGACCAAGCCATAACAAGGTAGGTTTTTATTTGAAGCGATCTGGAACCAGAAAAAATCCGGAACTAGGAAAACAACTGTACCACTGCTAAACTACATGAACAAAGCCAAAATACGAAAACGAAGCTGCGTTTGTAAAACGGCGTAAAAGAAGCCGCGAAGTCGCGAAATTCGGAGTATTTTCACCATTTTTCTCGTTAAAAAGGTATTTATTAAAGGTAATAACAGTGCGAGAACCCGGTTGTTACTGCGTGGTAATGACCGGGTTGGGGGATGACCGCTGGTAATGGACCTCGCCTTCGGCTCGATCCATTACCAGCGGTCATCCCCCAACCCGGTCATTACCACGCAGTAACAACCGGGTTCTCGCACTGTTATTACCTATGTAATTTCTATCTGAAAGTTCCCAAACATTTGGATGTTACCTTACTTCCAATTCAATATATCAGAATAAAACGAATATCAACGAATATTCGAAATTCTGCCCCTTAATCGGTCTTTTGCCCACATGGCATATCGTACCTTCCTCGGGTTCAGCCTCGTCCTCAAAGAGATGTCTTTCCAAGGCGCGCTGTAAAAGTTCCAAGTCGCGAGAAAGTTCCTCCTAAATAGAAAAACAAATGTGAAATGGAAATTATACTTTATAATTATAATATACGTTTCGCATAATGTTTATCGACTAGCCTCTTTTAATGAGGACGGTACTTGAACAAAACTCGACTCGAGTGGCATCCGAATCTACAATCTCGGATTATCTAGCTATAGCTGGCGCTCTATACTGAAACTAATCTCAAATACATCGAATAAACCACTTGTAGACTTATGAACGTCAAATACTAAAACGGAGGTTTTTAAACTCTTTTACCAGTGCCGCCCCCCACCATTTTGTTTATTGCTTACCTTCTTATCGACTTCCTGTGGTAATGCGAAGACGGCATAAAACAGCGCCAGAGCAAGAAGCAAAAGACGAAACATTGTAGCTGTGGGTGGATGTACAACCAAGGAGTGGTCAGTTGGGTCTGGTGGCCACGTGTGTGTGTCGATGGCAAGCGTTGATTGGAATGAAAGAATGGACTCAATGCCGGGGTATTTATATAAGGAATTGGGTTGCCCACTCGTGTGGAATAATGGTATAGATATAGACGTGCTCTATCCAATCAAAAAACGTGTAAAACAATAAGGCACGCCCACCGGGACCCCATCCAATCATCACCATCGTTGGTCAGATGTCGACCTATACCCAGCACGATTTATGGTAGAACCCCCCCCCCCCCCCCCTTGTCCCTATAGCCGCTCTACACACTCCAGACTATTGTTATCTAACACGTCCACCTGGATATCTGAAAAGAATTCCAGAGATTCCAACAACACCTCTAGAGTTGGTCATTGTGTTGTTGTTGTTGTTGTTCTGGAATTCTTTTCAGATATCAAGGCGGACGTGTTAGGTAACAATAGTAGAGGGTGCATGGTATAGTGACTATATGGACAATAGGGGAGGGGGGACTCTATTATAAATCGTGCTGGGTATAGGTCGACATCTGACCAACGATGATGATGATTGGATGGGGCCCCGGTGGGCGTGCCTTGTTGTTTTACACGTTTCTTGATTGGATAGAGCGCGTCTATATCTATACCATTATTCCAAACGAGTGGGCAACCCAATTCCTTATATAAATACCCCGGCATTGAGTCCATTCTTCCATTCCAATCAACGCTTGCCATCGACACACACGTGGCCGGCCACCAGACCCAACTGACCACTCCGCTTGGTTGTACATCCATCCCCAGCTAGAATGTTTCGTCTTTTGCTTCTTGCTCTGGCGCTGTTTTATGCCGTCTTTGCATTACCACAGGAAGCCGATAAGAAGGTAAGCAATAAACAAAACGATGATGGCCGGCACTGGTTAAAGCGTTCAAAAACATCCTTTTTAGTATTTGATAAATTTCGACGTTCATAAGTCTAGGAAAATAAGTGGTTTATTCGATGTATACGAGATTAATTTGAGTATAGAGCGCCAGCTAGGCCTATTAAGGTAATAACCGTGCGAGAACCCGGTTATTACTGCGTGGTAATGACCGGGTTGGGGGATGACCGCTGGTAATGGATCGACCTTTTTAACGAGAAAAATGGTGAAAATACTCCGAATTTCGCGACTTCGCGGCTTCTTCTAGGCCGTTTTACAAACGCAGCTTAGTTTCCGTATTTTGGCTTTGTTTATGTAGTTTAGCAGTGGTACAGTTGTTTTCCTAGTTCCGGATTTTTCCTAGTTCCGGATCGCTTCAAATAAAAACCTACCTTGCAGGCCCGTACGCAGGATTTGTTATGGGGGGGTGCGAATTTGTACTTGATGGGACCAACAATGGGACCAAATTTTTCGTGTGCCACGGTACCGTTATTTCTACATCAAAATATCATTATTTACTATTATATCATTATTATAGTTTTTTTACTCGATCCGGAATTGGTTAAACTGATCCGCAACTAGAAAAAGGGATGTCGGTATATTTGACGTCGTATTTTCAAATAAAGAGCATAAATATCTAAACAAAAACTGTAGTTTCTCCATCACTCAAGGTAAACTACTAAACCTATTTCATTTAAATTTCGAGGATTAGACTTGCCGAAAACAGCCTGAATATTTTTTGCGATCCGGAACTAGGAAAACGTCTGTAATGTGGCTAGAATGCAGCCCAAAGTCGGGATTTAGAAAACGGCCCTTGGAAAACCCATGATATTACTACATATAATGCCCTGCACGTGATCGAGTCTCGGCCAATCGGAAGCCTTCAACTCTCCTAGGTATTTATTAAAGCTAGATAATCTGAGATTGTAGATTCGGATGCCACGCGAGTCGATTTTTGTTCAAGTACTGTCCTCGGTAAAGGAATTTAGTCGATAAACATTATGCGAAACGTTATTATAATTATAAAGGATAATTTCAATTTTACATTTGTTTTTCTTTTTAGGAGGAACTTTCTCGCGAATTGGAACTTTTACAGCGCGCCTTGGAAAGACATCTCTTCGAGGACGAGGCTGAACCCGATGAAGGTACGATATGCCATGTGGGCAAAAGACCGATTAAGGGGCAGAATTTCGAATATTCGTTGCCCATTTGTTTTGTTCTAGTGGTTTTATTCACGAGTCGGCCATATTGAATTGGAAGTGAACTTTTAGATAGAAATGACAAACAGTTAATTACAAATTAATATATGTGATATGATGAATAGGTTAAAATTCGTGATTAAACATATCTGAAAGTTTTAAGCCACATTAAAACTAGTTAACAGAGGCCTAAATGCAGAATTAGTCTGGCACCATCCCACTCAACAGTTCAGTTTAAAAAAAATAAGAAACGCGACCAAAATGGCTTTCTCGTAAATAAGGTAAATGGAAAAGTGTAACGTCTCCATCCAACTTTAAAATGACCAACTTAAACGAACTCGCCGTTGCCTTATAAAACCCATTATGTTTTGTTATAGAGTCGAAGCGCTTCGATGACGTCAAGCGTATATCTGGCCAGCAAGGCAAGTGGGCCGAGTATGCACTAAACGGGGCAGTGTACCTTCTGTAACGATTTTAACAAACCAAATTAATGTTCAAAACTTTACTTTAGGTAAAGATATTATTGACTCTAAACTCCCTGTAAAAGGAATCTCTCTATAGCATGGCGCCCTTTTTTAAATAAAAGTTTCATCAATAGTTGCTTGGTTAAAAACAATGTTGGTGAAACTACTGAGACACATGTGTATGGACCACGTGCGCAATGGGTAGCGCTTGATGTACACACATCGAAGACGGGTTTTGTGCTCGATTGTGAATAGTTCTTTACGTGAAGTCAGTTAGTTCAAATGTAAAAAAGTAGCACATAAGCTGAAGGCATTACAACCCGCTTATAATACGCCTATGCCAGAATAATATCGAATAGTCGAAATGGGCACTGCCTTGAAACATTTTTAGTTTTTAGATAGTGTGTTCACACGGAAATAATATATTCAATGCATTTATAAAAGGAAGAAGTACCGTTTCAATATAGGTTGAAGTATAACATCACCGTGAACTAACTTTACTTGCAGGCCCAACTCTTACACTGGTAAAAATGAGAAATCCCGACACAAAACAGAGCTCCACTCTGCAAATCAAAGGCATGGCTTACGTGTCTGGAAAAGCAGTGGACAACAATTTCAACTCTGATCTGATCAACGGAGGATCATGCGCCCAAACGGGTAAATCGGTGCCTTATCACTACTCGCAGTGTCGGGCTGGTCAAGTTTTCCTCGTCTTTTACACCATTGACCTAGGTTCCCAATAACGGCCTTATTTTCTTTGAATTTTTTTTTAACAATTGTGAGGTGTTCTGGCATAATGAGACGGAACTGGGCACAGGGTATAGTTGAGATAACTGCAACAAAAATGCGTAATAATAGAGGATTTTTTTTTCAAATTTTCAGATTTATTGAAGTTTGTAATCTTTGGTAGGCCTATGCCTACTAACTATAGTTTGTGAAGAAATAGTATGACAGTAGTGAAAACAAGTATTTTTCATGGGAAAAACAATTGGCATTTTGTTCATATAACATGTACAAAACCTGCAACTTCAAAGGCCTTTTTCTCAACATTTTTACATGTGGATACATGTTGATAAATGCGAACTTTAAACAGCCTTAACTTGTTAACGGAATGTCCAATTGAAGTGCAACCAACAGCATTGCAAGAATAATTTGATCCTCTTTTCTAATACACGAGAACCCTTATTTCAACCTCGTCCCAGTTCCGTATCATTTTGAAAGAACCCTTAATATTATTCAGTATGTAGGAACAATGTGACATTGTTTCAAGTCATTTTTGTCACTACATTATTGCGTAACTTTACGCCTGCCTGTTTCGTAAGTACTCCGGTAAAAAAACACCTTAATTTGTTTTAATCCCGTTTGTTCCAGTAACGGAGACGAACCCATGGTGGCAAATGCGTCTTGGTGAGTCTCACTGTATTGCGCAAGTCGGCATTGTCAACCGTCGGGATGGCGACTGTAAGTTGAAGCTTTATTTAAAATTGGTTTGTTGGGGTATTTGTTTTTTTGTTTGTTTTGGGTTTTCCTCGCTTCATTTCAGACTTTGGTTTCTATAATCTGGGCGTTTTTCAATTGTCAAATTAGCTGAACCTGGTCGAACATTAAGGTACATAGCCTGTTATTAACCATAAGTATTCATCAAGGATTTCTGTTCATATTTGCCGTCGCATAATAGTAATATTTAAAGAATTTACGGATGAATGTCTTCATTTTTGATAAATGGGCTTTCTAAACAAGATTGGTCTCTGCATTTAGTATTACCAGTCATGAAAGCAAAATACGTGCAATTTAAAAGCATTTATTTTCATTATAGATGACCGTTTGGCCGGAGCTGTGGTGCTTGTTGGGGGAATAAACGAAGTCGGACCCGTAGCTTGTGGCTCGCCTGTTACCGCAGAGTCGGCCAACATTCCCGGCGGTATGAACATCGTCATTTGCGACCCACCTATTGCGGGAACTAATGTCGTCATTATAATTCCGAAAGACGGAGCCATGTTACAAATTTGCGAGGTCCTGATCTGGGAGATCCCTATTTGCAACCAACAGCATGCACCTTCGTGGTAATTAGCTACATGGTAAGAATGGCCTATCCTTGCCTAATGTTATAAACAATAAATCGAAGTTATTGTGGCATTGTCATGTACTGCTTTTTATTTGTCATTTACTTGTACAAAGACCATTCTTTACTGGTCTCCGACAGTGGCGGTGCCCAACTAATGAGGGGCAGGAAACAAATTATGAATCGCAGAAAAGGACAACATTTAAGGCTTGGGGCGTTGATAAAACCATTGATAAAACCAGCCGCGTTTTAGGACCATTTCAGAAAGTTGTCTGCTTAAAATCGCATTTAATTAGAGCAACACTTGACTTTGCATCTTTCTTTACCTTTTAACTTGCATTTTCCCTTTCGCTTATTTTTTTTTCTTGTCTTAGGCCGAACTAGCGCAAAGGAGATGCCAGCGGAAAAAAAGAAACTAGGGACGACTGATATCGAGGCTAACGGTGTACATTTTTGTAAATGTTAACAAAGTCGATAAAACCTTATTTTGAATAAGTCACAAGTTTCACAAGTTTCACAAGTTTCACAAGTTTCACAAGTTTCACAAGTTTCACAAGTTTCACAAGTTTCACAAGTTTCACAAGTTTCACAAGTTTCACAACTTTCACAAGTTTCACAAGTTTCACAAGTTTCACAAGTTTCACAACTTTCACAAGTTTGAACAATTGTTGTATACAAAACTCTAATCTTGTAACTAGTAAAATTATGGTTTATTGTATTATAGTGTTCAATTATAAAAGAAATGTGTTTACCCCACCATCTGTTTGAATATCGGATTCAAGACCATTACATAAAAGTATTGTTTACTTTGCTTTTAGTACTTGTTACTATGGTTACATCAAGTGAATTTGTCAATGATTCTTGAGGAATAAAACTATTACAATTGAGGGATTTAAACACCATCGCTTATGGTACGACTGGCATTAATAATGTGCATCCTTTATTTGACGCGTTTAAAAAAATAGCCTTTATGTTACACGTATTTATAAGAGTAAAACGATTTTCAACAAAGCGGTTCGCTCTAGTAAGATATTTACTCCACGCCATGAATCGCAGATATCGGGTGAAGGCGCTATTTATAGGTTGGTGTAACAATATCGTTTACGGTTGCACACTATAATAGAAACAAAATTCTAAAGAGCAAAAATCCCCAAAATAAACGGCGCCCTCTTATTGTGACAGAACTCATTTATCGGCCATAACTTAATATGCTAAATAAGCACAATTTGTACCCAATATAATAAATAAATGATAGACAATGCAGCATGCCGCTGACCCTGGGTTAACTATTATCAGTGGCTGCAACGAAGAGCGCCACCTATTGTCCATGTTTCTTTCAAACAGTGTATAGTCCGGTCAATTAACGTTAAGACCAAGAACTAATTGCAATAGAAACCATTCAAGCGCCAAAGAACTTCAAAAAAAACAAACGTGTGAAACCATTTTGTTTTCTATTGTTGTTTTCAAGCACTTTATGCATGGAGACTTCAATTTTCAGTGGAATCAATGTTACTTTTCTTTTCGTTATCGCACGACAGGTGTGCTGCGCTCATTATAGAGCGCATTCTTATGTATTATGTAATACATTCCAACATAGCCGTATATAATAACGGGGAGTTGACTATTCCAGTCACTCTCGGTTGAGCAGCTAATAACCTCGCTTTACGTACCATTGTACTCGTATCGCCTGTATTCGACATATAGAAAGACATAATGTCCAGCCCGGACGACGCCTCAAACCAGGATATTTTGCTCGCAATAAGGCACTAGCGAGCTCCATAGACACTAAGGTTGAGTCTGCTTTTAAGAAGCAACGCACGGAAGGAGACGTCGAATTCAAGAGTGACGGCAACAAGGACCAGTTTAAACACGCACACAAAAAAAAAAAAATTGAGGCGTTGGCCGAATCGTCTATAGCTTCAATCAATGTCGACGACATCGACGGAGCCAAAGAGCTACTCTAGTCATTACTGGACACCGTCAAGCAACGTAAGAAGCTCATCAAGCTTGCAGACCGCTCTTCTCAAGGATGGGCAACGGTCAAAGAATACGTCACCGACGGCCTTGCAGACAACTCGGACGACGAAAAAAGGCTCAAGAAGGCAGAAAAGTCAGCGGCCGCCAAGAAAGCAGAGCATACGAAGAAGGCCAAGCCCAAGTCTCGTCAGTTTCCTACACGTCAGGCTGCTGCTTCTTATTCTTTTCGCCCCTTCGGGGCTAGTACCGCTTACCGCTCAGAATACCGCACATGTTTCCAGTGCGGCATCACCGGCCATGTCCGCACCAGCTGCCCCTCCCTACGAGCACTCCGGCAGACAAGACCAGTACCAGCAGTTCCTGGAGTCCCCGACACAGCCCGCCTATAGAGACTGGGAGCTTGAAGCACCCTCTAAGGATGAGACAACCAAAGACGTCCCCTTGGGAGTTGAAGGTAAACTGAAACCTTGTGTTTCGTATTGGAGAGATTGCCTTGAAGCTAATTATTTTATATTAGATGTCATAGATTCAGGTTACAAGCTACCATTTTATTTGGAGCCCCCGCCCGTTAACCTGAATAATAATAAGTCTAGTTTAGATAATTCTCACTTCGTTGAGACGGCCTATGCAGATTTGATCCGCAAACAGTGCATAATCGAAACTGTTTCCATTCCGTATTGTTGTAATCCTTTGACCGTGGCCGAAGGGAAGAAACTCCGTTTGGTACTCGATTTAAGACACCCAAATAAGTTTCTTTGGAAAAACAAATTCAAATATGAAGACTTGAACCATATTGCCCCAATCGCTAGACCACGACCAATTCTATTTTTCATTTGACCTATAGAATCTGGTTATCACCACGTTGATATTTTTCAACCACATCAAATATACTTGGGTTTTTCTTGGCATCGCCATAATTCGATTTTGAGATATTACACGTTCACAGTTCTTCCGTTTGGCCTAAGCAGTGCTTGTCATTTGTTCACCAAACTCAACAGGACCCGTGACTCTTACAGAACCATCGAATCTAGAAATACTTGGTCCGACTCTGTATTCTTGCGAGACAAAACCGTCTCCGAGCTCGACTTTTGGGCTAAAAATGTATATAAATTGAATGGCTATACCATCCAGTTACAACTTGCACCCTCCATGACCGTTTACCCCGATGCTAGTAGTACCGGTTACGGCGGCTTTGTGGAAAACCGCCCAAATTTTACATTTCACGGCACTTGGTCAGAATCTGAGAAATTTAACAGTTCTACTTGGCGAGAACTAGCCGCTGTTTATCGCATACTGTCCAAATTACAGGGCCTCGTCACCCACGAAGTCATTAAATGGCACACCGATAACTCCAACGTCCCAAAAATCATCACCTGCGGTAGCACTAACCCTAAATTACACAACCTTGCACTTGCAATCTTTGACTTGGCCAAGATACAAAAGTACATCATATTGCCTGAATGGTTACCAAGAAACGAAAACAAGCTAGCAGACCAAATTAGCAAATTTCGAGATTTTGATGATTGGGCCATTGATGTAAGATCATTCAGAGAAATAGACGACCTATGGGGGCCTCATTCCATTGACCGATTTGCTTCCCCCCACAACTCAAAGATCAAGCGATTTAATGCAAGATTCTGGTGCAAAGAAGTTAGCGGTGTAGACGCCTTTTGCCAAACCTGGGAAAACGAAAACAATTATTTCTGCCCCCCCGTGTCCCTCATAATTCAGGTGGTCAAACGCATCATTACAAAAAACGTAACCGGTACACTTATCGTTCCAAATTGGCCTACGGCCTAATTCTGGCCGATGATATGCCCAGACGGCATACATTTTCATTCCAGGGTAGTAGATTGGAGATCAATGTATATTTCTTTTACCCCTCCCACATTGGGTTCAGGCTCCGTATTTCAGACGAAGCCTTTTTTCTCGTGTTTGATCTTGAGATTCGAATACAAGATCCCAGACCGCACATTTTGCACATGATAGCTTAGATACAGGCTGTTAAAAGCAAATGCCGATTTGCGTGCATTGTTGAAACGGTTGTTTATAACCGTAGGAACCGTGAGTGTTCCACCTGTGTATATAGCCGTTTAGGCTTTCCCCTTTCTTTGGCGTTCTCGTGTGTGTAGGTTGCGAGGCAACAAGCCGCTCCGCCATACCAATCGTTCTCCAATGTTGTTTCCACTGTTTTTATTTAT
Organism: Crossaster papposus; assembly: GCA_037893245.1. Classification (NCBI taxonomy): domain Eukaryota; kingdom Metazoa; phylum Echinodermata; class Asteroidea; order Velatida; family Solasteridae; genus Crossaster; species Crossaster papposus. The sequence goes on along the minus strand of JBAIAA010000088.1, from coordinate 147,551 downwards.
TTAATTGTCATGTTTATTTGGTAACATGAGGGAGATTTAGAAAAGAAAATTATTTTCTGACGGAAGTATGGAGGAAGAAAGTTACTTTTCTTTTCGTTATCGCACGACAGGTGTGCTGCGCTCATTATAGAGCGCATTCTTATGTATTATGTAATACATTCCAACATAGCCGTATATAATAACGGGGAGTTGACTATTCCAGTCACTCTCGGTTGAGCAGCTAATAACCTCGCTTTCCCATAGCCCGCCCATTCCCCAAAAGCGACAGTAAATGTACATAGCAGTACTTTAATACATAGACTTGATCGGAAAAGGGGGGCGCGACCCTCGTCCAACGTCCAGGTCGCGTCCACGGTTCCTCCCACGCGGGGGTTTTACGTGGCCACCGAGTGCTGAGCCCTACGGTTCAGACTGACGTTGGGCGCCGAGAAAGTCTAACCCTCCTCCCTTTCATTGTCGTTCCCTTCAAGGGTAACTAAAGCAAATTGTGTTGCTTTGTTCAATTTTTACATTTAATTAATGTCAACCTCTTTATGGTATTGAAATATGGTATTGATGATTCGTTTTGCAAACTGCAGTTTTTATACTGCATTAATGTCGACCCCCTTTTGCGGGTGCTGAAAGCAAATTTTGCTGTTTGTTTATTTGTTTTCTAAATTGCAGATAAATGGATAGAACTGTCCAAAGGCCTTGATGACCCCGACCTACGACATATCGCCCTTAACCTCTTCCCGACACTACTCATGTCGGCAAAGGCACCATCTACTGCAAAAAAGTACAGCGCATCCTGGAGAAAGTGGGAGACATGGGCATCAACCAAGACCGGAGTGACAGTTTTTCCAGTACAACCGCTCGATTTTGACCTCTACCTATCGTCACTCCTCCCAGGCATGCAGAAATCCGTAGCAGGCTCTGCCTCAGCCGCAGTCAACTGGGTACATAGTTTAGCCGGATTACCATCACCCACAGGCAATCCATTGGTCAAGATGACATTACAAGGCTACAGGAGGATAACGGCATCAACTCCAAAGAGAAAAGAACCTGTGACACCCGAGATGATGGCAAACCTGTACAAAGCGCACGGGCACTCCGACGCAGGACTGGACGACTTGCGCATATTGTTCACGTGCTTCGTTTGCTATGCTGGTTTTCTTCGTTACAATGACATTAGCAATGTAAGAAGAATAGATTGTGACATTTTGGAAGATAGGCTCGTTATTCACCTAACCAAGTCCAAAACTGACCAGTTCCGTCAAGGTTCTGATATCACTATCGGCAGAACATTTAAACCAACCTGCCCGGTCGTTATTACTGAGCGATACTTCCAAGCCTTGGGTGACCCAGTCAATTCCTCTTTACCGGTTCTCTGTAGAATAGTTCGTTTCAAAAGCGGACTTATTCCAACGTCTCATGGACTGAGTTACACTAGAACTCGAGAAATTGTACTTGATGCTCTGAAACCGTTTGTCCCCGACATCCATATTTTTGGCCTTCACAGCCTTAGATCAGGAGGCGCATCCGCTGCCTCCAATGCCCAAATTCCATCTCACATAATATCAAAGCACGGCAGATGGAAATCTGACAAATCCAGAAACGCATATATCAAAAGTGATCACGCAGCACGTTTGCTCCCCTCAACCGCCCTGGGAATTTAACCTTTTAATAAGATTATGTAAACGAATTAATGAGTAAGCTGATGTTCATCAGAAATTATACAACCCCGATAATCGGGTTGTGAAGATTATTCCTCAGCAAATTTCAGCTGAGCAATGAATGATGATCAATGAATAAAGTGTTGGTGTGTAGGTTGCGAGGCAACAAGCCGCTCCGCCATACCAATCGTTCTCCAATGTTGTTTCCACTGTTTTTATTTATTTAATTGTCATGTTTATTTGGTAACATGAGGGAGATTTAGAAAAGAAAATTATTTTCTGACGGAAGTATGGAGGAAGAAACTGATAATTCTAACACTAAAAAACTCGGAGACGTTCTTGAAACTGCGAACCTTACGCAGCACATCTCTGACCCAACCCACACTAGCGGTCATACGTTTGATTATGTCATAACCCGTATATCTGATAACCTAATTAATTATACTAAGGTTACTGCTTTGATAAGTGATCATATCGCTATTCATTGTCAACTTAACCCGAGTAAGTGTAATCCACGAAAACAATGGATTAGTTATCGGAAATCAAATCAGTAAACCGTGACGATTTTTCTCAAGATATCTCTGCCTCAGATCTTGTATCCGTCATCTAACCTTGATGGTCTTGTCATGCACTATGATTCCTGTCTACTTGATATACTTGATAATCATGCTCCTGTCATATCTCGATTCATAACTGTTAGACCCAGTTGTCCGTGGTATTCCCCAGCAATAGCTGAAGCAAAAAGGCTTTACAAAAGAGACTTTAGCGTAAGTGGCGAAACACCAGACTCGACACTGATAGGGATAACTTCAAAGCACAACGTCTCAATGTTATTAATTTAATAAGCGAAGCCAAATCAACTTATTACGAAAACCATATAACCCAATGCAAGGATCAAAAACAAATGTTTAAGATTGTTGATTCGTTGTTACCAGAAACTCAAGAACAGTTTGCCATCTCATACTAACGATCTAGATCTCGCCAACAGATTTAGTCAATATTTTGTTTCCAATATATCACACATTCGGGATGCAATGTGTCCTTGTATTAACCTGTTGACAGGCGAATTTAATCAGGAATCTTCTGCTTTTCTTGATCATTTTTCACCAGTTTCTTGTGAGGTAATTTTCAAGCTGATTTCTTAATCTGTTTCAAAATCTTGTGAAATGGATCCAATTCCAACATGGATGCTCAAGGAACACCTTAACATCATTGCTCCTGTTATCACTAGGATTAATCTTTCTCTTGAAACTGCCATTTTCGCAGCTAGTTTTAAAAAGGCTATTGTGAGACCTCTGATAAAGAAACCATCACTAGATACCGACGACCTTAAGAACTATGTCTAACCTGAATTTTGTCTCTAAAATCTTTGAAAAGGTTGTTGCTTCTCAGACCTGTGCGCTAGTGCTATAGCGCCCTCTAGAGTAAAAATCTGGGTGACGCGCGCGTCATCAAGGCCGTTTTCGAAACTCCGTGAGGTTCATTTATGCAGTTCAGCAATGGGCTGGATCTTATTATGGAGCAACAGTTTTTTGTGATTATGTGAAAAATATCAAACAAATTCCTATAAAGGATGGCTGCCAATGTTGCCCCTTGTTACGGTACCGCACTGAATACGCAACGTTTCACGGTCATAATCTTCCAGGGAGCATCATGATATGCAATGCGACGAAACTTGTTCATCGATGACGTCGTCTTGTCAGCTCGCAAGATTCGTCTATGGTGAGTCTATTTAACCTTTCTTTTTTTGTTTACTTACGCAACGATACTTTAGAGAATTAGATATCTATCTAATTCGTATGGTCTCTAAAAAAACCTCCAAAACGAAAATATTTCATCCACTTTAATGACTTCATCGCAAACAAACTAAGCGAATTTTGGCTCCACAACGATAAAATGAGCAAAACTTTAAAGAGATACAAAATTTGACAAGATTTTGGAACATGATCATTGTATTTAATTTTAAAATATCCATCGGAAAATGTCCTTGTAATTTTAGATCTTTTAACATCTGGATTGACATTGTGTGAATTGTGTGCAATATTGTACAAAATATGACTGTTTTATTTAAAATATTTTGAGAACTGGAAGTGAAGTGCAGGATTATTAATATATTCAAGTACGTTGAAATTACACCAAGCTCATTTTAATACTTTTGTTTTAGGTAAATATTTGACTTAATTTGTGTATATGTAAAGGAAAATTGTGAAAATTGTAAATAAGATTATCCAAAACAGAAAGTGAATTATGGTTTGTCTTTCAATTGTTCGGTTGCATATAGGTTTTCCCGGTCAATTTCGGCAAATGAACAGCGATTTAACCACGGCGCCATTTCATTTCGCGCAAAATCGAATGCTGCTAAAAATGCTGCCAAAAGTGTCATTCGATTTAACAAAATAACCATTTAATTTAACAATTCAAGTTGTATAGAGGTATTAACAATATAAAACAACGACAGTGATATAACTATGTAAACCCGTTAAATAAAAACAATACAACGTTTAAAATGCTGATAAAACATCACAAATATGAATAAGGATAAGAATAAAACAGCTTAGATTTAAAAGCAGTATTGGTACAAATGTATAAAATGCCTAAAAACTGCAAGGAATTATACAATAATTAGATAATAATAATTAGAACGTTGAAGGCATAAACACGGTTCACTTTTTGGCACACGAGTCAACATAAATAAACAATAAGAAACCAGAAAAATAAATAAATAAATAAAAAATCACTGGGCTCCGATCTTCGGAAAACATAAACGAATAAGGAAAAAAGTGCATCTAATGTTGGTCCACATGAAAAAAATGACACAATTTGAAAATTTCAAATTTCAGATTACTTTCGATTAAATATAAACTGTGGTCAGCTGCAAAAAAAGGTAGGGGCACAAATGATGTAACTTTGGAACCAAAGGAGTGAATTCAGAAATTCAAAACAAAGCCCAAAACATTGTATATCTATTTATTTATCTACTTAGGGCCAATGTGTATATTTCGCCTCAAATTTATTTTAAGAAATATTGGTCTAGAGGGAACATCTATGACCCTATAATATGTCGTTCTGAAATGCCTGCACGTTGACGTCATTATGTTATAGATACTTCAAGTTATCATCAAATGCCATGAATTTAATTACATGTAGCGCACAAAATGAGTTCCTCAAGATATAATTATTACCAGTTTATGTTCGTCTTCTTTCTCCCGTGGTAGAATTCTGACTCCAAATGGTTTGAGCACACACAGAGGATACCAACAAAACCAGGGATTACATCCCTGCTAAACATCTCATCAACCAAAACAAACCAAACGGTTTTCCTTGCTTACAATGTGCCCCACAATCCGAATATATTCATTATATTCAAATACAATTTCCGCATAGGAAAGCCATGGCAAGAAATAAACCGAAAAAAGGTAACAATGAGATCCCTTAGCCGACAAAAATCAAACCTCTTCTCTGGCAAATGCGAACGCAAAAAAGCCAAATCCAATCAGCACCCCAGCCATGAACCACCGTTCCGTAACAATTAAAACACCAAGCAGTAAACAAACATACGGAACCAACATAAATCATATGGCTAAGTTCCAAATACCTGGAATTCACGATCATATTGATTGGACCACACCTAACCCACACACCCTGCGAGTTAAAACCGATTCCTCACCATGGGAATCAACTACCTGCAACTGACGAGTGTCATAACAGTAAAGACACGAAAGCATGCTATTGCTAACACAGGGGGATTTTTCGAATACAATTCTCCCCTCGCACCCCAAATAAAATCACATTTGATTTATCTTATACCACAACGGTCATCTAGTCTTTCGTGTTCGCCCATTCCATTTATTTTGGACATAACGGGCCTAGACTTATTCGCGCTTAATTAAGCCATACAAGTCACAGAGAGAGAAATGTCACTGGATGGGAAAGCGCGCCGTCATCTTCTTAACCAAACTTATTATACTCCTTGCTCCACCCAGGAGTATTGTGGGTCGATGGTCCACGCAAGCTGCCCGTGAATACCCCCCTTGATTAACAACCATGGTATCTTCAGGTTGTTTCTCTCTCTGCTCTGAGTACTCATGTACAACCACAGACTTGGCATTAATAAGTCTATCACACATAAGACGTCACATGACATCGATATACCACACACATTCGCACTCGGAAAACCACACAGCACAAATATCCTAACATGGAAACCCCATCTCGTTTGTTTAAACAAAAAAGACCTGAACGCACATCAGCAAATCTGTAATTTGGAACACAAATAACCCGCAGACGGGAATATTCCACCTAAATTATACTACAACAGAACACTTGAAACAAAACCAGCCATCACGTAACCGATATACTCATAAACAAAGGGCCAACCAAAACATATTTGTCCAAATACCGCACACGGTTTGACCATATGTTTCTTTTTTCAAACACCAACAAAACATCTCTTTCCATCACCGCACACGGTTAGATGTTATGTTTTTTTCTTAAACAACTATCAAAAGATAGAAGAAAAAATTCTCTAAAATCCCATACCTCATTAAACTATTTTCCAAAAGAAGAAAATAGAAATAATGGCTTTTTCAATATAATTTTCTTCAATATAATCATCTTCTTAACCACAAATATGAATAAGGATAAGAATAAAACAGCTTAGATTTAAAAGCAGTATTGGTACAAATGTATAAAATGCCTAAAAACTGCAAGGAATTATACAATAATTAGATAATAATAATTAGAACGTTGAAGGCATAAACACGGTTCACTTTTTGGCACACGAGTCAACATAAATAAACAATAAGAAACCAGAAAAATAAATAAATAAATAAAAAATCACTGGGCTCCGATCTTCGGAAAACATAAACGAATAAGGAAAAAAGTGCATCTAATGTTGGTCCACATGAAAAAAATGACACAATTTGAAAATTTCAAATTTCAGATTACTTTCGATTAAATATAAACTGTGGTCAGCTGCAAAAAAAGGTAGGGGCACAAATGATGTAACTTTGGAACCAAAGGAGTGAATTCAGAAATTCAAAACAAAGCCCAAAACATTGTATATCTATTTATTTATCTACTTAGGGCCAATGTGTATATTTCGCCTCAAATTTATTTTAAGAAATATTGGTCTAGAGGGAACATCTATGACCCTATAATATGTCGTTCTGAAATGCCTGCACGTTGACGTCATTATGTTATAGATACTTCAAGTTATCATCAAATGCCATGAATTTAATTACATGTAGCGCACAAAATGAGTTCCTCAAGATATAATTATTACCAGTTTATGTTCGTCTTCTTTCTCCCGTGGTAGAATTCTGACTCCAAATGGTTTGAGCACACACAGAGGATACCAACAAAACCAGGGATTACATCCCTGCTAAACATCTCATCAACCAAAACAAACCAAACGGTTTTCCTTGCTTACAATGTGCCCCACAATCCGAATATATTCATTATATTCAAATACAATTTCCGCATAGGAAAGCCATGGCAAGAAATAAACCGAAAAAAGGTAACAATGAGATCCCTTAGCCGACAAAAATCAAACCTCTTCTCTGGCAAATGCGAACGCAAAAAATCCAAATCCAATCAGCACCCCAGCCATGAACCACCGTTCCGTAACAATTAAAACACCAAGCAGTAAACAAACATACGGAACCAACATAAATCATATGGCTAAGTTCCAAATACCTGGAATTCACGATCATATTGATTGGACCACACCTAACCCACACACCCTGCGAGTTAAAACCGATTCCTCACCATGGGAATCAACTACCTGCAACTGACGAGTGTCATAACAGTAAAGACACGAAAGCATGCTATTGCTAACACAGGGGGATTTTTCGAATACAATTCTCCCCTCGCACCCCAAATAAAATCACATTTGATTTATCTTATACCACAACGGTCATCTAGTCTTTCGTGTTCGCCCATTCCATTTATTTTGGACATAACGGGCCTAGACTTATTCGCGCTTAATTAAGCCATACAAGTCACAGAGAGAGAAATGTCACTGGATGGGAAAGCGCGCCGTCATCTTCTTAACCAAACTTATTATACTCCTTGCTCCACCCAGGAGTATTGTGGGTCGATGGTCCACGCAAGCTGCCCGTGAATACCCCCCTTGATTAACAACCATGGTATCTTCAGGTTGTTTCTCTCTCTGCTCTGAGTACTCATGTACAACCACAGACTTGGCATTAATAAGTCTATCACACATAAGACGTCACATGACATCGATATCCCACACACATTCGCACTCGGAAAACCACACAGCACAAATATCCTAACATGGAAACCCCATCTCGTTTGTTTAAACAAAAAAGACCTGAACGCACATCAGCAAATCTGTAATTTGGAACACAAATAACCCGCAGACGGGAATATTCCACCTAAATTATACTACAACAGAACACTTGAAACAAAACCAGCCATCACGTAACCGATATACTCATAAACAAAGGGCCAACCAAAACATATTTGTCCAAATACCGCACACGGTTTGACCATATGTTTCTTTTTTCAAACACCAACAAAACATCTCTTTCCATCACCGCACACGGTTAGATGTTATGTTTTTTTCTTAAACAACTATCAAAAGATAGAAGAAAAAATTCTCTAAAATCCCATACCTCATTAAACTATTTTCCAAAAGAAGAAAATAGAAATAATGGCTTTTTCAATATAATTTTCTTCAATATAATCATCTTCTTAACCACAAATATGAATAAGGATAAGAATAAAACAGCTTAGATTTAAAAGCAGTATTGGTACAAATGTATAAAATGCCTAAAAACTGCAAGGAATTATACAATAATTAGATAATAATAATTAGAACGTTGAAGGCATAAACACGGTTCACTTTTTGGCACACGAGTCAACATAAATAAACAATAAGAAACCAGAAAAATAAATAAATAAATAAAAAATCACTGGGCTCCGATCTTCGGAAAACATAAACGAATAAGGAAAAAAGTGCATCTAATGTTGGTCCACATGAAAAAAATGACACAATTTGAAAATTTAAATTTCAGATTACTTTCGATTAAATATAAACTGTGGTCAGCTGCAAAAAAAGGTAGGGGCACAAATGATGTAACTTTGGAACCAAAGGAGTGAATTCAGAAATTCAAAACAAAGCCCAAAACATTGTATATCTATTTATTTATCTACTTAGGGCCAATGTGTATATTTTGCCTCAAATTTATTTTAAGAAATATTTGTCTAGAGGGAACATCTATGACCCTGTCGTTCTGAAATGCCTGCACGTTGACGTCATTATGTTATAGATACTTCAAGTTATCATCAAATGCCATGAATTTAATTACATGTAGCGCACAAAATGAGTTCCTCAAGATATAATTATTACCAGTTTATGTTCGTTTTCTTTCTCCCGTGGCAGCATTCTGACTCCAAATGGTTTGAGCACACTGACCGCAGCCAGCAGCAGCTCGGTGACAATACTTTTTGGACGTCTTATACGCACAAGTCACCGCTTTCTAGTAGCCGTTTTTCCTGAGTAAATTAGGGGGGGGGGGCCTCCAATTTAATAAAAACTAATTTTCCTCTAATATTTGGATGTTGTCGTTGTCGTCATAATTCTTCGATGGATCCATGAAAAGAGGTCACAAGTGGGAGTCCCCTTTGCGCGTTTTTTTCTTCTCAAGTTTGGCATGGCAGCGTGTGTTATAACTTGGAAACAAACAAACAAACAAGCAAACAAACAATACGATCAACAAGAGTCACGTGATACAAAATACGTTCTTGGTGGCGTCTTGTTCAAGTCGTGCTAGGTCGCAGCACCATCGTAGTGGCATCGTATCAGCAACGTAGCGAAGTCTTGGCTGTTGTGGCCACTACGAATGAATACGAATGAGTACGAATGAACAAGACGCCGTCACGACATACCACGACAACGTCACGACAACGTCACTGCAATGTTAAGACTCTTATACGATGATTCTGCGGTAGACCATGAATGTTTCGATCACTGCGGTAGAGCAAGATTTGTAATACGTGCTTCTCAACGGTGGTATCACGTTCCACTACGGTGCGCTATGGTGGACCACGATTGACCACGAACATGTGTACGACGCCGTTGCGATTTTAAATAATTGAAAATTCGTTCTCTACCGTAGCAAAAATCGTGTATGTGGGAAAGGGGCATAACTTATTTGATGTGTATTTTTCAGGTTATTCCAGTTTGCAGCAGTGTTATTCTTATTCAATGTTGTTTTCTCGGAATATGCAGCATTCACAGAGCTAAAAATTTCATTAGGTTGTTTGTCAAGCATTTGTTTTTATATTTTTAGAAATTTTGCAGCTTCAAACGATAAAAAAATGCAAAACCGACGAATGGTCTATTGTCCCTTTAATTACTTTCTTTTTCATTATTGTCTTCCTCGTATCACAAGCTTTAATATTAGGGAATAATATGTCAGTCGTGAAAGATATAGAACACATCAGAAGACTGGAAATAATAATTACTGTGCAGAGGATTTTCCTCGGGGGCCACAGAGTCAAACAATTTGCAACACTACATAATTTTCCTTTGACATGTTTGATGTTTACAGTCTTGTGTAAATATGAACGGTTATGTCATGTACCGTGTCGTACCGGATGTCCAAAAAATGCTGGTATCGTTTAGAAGCATTCTTTCTCTACATACTTGGTTTTGAGTGCTGGTGGGCGTGGTTGATCAAACATATCTTTGAATTGACAAAAGCAAATAGGGTAAAACAGGCGAAATTGAATGGCTGTTAATAAAAATGATCAGAAAAATGCGCAAATTGAGAAGGAAAACCTATATTAAAATTAATATTTTATGTATTTGTTGTTGGGGGACAGGGGAAATACGCGCGGCGCACGCGTTAGTGCTACTATTGACTGGTCAGTTCTGTTGATCTCATAGAGCTATATTAATATAGCTCTATGATTAATCTCCATTTATATAGACTAGGTCAGGGGGGGGGGGGGGGGGGTGGGGGGGGGGGCTTCGAGGCTGCGATTGCGAAACGCTGTGGTACCGTCCATTCTTAAAATAGGGGGGAACAATTTTCTCACGCGAAAAATAAAGAGTTTTTGGCATCCAATCTTAACATCTTGTCTTTTGTAGTTGAAAAAAAATTGTTTATTTACCTTAATTGTTATCATCCAATGACAAAAATTGTATTGAAAATGAAAAAAGCCGTCTAAAAAAATTTACGTTGACGTACCGTTGCTGTACGTGGAGATTGTTCCAAAAATACCCAAACGACGTTTAAAAAACATTGAATTAACTAAACGAATAACGATTTGGAGTTCCCTCATGCTATCATAATAATATAATAATAATAATGGACTTTTGTAAAGCGCACGTATCCGCCATTAAATGACGCGCTCGGCGCTATCAGCGGCGCAATTTGCAGCCACTGCCAGGAACACCAGGGCAAACCCCCTTCTCTTAGCGATGAGTGTTACTGGGTTCTTTTACGTGCATTACACAACACACGGGACCTCCAGCTTTACGTCCCATCCGAAGGACGAAGCAATAGTGGTTTAATTGCCTTGCTTAAGGACACACGTGTCGACACCGGGACTTGAACTCACGCTCTACGGAACAGAAAACCGGGTTCTTAACCGCCCGGCCACGACACTCCACAATGCAGTCATGCAATCCCAACACAGCCAAACTTTTCAAACTTTCTTGATAATAATATATAGTAGGCTTATTATTATTAGGCCTACTAATTGTCTACCTTTTGTAATGAATATCATTTTCATTGGGCCCTTCTCTGAAATTGGTTTCCAGTATATTGCTCTTTCATTGTATCACCCATGTAGGCCATTTAATAGAGCAGTTGGAGACAGACGCCGAGTGAATTTAATGGTCGTATTGAATTTCTAAAATGACAACTTAAATTGAACACTCATATGGCATATAACCATGGAGGAATAAGAACGAAACTGAACCGCACAATGGAAATTATATTCAGATTTTAAATGCAAAACAAATTTATTACAAAAAGGACATAAAACAAGTATTCTTGTTGTTCTCTTCATCATACCAACTTTCATGTCAATAGACAATAGAATATTTCAAGAAAATGCACAAATTGAAAATCTAAGAAATGTGAACAAGTAACTTCCGATATACATGAGTCAAAAAGAAATTTTTCCTATAACTATTTTGGTAAGAAACATGAAAGTGCATCTAATGTTGGTCCACATGAAAAAAATGACACAATTTGAACATTTCAAATTTCAGATTACTTTCGATTAAATATAAACTGTGGTCAGCTGCAAAAAAAGTATGGGCACAAATGATGTAACTTTGGAACCAAATGAGTGAATTCAGAAATTCAAAACAAAGCCCAAAACATTGTATATCTATTTATTTCTCTACTTAGGGCCAATGTGTATATTTTGCCTCAAAGTTATCATCAAATGCCATGAATTTAATTACATGTAGCGCACAAAATGAGTTCCTCAAGATATAATTATTACCAGTTTATGTTCGTCTTCTTTCTCCCGTGGCAGCATTCTGACTCCAAAATGGTTTGAGCACACTGACCGCAGCCAGCAGCAGCTCGGTGACAATACTGTTTGGACGTCTTACACGCACAAGTCACCGCTTTCTAGTAGCCGTTTTTCCTGATTATTAGGGTAAATTAGGGGGGGGGGACCTCCGATTTAATAAAAACTACTTTTTCTCGAATATTTTGATGTTGTCGTTGTCGTCATAATTCTTCGATGGATCCATGAAAAGAGGTCACAAGTGGGAGCCCCCTTTGCGCGTTTTTTTCTTCTCAAGTTTGGCATGGCAACGTGTGTTATAACTTGGAAACAAACAAACAAACAAGCAAACAAACAATACGATCAACAAGAGTCACGTGATACAAAATACGTTCTTGGTGGCGTCTTGTTCAAGTCGTGCTAGGTCGCAGCACCATCGTAGTGGCATCGTATCAGCAACATAGCGAAGTCTTGGCTGTTGTGGCCACTACGAATGAATACGAATGAGTACGAATGAACAAGACGCCGTCACGACATACCACGACAACGTCACGACAACGTCACTGCAACGTTAAGACTCTCACACGATGCTGCTGCGGTGGACCATGATTTTTGATCACTACGGTAGAGCAAGATTTTTTGAACATTCCAAAAAAAGACGTGCTTCTCTACGGTGGCATCACTTTCCACTACGGTGCGCTATGGTGGACTACGATTGACCACGAACATGTCTGTACGACGCCGTTGCGATTTTAAATAATTGAAAATTCGTGCTCTACCGTAGCAAAAATCGTGTATGTGGGAAAGGGGCATAACTTATTTGATGTGTATATTTCAGGTTATTCCAGCCAGTTAGCAGTTTGCAGCAGTGTTATTCTTATTCAATGTTGTTTTATCAGACTTTTTTATGAAGCATTCACAGAGCTAAACACTTCATTAGGTTGTTTGTCAAGCATTTGTTTTTATATTTTGAGAAATGCACAACCGATAAATGGTCTATTGTCCCTTCAATTACTTTGTTTTTCGTCTTCCTCGTATCACAAGCTTTAATATTATTAGGGAATAACAGTCGGTCTTAACGGACCGGGTTTGAGGATGACCACTGTTAACGAACCACGCCTTTGGCTTGGTCCATTAACAGCGGCCATTTCAGTTTTCAATTTATTTACATCAGACGAATTCGATCTCTCAATACAACAGTTCAGACGAATTTAATAGGTAATGACGAATATTCTCGACCCGGTGCTCAAAAACGGTGACCAAACGTTGAAATTGAATAATAAATAACTAAATTTATTTTGTAAAAGCGTGTAAATGTTTTTTCTCGGACGAAATTGAATGTGAGAGTTAATTAAAACTGTTTTAAAATAACTGGGAAAACCTATAATACATGGAAGTGATAACATTTACCTATTTGGAATGTACTATGACGCCCACTTTTTAGAATCATGCACATCAACTGGAACTACTTTTTGGGGGGTTGGCCCGCCTATTTCCTCACTGCAGCATCAATGATACACGTCAATCATGCACTAAACTACTTTTTGTTGGTTGGCCCGCCTATTTTCCCACTGCAGCATCAATGGTACACGTCAAGCATGCACTAAACTACTTGTTGTTGGTTGGCCCGCCTATTTCCTCACTGCAGCATCAATGGTACACGTCAATCATATACTAAACTACTTTTGGGGGGTTGATCCAACTCTTTCCTCACTGCAGCTTCAATGGTACACGTCAATCATGTACTACCAACAACCTGTTCTTCTACAAAGTGCTGGTGTTATAAAAGTTGCTAACACTAAGGATATTGCTCATTGTACACTTGCGTGAAGAGTAAGAAGTTACCTGGTTGTGGTACATGTGAGTATGTGTAGATTTCCAGTGCATAATAATAAAGAAGTGGGTATATGTTTTCTCCGTCATTTTTAGCAAATGAGCAGCCAATTAAATTTGCGTGCGCTCGAATTAAAGCGATTTTGCCTCTCCAGTTTTTACCGTGTTTCAAAATTCAGAATTCAGGCGCTCGATTTAGTTTTGAGACATTCAAATTTTTTCAGCAATGTGTTCAATTTAGGACTATCGTCGTTCTTTTTTGTGACGAATTTTGCAGATTTGAAAAAAAATTAAAAAATTCGTGAAGAGGCAACCACGTGTATCAGTCGGGCACGCAGAAATGCACTTGCGCGATCGGTCGATCCGTAAAGAACTGTCTGACTTTACGCCCCTTTTAGAAAACACTCCTCCACGATCGATCGATAGATAGTAGAGATACACGGGATTAAAGTTAGATAATTATTTCCTACAGGATTAACCGATCGCGCAAGTGCATGTCTACGCGATCAAGTGATAGTGCAGATCAACTGATCGCGAACAACATATATCCACAACATTCTTGTATGATTGTTCTTATTTTTTCCGTAGCTAAGCGGTACCAATCATCAGCAAAGAAAACCCAGTAGGCCTACTACAGATTACTAAAAACTGCAGCCGTCATGTACTGTGTAGCAGTGCTCCTGCCGGCAGCGTGTGTCGCCGTTCACGCAGACATCTACATGCAAAACCCCAGGGGCTCCAACAACAGACTGAACGAGGCTACGTCCAATCGCGGGAACGCCAACAGACTGTTTAACTCGCAGGTGAGTGAAAATAGACATCTGACAATAAGGGGAAATCTACGTATATACATGTACATGTACATGTACATACAGTCGTACATAATGTGTATGAGAGGTGCTTGATAATGGCCCTGTCACACCAGAACGTTTTAGGCCAACGTGTTGGAATTTCGGTAACACGTGGGTAAACGTTGATCAACGCTAGGCCAGCGTTCGCAACACGCTAAGCGCGTTAGCCACACGCTGGAACACGCTGTCACACGCTGAGGCAAAAATACATTTTTCAACATACCTAAAATTTTCAGCGTTTGCCAGCGTGGGACTGCACACGCTGGCGGCGCGCAGGATGATCGTTACTCACGCGTCGAACGCGCTAGACGATCGTTACCAACCGGCTACTCACACGCTGGCGACCCGCTGTCGTATTTTTACTATGAATCAGTGATGCGTTCCTCACACGCTGAGCGCGTTCCTCACACGATACTCACGCGTTGGCATACGCTATGAACCCGTTATCAACCTGTATGGACACGCTGAAATCACGGTTTCACTTGACTTTTGTTTGTGAAAGTTCAGCGATTGCCAGCGTATCAACTATTTTTAACGCGCTACTCATGCATTGGCCTAAAACGTTCTGGTGTGACAGGGCCATAACCAGCGTGTCGCAAGCGTACGCCAACGTGCGCCAGCGTGTGAGTAGCGGGTTGATAACGATCGTCTAGCGTGTTCGACGCGTGAGTAACAAACCTCCAACGCTCCGCCAGCGTGTGCAGTCACACGCTGGCAAACGCTGGAAATTGTAGGTATGTTGAAAAAAATATGTTTTCCTCAGCGTGTGACAGCATGTCCCAGCGCGTGAGTAACGCGCTCAGCGTGTTACTAACGCTGGCCTAGCGTTTGTCAGCGTTTTCCAGCGTGTTGCCAAAATTAAAACACGTTACTCACGCGTTGGCCTAAAATGTTCTGGTGTTACAGGGCTATTAGGTAGGTCATATCAGCTAACACATAACGTTTTCATAACGTTCCTGGAATGTCATCCTTGGTCACGTTCTGTGAAAACGTTGACGGAACATTATGCGGACGTTTGAAAGAAACGTTGCATTGTAACATTTAGATAACGTTATTAACAACGTTCGAAGATCGTTATACGGACGTCGAAATGTAACGTTTTGTTGTAACGCTCCTAAAACGTTCTTCGTACGTTAGGAAATTTACCTACAGCAACTGACCAATCAGAAGTGAGAAAATTTGTGTTCAAAATAGTCGATGTTAAATTGTGGTATTTAGTCAAAAAATTCACTATTGACTATAATATGTAATTATAATATGTAATTATTTAAACGACTTCATGATTGAATTTTGTACGAATGTTGTACGAATGTTATTTCACAACGTTTCTTTGTAACGTTTGAAAAAAGGACGTCAAGAGAACTCCACACATTTACGTTCCTGCAACGTTTTTTTCCAAACGTTTCGAAAACATTACCATGACGTTGTAAGAACGTCCATGAAACGTTTTTTGGTTATGGCCTAGGGTAGACGTTAAGCTATACACTTTTTACTGAATATGCGTGCAGTTCAAATTGTTGAATCATGTGCACAGGGCGGGTCACACTACCGGTATATCAGTAGCGGAATATTTGACGAAATGCTAAGACAAGTCTTATGAAGGGTTACTCGTTTTAACTCCTAGGATCGATTTCACCAATTGAAGTTAAGACACATTCAACACATCCTAACTTCCTGAGCAACGCGGCTAAACTTAAGATCGATGCGAGGGTTAATTATTTCGAGGAGGGAGCTAATCTCCCCTTCGAGGGCGCAGCGATTTGTTAGGTCGGACGGTATTGGTGTCGGCCGAACGAGCATGTCGGACGGAAGGGGGGAGGGGGTGGGGGGGGGGGGGGGGTGCTCGATAATTCGAGGGCGTAACTGCGACTGATTAAATTGAGCATCCTCCTGTCCGACGTAACTAGAGCCGGCCCAGGACCCTGCAAAGTCTCGAAGGCGGGAGGTCACCACGAGCTTGGTAAAGTCATTCACGTCAGCCCCCGCGATAATTAATAGAGGGCAGGCGACCGGAAACTTCGGTCGAAACTTCGGTCGGATCGGGGCCGTTGTTGTTGTGCGGCGAAAGACCGAGTCTGCGCGGCATGTGTACCAGACGTGTTGTCGGTGCGGCCGCGAAAGGTACCACAAATAGACAGGGATAATAATAATGTAAAGAGCCTTGATCTCACGTAAAAGCGCTATATATAAATCCGTTATAATTATTTTAGAGTGGTCCAGATCTCAGAACACTTCTGGCCTCTCCTCCCCACCCCCTCCCCTCCCTCCCCTCGGGCCCCCTCCCCCCTTTCCACTTCCCAGCTGCCTTCTAGGTTTTGCAATATATGAATAATCAGATAGGCCTAAGAGCGTCCATTTAGTTCTCTATTTTTCCTTCCAAAGTCTAGTCTATCAAAACAAAATACCATGTGCTTGGCTGTTTTAACAAAACCAGTGGAATCAGTCATTTTTACAAGCGCCTTTTTTTCCTGGCAGCCTTTTAAAGTTCTAAGGCAGGTGCATGTACATTTTTGAATATTCGATCAATACCAAAATAGGATTATTAATTGAGCACTCAATTAATTGAAATTGACACCACTGCATGAAACAGCACATTCGGGGGAGAATTCAATTGTTTTAACAAGTCTTTGACTTTGTCTTTATGTTGATTTGTTAGAATAACAACAAAGGTGGTTACAATTTTGGAGATTCAACAAACGTAGCTTCTCGCAATGAGGACCAGCAGTATAGAATGGTAAGCAATTAGCACGGTACATGGACCTGTATGTACGACGTCACCCGATGTTTACTGCATGACATTGGTGTTTTAACCGGGAGTTACCGTTCGATGTTCACTTTATACATTTGCCGGCAGTATGCTGACAAACAGGTGCTTTACGACCACAAGGTAGGGGGATGTGAAGGTTTCCCCTGTCAGTCGTGAAAGATAGAACACATCAGAAGACTGGAAATAATAATTACTGTGTAGAGGATTTTCCTCGGGGGCCACAGAGTGAAACAATTTGCAACACTACATAATTTTCATTTGACATGTTTGATGTTTACAGTCATGTGTAAATATGAACGTTTATGTAATGTACCGTGTTGTACCGAATGTCCACAAAATGCTGGTATCGTTTAGAAGCATTCTTTCTCTACAAGTGGCACATACTCGATTTTGAGTGCTGGTGGACGTGGTTGATCAAACATATCTTTGAATTGACAAAAGCAAATAGGGTAAAACAAACGGCATTTGAAAGCTAATTTAGTTATCTTGAAGCTCGTACAAACATTAATGCAAATGAAAATGCTGAATATTTAATGAGAACAATTACGCGTTCCACTTGCACCATTTGTTGGGACACCCTGTACATGTTAGAGCTGAACACATGTTAAACACGTTGGCGGAAACATATCTGCACTGAACTCTGTACCATAATCCTCACAAGATATTCTCTACAAGCACCCTGCCAAATGCAACAAAATACAACACCTCTTAAATAAGAATCAAGCAAAATGCAACAACTTGCAACTACTGGTGCGTTCCGTTGCATGCTTTGATCGTTGATCTCAAGTGCATCAACCAGTAATATGTTACTTACCACATTAAAGGGATCATTTACGTTTGGTAATTACTTTAAAAATTAATGGCAATAAAAACTTACTTGGTAAGAAGTACAGCAGCTTTGGATAGTATAATGCATTTTTAGAAACTTTTCACTTCGAAGTACCGCGATTATGGACGAAGATATAACTTTTTATCTCCAAAAAATTGAATCTGAGAAGCGTTACTGTGACGTGTCTCAGATTGTGTATTCCAATGCAGATTATTCTTCCTGCGTGGACATAACCGCTCCAGAATTTCGGCAATATCTCAAAATCGCTACCACTTTTTAAAATGAAATTTGTACAGGTTAGTTTTAAGGTATATATCTATAACTATATAGGATTGAAACAAACAGTGGGTTCCAATTACCAAACGTATACGATCCCTTTAACTGTCTTACTGTACACGGAACCCTGACCTCCCCATGCAGAAATACTTTGAAAGCGGTCCATACAAGACCATGGTGGCCGACGGTGAGCTGGCAGGCCAGGGCCAGAGCCTGCTGAACATTGAATGGACCAATCAACACGGCTGTGGGGGCGGCGATGACTCAGACCCACAGAGGGTCAACTGCAACGTTGTCCTGCAGTACATGTGCCAAAAAGATGCTGAAACAGCCACAGGTATTGTCATGACTTCTACCCTAAAGACCGGTTTATACTTGGCGCAAAAGAGAACGTAATGTTAACGTCAGGGTAAGAGTGTTCGTGCAGCGAATTTTGAAAAGCTATGGAAAGCGGTAACGGAAATCGGTAACGGCCAGCGGTAGGCCTATAACGAAAAACGGTAACACATAGAGAGCGGTTATACACGGATTATGCAGTAACGCACGGAAATCGATAACACATAGATTTAAATGGTAACTCACAAAGCGGTAATGGAAAGGAGTATAATGCAAGGGAAACGGTAACACGCATAAATAATCTGTGGGCCAGGTTCTTTAAAAATTCTTAGAAAAGGGGTTTGTTTTAAAATAAACTGGTTTAAGTTCTTTGCCACGACCATTTTCCACACTTGAAACTGGACACAAACGAGAGTCAGAGAGAGAGTGAAAAAAAAATTCCTACCAACCTACCGGGATTGTTTTTAAAGCTGTTACCATAAACACACCATTTAAAGTCCAGTTTTAGGGGGTAGGCCTACGTTACGTTTCATTAAAACGTTAAAGAAATATAGGTATTTAACATACGAATCGGCTGCTCCTTACCTGTGAGGTCAAATAGATCAGGGGTTGACCAATAGCTTTCTCTGTGTATCTTTTGAGATTTGCACATAATCATCTGAGCAGAAGGTACAGGTTACTCAAGTACACCAGGACAGAAAGTTGATTAACCGGATCGGTATCAATTCTTTGCACCGTTCTGGTGTGAGGTCTTCTTCATTTGAGAGGCATATGGCCAACACATTCTACATCCTCAGTAATGCCGTGCAACCTCATTGCAGCGTTTCAGTGATCTTCCATCTGTTTCACGCGTTGTCAGCTTATAGTACTCGTTTACCCATGCACATGCACAATTTTGTAATCGATATGTGGCCCAGAAAGTAAATTCTGATCTTAAATGTCGCTTGGTGGATGGTTCGGACACTTTAACTACCTTTCATCAATGCCTATGGCTAGTACGGGGACACGGGATGCTTAAAATAGGCTTACCCTTCGCGATCCGTTTCTCCGCTTGAGCAATGCGACATTTGCCCGTGAGCTATTGATAACAATTACTATGAAAGCCGACCGTTTTCGCAGAATCCAGATCTAAACTTTGTGCAGCAATTGTAAATTCAAGTCCATTAGATGACTTCTATTTACTGACAGACTCCACCCATTTGGCACAAGAGAAATTTGGCATCAGAAAAAGGTCGAATCGCGTCGGTGTTAACCTCCACAACTGGACGACACAGGACGTTTGGTCGTCCGCCATGATTGCGAGTGTTCCAAGGACTATATAACGAACGTTCTGATTGGACAATATCGTCCACACTTTTTCTACAACCAATCAGATCGCGTCTTACTTATCAACTATTTTGTGTGACCCCGGGAATTTACAAGTTCTGAAAGAAAAATATTCGGTTATTTTTTTTAACTTTTTTTTTTTTTTAAACCACATAAACAAAAATGAACATTACATTTTTGGAAAGCATTCGATGTTTATAGCTTTTGAATAGTAATGCAAAATAATAGTGCCAAAGACCCCTGTAAACAAGTTGACAATAAAAGCGGTGACGGTTTACAGACTAAAAGCTCTAACGCATGGAACGCAGTAACGTAGTACACTAACAGTACACTGACGTACGGAATGCAGTACACAAACGCACGGAAACGGTAACGCACAAAAAGCGATAGCGCACGGAAAGCGATAGCGCACGGAAAGTGGTAACGCAAGGAAAACGGTAATGGACTCGGAAATCGGTAAAGCACGGAAAGCGGTAAAGCACGGAAAGCGGTAATGCACGAAAAGCTGTAACGCACGGAAAGGGGTAACGCACAAAAGCGGTAACGCATAACGCATGGTAACGCACAATTTAATTGGCTGACCTCTACTCTTCCGTGCAACGATCACGCAGATAACAATTGGGTATTCAAACACGGGAGTCTGTGACTAGACTAGTCAGTGATTAGTACCAAGACACTCACAGAAGAACAAGTGAACATACACGGTCCATTGAACAACTATAGCGCGCCAAAATTGAACATTGAGCAAAGAAATTGACTGGAGCGGGACTTGAACCTGTGACATCCAGATTACCGTTTCCGTGCTCTACCAACAGAGCTCTCCAGCCCTACATGTATGTTAGCGTTTCCCCCACATTTGTCAATATCTTTGTTCGGTGGGGGGAGGGGGGGGGGGGGGTGCAAAAATTAGGATTGATTGTTGCTATGTTTTAGAGTTTTCTTGTAAATCTCTTCAGGTGACGTTGAAACAATTCGCAACGGGCAGGTCATCAACAGCCAGGACCACGCACGCATTACAAACCTCAAGGAACTAGAGACTAGTGCCAACGCTCGCAGGACCAGAGGGGTGAAGGCAAATCGCGGCCTACACGAGACCTGGGACTGGTACGACAAGTGCTACAACAGGGAGCGTAATGCGGGTAAGTCAGGGCATAGAACTAGTAAGCACAGCCCAGCATCAAATGAACAACGATCACAACTGCCAGCGATTTTACGACTACACATATCCTCAAATTTGTATCCTTGTGGAGACATATCTTTGTTCTCGTGTACAAAATGGTTAGAAAGTCGAGCATGTTTGTCAAAAGGCTCCTATTTTAACCACAATTAATCTCCTGGGTTAAAATTTCGACCCAATATACCCTATATTATACCCTAACCCAAACACTAACCCTAACCAATACCCTAACCCTTCGTTTGAGTAATTTGAGTTAAATTTCTTGTGGAGACCTATTCATCTATAGAAACTACCCTGTGAAGACCTTTTGACTTCCAGTGTCCACATTGTGTTCAGGTCCTCCACAGGGTACCGAATTTATAAACACAATGGTGCTAAAATAAACACTTACGAAAACTGAATTACGCGCCGCTGGCGGGCTGTGAGGAATGCTGGGAAATACTTTCGCAAAGGATTGTGGGTACTGCATAATAACAACTATATTCTATCAATTCGGGCCCCACCGTGTACAAGAGCCTCTTGGTTATTTTATAACTGAAATATTCTGTTCTCAATCTCATTGTATCAGAGCTGTTCACAGCTGACCAGACATTGACAGCTACCAACGGCAACGGCTACAGCTCGGCTATCTACACCCGCCAAAACCCCAACGGCGCCCGGAGCGGCTACGAGTGCCCCGAGGAGAGGGACTATTACCCTTACTGGCACCCCTCCCCCTGGAAAGACCTGGCTGTCCTCGTCAATGATAGCGGTGATTGCCCGTAAGTGATGACCACAACAAACCTAACAATGACCTGTATGTATGTGCATGTGTGTATGTTTATCAACATGAGTGCGTGTTTACACACATGTAACCAAACAGCATCGAAAAGTTAATAATGTGTGATTTAGTGCACCCATATACATACATAGTGTTACTTAGAGCCCGTTTGTGCCTAATTTGTCTGGCGTCCCGACTTTGCTCACTTATCCGCATATGTAAACAAAGCCATTACGGGTATATTAAATTTATAGTATAACATTTTTCAGCTGTGTAGTTGTATTGTGTGAAGCAGCAAACATGTTAAGAATGGTGCTTGATAACTAACCTCAAATCTTAGCTCCGTGAATGCTGTTTATTCTAAGAAAATAAATCCCGCTAATGTTAACACTTATATCACACACATTTCATATACTTAATTTTCGTCGCCAAACATCGCCAAACTCAATTCTCATTTTGATATTCAAAAAGCGACCACTAGATTTCATTTGAAGGTAAGATACACCATTTGCAGATATCGAAAATATTTACTACCGAATTATTAAGAACTATCTTACTCATCTGAAAGTAAATGTTGATTCTAGTATCCAGTAAAATGATTGCGCTAAATATCCTGTAATTATTCCGGAAAATATAATTTTATAATGAAAAATTCGCAATCGCCGGACGGCGATCGCGGAAAGACAAAGATAACATAAGAATAACTGCTCGACGCCGGTTGAAAAAAACACGCTGTTTTTCGTGCTTTTCTTGGCATCCATGAATGTAAAACTTCGGACAGCTCAGTTAAATGATATTTACTATAAAATACAACCCCCAAATCTACTCATTCATGATAATTCAAGCAATTACCAATGGTGTATCCTACCTTTAAGGTTCGTTATACTTCAATTTTTTATCATACCGATTCGTCCTAAATTTGTGAAATGTGTCTCGTGTATAGCAATCCAAGTCAAATTTCGGTTCTACGCCGATCGCCAGATCACGAATTTAGCACGAATCGGAATGCTACAAATTTTGAATTATACTGCACCTTAAACGAAATATATTCGTAACCTATTGAAATTGAAATTTAAAACTGAGCTCTGCGATGTTCTGGGACGAAATTAAAGTCTCGTTTTAGAGAATTTGTGTGAATTTGTGTGACATAAATGTAAAAATGACCGGGAATACCTATTATTAATATTCTAAGATTTTGATTTTGTACCAACAACTCACATATGGATGGAACTTTCACAAGCTTGAAACTTTTACAACTAACACAATCAAATTTTGCACAGTCACTAGGCTAAGCCCAGTTCCTGTCGATGTTGTTATAATCTTAATAGGTTCTACCAGTCGGAAAGCTTCAACGTTAAACATAGGTATGAGTGTGTGGAGAACTACTGCAACAAAGGAAAACCCAAGCATTGGTCTCGATGGAACAACAGAATAGATTGCCTTGACAATGGAGGCCAGTGGCTGGCGTATATAAACTACCTGGAAAAAGCCCCTCGTATGTATCCCTATTCAGCTTGACCATATTATTATACGTATACCCAAAATGGCTCATTTGTGAGGTGTTCTGGCGAAATCAAAAAATCGAAAAGAAAAAATGTTCAAACCCAAATGGGGGTAATTTTCTTTTCTCGATTTTCAGATTTGTTGATAAATCTTTGAAATGTCTACTACACATATTTTAAAGAAACAGTTTAGAAATTCTGCAATACAAAGAGTTTTGAAAACTATTGGCATCTTTGATGTTCATGAATAAAGCTCGAAACTTTAAAGGCCTCCTTCTCAGTATTTTGAACTCTTCTATCTTGTTGGGTACAGAACTGATAGCTGGTGTAAACAAATATGAGGCATTTTGGCAAAATGAGATGATAGGCAGAGGTTGAAATGAGGGTTTGCAGGTTGGAAAATGGAAAGAGGATACAATTCTCCGTTCAATACTGTTTGTTGCACTTCAATAGGGAATTCCTTTGACAAGTTATGGCTATGTCTAACGTTAGCATTTTCTCAACATATATATATGTCCACATACAATCAAATGTACCACAGCTACAGTAAAGACTTGGATATTTTTTTCTGGGGGTAATCGCAAAAGCAGGCGAGACGCATAGTTAGAGAACCATTTTGTGTTTCTAATATAATAATCTTTAGGAACAATTACGAGTATTAATATGTTACACAGTGTTTATACAAAATATGACAATGAATGAACCAACTCACGCGCCGGTTGCATATATTCCGTGCAGAATATGCCACCCGGGCATTATGTGAAGCAGGTTCAGGCTCGGGTGCCGACAAGGTGCAGTACGTCTGGGGCCGGCCCGAGGGCGAGATAGCCGAACAGTGCCTGGTGGCACTAGACCCCCCAGACTGCCAGCCAGCACCCTTGACGCGCGTCAATCACCATGGGAACACCAAAGACGGGCAGGCCAGCCGCTACCAGTGGACCATTCCGTATTTCCCGTCGGACGACACCCAGCGATGTGTGATACGTATCAGGTACAGTATTGTGGGGTTGGTGGCAGAGTTGTAACATGGTTATTGCTCCATGGTTGTAACGAGTCAATGGTTTGTTTGCGTGATCTAAGCCGAGCCGAGCCGCGCCGAGCCGAGCAAAACAACTTTGGTTGGGCCAAGTATACTCCGATGTAACAGGGGATGGCCCGTCTCTTTTACATATTTTTGTATTGTTGCAAGCTATTTTATTTTTATTTTGCAGATACAATATCTCCACTGATGACTACGATCCGATTAATACTGACGCATCTCAAAACCAAAACGCGTAAGTATATGAATTGGCCCACTATGACATAAAATGGATGGGTTAATGGATTTGTATTTAATAATAAATACTATTTACACATACTTAATAAGGTGACGCTGACCTCTATGAAGTTTTGTGTTTATAAAAGCTAAAAAACAAAAAGTGCTATTCTTGCAATCTGGTTCTTTGACTTTCTTCAGACGAATTCAAAAATTAGGGGTAGTGTTTGAAAATAGTCAGAATTCCACTTTTATTAAACACCACACCACATCAGGTGCCGTGATTTCATATGATGCTCGAGACAGTTATTTATTTACAGTCAAGTAAGGTATTTATGTTTGCAAAATGGTGTATACAACCTTTAAATGCCCGAGACGGATAAGAAGGCGTTAACAATGTTAAAACCCATGTCTATTTGGAGTTACGGTATCCCTTCACACTCGCCGGAATAACGCCACCTGGGAGCTTAAATGTAGGATACACCATTGGTAATTGCTTGAATTATCATTAATGGGTAGATTTGGGGGTTGTATTTCATAGTAAATATCATTTAACTGACCTGTCCGAAGTTTTACAATCACGAATGCTGAGAAAAGCACGATAAACAGCGTTTGTTTTCAACCGGCATTGGGCAATTATTCTTATGTGATCGCGAATTTTTCTTTATAAAATTATACTTTTCGGAATAATAACAGGATATCTAGCACAATCATTTTGCTGGATGACTAGAATCATTATTTACTTTCAAATGAGTAAGATATTTCTTAAAAATTCGTTAGTAAATATGTTTGATATCTGCAAATGGTGTATACTACCTTTAACATTTTTACTTCCCGGACACGCGGCGGAATCGGCCAATGACGCACTCTAATTTGCTCATAAATATTGTTGAGGTGTAGTAACATGAAATACTGACTTACTGGTAATATTTCGCACGCTTACGTGAGGATTGTTAATGTTCAACCAATAAAACGGTAAAATGACACGGGATTTCAAAGGAGTCTATTTCATGTGACACTGGAAAAGTGTTTAAATCCGTGTCTTTATCGTCCGTTTAAATACCGGCCATGTGACGGGCCAGCTAAATGTGAATGGCTTAACTGTCTAAGGTATTCATGAATTCTCAGTCATGAATACCTTCCGGTCAAAACAAGTAACAACATTACAATTTTCAAACGATTTTGCTCAACCATCTCACATTTAGCTATTTATGGGAGTCAGGTTGGCGTAGCGGTTCTTTCCTCGCCTTCCACCAATATGACCAAGGTTCGAACCCCGCCCTGGCCAATATGTGGATTGGGTTTTCAGTCCCTGCCTGAGTCCGTTGGTTTTCCCCAGAATATTCTTCTGGTGTTATCCTCCCACCTCTAAAATTGTACCTTTTTCTCATTGTCTTCTCTCTACGGGTTTCTTCATACTTACGAGCTACAGTGCCTAGAGCGCTTTTGAGGGATCCTTGGTTTCATTACCAGAAACAATTAATAATTAATAATAATAATAAAAATGCCGTCTGAGGGTTTCAACCAGTGAAAAGGTCATGGACCAGAATTCATATATATGCCCAAATTGTATGTGACACCGTTTCAAACTATCTGGGCCATGTTTAAATCGGTCATTTAAACATTCCCACGTGTCGGGCTCTCGGCCAATAGCTAAACTGTGATTTCAAAGAATACAATGTATATTTTTGACAGACAAACTGGGGTGCAGTCGCCAATACAGCAGAATCCTGACGTGAACATTGGAGTGGACAAACTGGAACTACGCCTGGCTATCAACACAGCCCAGTATGGCCGCACCTTCCAGGATCGTTCCCATGCCTTCCTCATCATGCCACGCCCTGAAGGCGCAGGTCAGTGTTTTTGAAAGTTCACTCCCAGTTCTAAACATCGCCCATGCACTAACAGTGCACGTGGTGCGAAAAACGGTACCCTCTGGAAACTTGAACACAATGGGGACAATGGGAGTGAAAAGTTCTCCAAAGGGTAATTTCTATAGATGAATAGGTCTCCAGTAGGAATTTCACGAATTAGATTTTTGGATTGTACTTAAATTACTCAAAAACTAGCGTTAGAATGTGGGCTAGGGTTAGTGTTTGGGTTAGGGTATAATATAAGGTATATTGGGTCGAAATTTCAACCCAGGAAAATAATTGTGGTTAAAATGGGAGCATTTTGAAAAACGTGCTCGACTTTCTAACCATTTTGTACACGAGAACAAAGCCATGTCTCCACAGTGATACAAAAACGCGAATACTAACAGATCAGTATAGATCGTGTTGATCGCAGATGCTTGGGTCAAACTCATGAATTACGAATAACCTTGCCGATTGTATGCCGCACACACATTTTCACTTGCATATACGGTTGTGCACCAGTGATAGTAAAAGTTCAATTTGCCATACTGTGCACCGAATCATAGCTAAGAGTTTCAACTTCATCCCAAATATTTAGGATTCCATAAATAAATTCCTCAAAAGTACACAAATCGAAGAAGGTCAATCTTTAAAGAACATGAACATTATGCACGAGGTGACAAACAACACTTTAATTCATTTGAAACAATTTTGTTTTAAATATTGCTTTTCAAACCTGCCTTTTTAAAAAGTGCAAGTTCCTTTGAAATTAATGATGCAAAAAAGTTGTACTTTTGCAAGTTGTGTCTGAACAACTTTGTGCCCCAACCTCCTAACTTTTATCTTGTCCATTCTACACATACAGGTATGTCAACAGCCAAGATATACAATCTGAACGTGCGAGGGAAGCGAGGCAACATAGTGCAGGTGTACCCGGCTGTGGAGTACGACTTCATCCCTAATAACTTGGAGATCAATTCGGGGGATCTTGTACATATCCAGTGGACAGGTGGGTGGAAATGGGGGCGGGGTGAGCGAACAGACATAGGCTCTACCATATAATGATCGCAAAAAATGTTCCTACCACAATGTTAAAAAACATATGAAGCGCGAAATGTGGCCGAAAAAAAAACCTCTTTTGTGTTGACCATTGGGTGCCCGGAATCTCAGGAATTCTGTTTAGGTTTCAAGGGGGTGTGTGTTAGTTAACAATAGTGTTGAGTGTGTATAAGGTATAGGGATAAGAGGGGGGTACCCCTCTGCCACATATCGTGCTGGGTATTTTTTTTTTAATGCACCACAATGTGTAGAAGCTTTAAAGGTAGGATACACCATTGGTAATTGATTGATTTATCATTAATGGGTAGATTTAGGGGGTTGTATTTCATAGTAAATATCATTTAACTGATCTTTTCGAAGTTTTACAATCATGGATGCCGAGAAAAGCACGAAAAACAGCATTTGTTTTCAACCGGCATTGGGCAGTTATTCTTATGTTATCTTTGTTAACACAACACGGCGATCGCGAATTTTTTTTTTATAAAATTATATTTTTCGGAATAATTACAGGATATCTAGCGCAATCATTTTGCTGGATGCCTAGAATCAGTATTTACTTTCAAATGAATAAGATATTTTTTACTAATTGGGTAGTAAATATTTTCGATATCTGCAAATGGTGTATACTACCTTTAAAGGGAATAGATTCAAATATGAATGTTGCTGAAATGTAAAACTGCACATTTTTGAAGATATATACATGTATACATATATGTTTTCAAGGTCAGTTCCGGCAAATGAGCCGCCAATTAAAACAATTTGAGTTTGAATTCAAAGATTTTGCCTTTCCAGTTTTACCTTGTTTAGAATACAGAATTCAGGCATCCAACTTAGTTTTGAGGCATTCAAATTACTTTAGCAATGTGTTCAATTTAGTATTGTAACAGGCACTCAAAAAATTTATTAACGGGAAAGTTTAGAGATTGATGAAATTTTATTTGAGTTAAAGATTTTGCTCTAGCTAGGCACTAGGGACGAGAAGTCAAAGTGCGTCATGTTAGGGTCAGCGCCGCGTTTAGGGAACGTCAACAATATTAGTTTTCACCCTACTTCGCCGCGGTCATACTCGCGAAAAGCAGTTTAGTTTTCAAACACCGACATAGCTACTTAATAAAACAAAATATGCACTGAAAATTCATTTTAATATTTTATTGAGACAGTATGGGATAGTGGCCTACATGCACAATGATGCGGAATGGTGTTTTTTTATGTACATTATCAATCAATGATAATCAATTATTAAGGGATTAACAAAATGTGGTTAGTCGGTTTTGAATGTTCATACACATAAGCCTGTTTAACATATTTGTTTAACCACATTTGTATTCCCATTCATAAATACCTTTCTGTCCAAAAGTAAAAACAATTCAGACAGTTATAATTTTCCAATTTTTGTTCAACAATTTTACCTCGTGTTTTAAGGAACACCCCTCCAGCTACGGTGCCTCGCGTATGTTTTTTGTATATGGAGATAAACGCCCGCATATAGTCGCTTGATAGACACGCACGTGATAATTGTGGCATTGGGATTATTAATTATACGGACTCATTGGTTGTACTGCGCATGCTGTGGGTGGTTTCAACCAATGAGAGGGTCATAGACCAGACTTCATAGGAGTCCAACATTGATGTGATGCCATAAAAAGCTTTTAAAACCGACTGGGCCACTTGTCGCGCTCTCGACCAATACGAATGGCTAAACTTTCTCAGGTATTTATAAATGGATTTGAATGAAACTCAAATTCAGTCTTCTTCATCGTTAGATAATTGCTGAGGTCAGAAGTCATGTTGGGGTCATTAGAGGTCATTGTTCAAATGCTTAAAATGTTTCTTTGTCTATGGGATTTGATGTATTTTAATGTAACTTAAATGGAGTGATCCTTGGCTGGGGGTTCATTAGAACTCTTTCGAAACAGGATTTTTGAAGTTATTAGAAGTCGCCAATTAAAAATGTACAATTTGAGTTTTTTTTTTTACACAAAACATACCGCGGGAAAAGACCAAACTCGCGACCCGCGGATTAATTGTTCGTAACGGTTCAGAACATACCAGCACGTGCAGACATGGGCGAGTGTCATCAAAAGATTATACTCTCAAAAGTATGCAAAATTCCTACTTTTATCCAGATGTTTTCCTCCAAAGTCCTACTTTTGTTATGTATGTTTGAAAATGTGATCCTACCGTTCTACTACTTTTTTCTTCCTTTAGGTCTGCCTGAAAGTATATTCATTGCTTTATCCAATTGTTATTCCCGTTGGCTTTACACACAGGTTCCAATACCCACAACAACAG
This sequence comes from Crossaster papposus, assembly GCA_037893245.1. Taxonomy (NCBI): domain Eukaryota; kingdom Metazoa; phylum Echinodermata; class Asteroidea; order Velatida; family Solasteridae; genus Crossaster; species Crossaster papposus. Next base: position 117,277 of record JBAIAA010000088.1, on the reverse strand, counting down.
AGCGGATGGGGACGCGGGTGAAGGCACAGCCGGTAAGTTGGTCCCGCCCCTGGCCCATGGCCCCGCCCCATAGGCCGATCCATTAAGCCTCGCCAGATTCGTTCCCCAACAATAATTAAGGGCGCCCTCAATAAGCCCGGATATATACGGACGGTGCGCCGCGGAACAAACGAACGGCTAGCTTGGTCTTGGATCAAGACTAGAGGAAAGCACAAAAAAACAGCGTTTGTTTTCAACCGGCGTCGACCAGTTATTCTTATGTTATCTTTGTTTTTTCGCGATCGCCGTCCGGCGATCGCAAATTTCTCTATATACAATTATAGTTTTCGGAATAATTACAGGATATCTAGCGCAATCATTTTGCTGGATACCTAGAATTATTATTTACTTTCAAATGAGTAAGATATTTCTTAATAATTTGGTAGTAAATATTTTCGATATCTGCAAATGGTGTATCCTACCTTTATTTGTTCATTCTATAGAGTAAGCTAAGTACACCAAGGTCTTTACATGCGGATATTCGGTATATATTCGCGACAGCCTTAGTAGTGGGTGTATTTCAGGTACTTGTATTTCGCATGTATATCTACCACGACTCAAGGCACTATATCATTATTACCCCTGCTCAGTGGGCCCACAAAACATTCCAAATACTAGTACATGTACAACACCCTGGGGAATATACAGCTATAGCTAGATGGTGTCATTTCGGCTCAAGTCCTGAGTGAGAAACTGATTTCTTTTTTTAATTTGAAAAACCTCAGACTAGCGTTAGAGCTCGTGAGTCATGAGCCAATGCATGCTGATGTGCACGTTGAGCGTTACGCATAGCACGTATTGTTCGAAAGAGCTGGCTTCAAACATTTCGTGAAGGAGGTGGTTTAGAAAAGAGCAAAGACATTTTCCACCAATTTTGGAAATCAAATCATGAACATTGTGCTTCGTAGAAATATTTTTAGCATACGGCTTCTCGTCGTTATTTTTTGATGCTATTCTGATAAAAACTAAACCAAATATTATGTCGGGAAATAAAATTATATATCACAATTGAGTTAATCTGGAAATTTACCGTCCACAGCCTAGCTTTGGCATTGAAAATATGACGTCAGCATAAATAATAGGAGAGTCGTATACTCAGGGAGCTGAGATAGTATTTGGCGTGTTTAAATAGTCCATTGAACAGGGTAATGATAGCCTCTTCACTATATCCTAAAACCACATTGGTTGAAATAACCAACTGCATGTGTCTAACAAAATAAATAAACGTAAATTTTAACCCAAATAGGTCATTTTAACTTTAATATTGGTAACAATAACCAATAATTTGGTTAAAATTGACCAGTATATTGGTTGGACACATATCTACCAGTCAATTGGTTATTTTCAACCAATCTGTTTTTTGGCTGTACTACTGGTGAATATATAAACATACACATACGACCACTAACCGTTGCCTTGTAGGCACAGACCGGTCCAACATTGTGCAGATCGAAGACCTACTGAAGAACTATCCCCTGCACCTTGACCAGTCCACCATGTGGAACGGGGCTGAGGTCAAATGGATCTCAACAGGCAACACCAACATACAACCCACTGACCTGGCTGTCAACCTTGCCAGCTCCGGTTACTTTCAGTAAGTCAAGAGGTCCAGGGTTCGAGTCCCACCCATGAAGCTATATTAAATAAGCAGAGCGCTGGCCCCATGTGCTCAGTGGAGTGATGACTGCTGGAAGAATCCATGTTTGTGCACAAACCTATGGAAACTCAAAATTGTCTACGGCTATTTGCATATCTGCATTTGTATTTTATTTTATACAGGTGCATAATAGAAACAGAAACGCCCAAAACCTAAACTTATAATCAGCAAAGGAGCGTTTCATCTGGCTCTGCACAACAACGCAAACGCGAGCGCGCACGCTATAGATGATTTTTACCATGACGTTTTTTAACCGTCTTGACGGGCTTAAAGTTGGTGTGTCCGTGCTTTTGGGGTGTGGCACCCGGAAAATAGATTTTTAAATTGAATTGATTATTTTCTAGCATTGTATTTGTTATGAGCTTTCAAATGAGACATCGCACTAAACAAATTGCCGACGGTAATTCAGTCGTGGGGGCCTAGTATGAGCATGCGCTCTTTCAGCTGCTTGTCCAACGCGCGTTGTATATGTACATATAACTTTATGTGCATTAATGCATTCAAACAGTGGACGTTGAACAATTGAGGTCAATATTATCCACCAGTACATTATATGCCTTCAAATTTCGTTCGGAAATGAATATCGGCACTTTGAAAAAGCACGAATCGAGACACCATCTTTGAGCGTTTTGCGTATGTTGTACCTATATGCATTGTATTGCACGTGTGCATTGTGTTTGAAGTTCTACAAACACGCACATCAATTCAAAATATCACCGCACATAATAAGAATTAGGATTTAGCGCTCTACTAATTAAATATATAGCTATATGGTCCCATCCAAATCACTCTGAACATGGAATAGTGAGGTGGATTAAGGACAAAAAACACGAAGATCGTGACACGGTGGACAAAAGCACCAATTTTTTTTTAAAGACTCCTATGGGTATGTAGATTAATAAAATCCCATGCTCCAAAAAAATTGCAATGACCTTGACCTAATTATGACGTAATATATTCAAAATGGCCGCCATTTCCTTAAAACGGCATGTTTTTAGTTATATAATGCCGAGGCAAGTGATTTTAGTAGCGAATTATATGTATCAAAGGCCAAGGAATCGCATGGCAACGTTTGTGTTGCGCTGAAACAAACAGTTTCATCATTTTTGTATTAAATTTGTCTATATTAGCATATGATGGTATAAAATACATCATCATCACCGTGGGAAAATCAGTGGTTTGTATTAAAATATTTTAACATGTTTCAATTTCAGCTCATGGCTGTGATGGCTAGCAGACCAATGTTAGTAACATTTGTAATTATAACTCGGTTTTGGATTGAAATGGTTTTGTTTCAGTTTCAGACAATGCAATTGCCATATATAACTTTGTGTTTATTGTGAAGCAGCGTAATCATACATGTCACTCAATTCTCGGTCACCTGGGAAGGACATTAACGTGAAGGACGTGTAATACTGGGTTTTGTGGAATTTTCTTTTCTTTTTCTGTGAGGCTATTAGGTTTTTAAATTCTAATGGAGTGCTTTTGCAAGAAGGTATAGCACAGAGAAACCGGTTTATGCAGGCATACTTCAAAGAATGATCAGTTCATTTTTGTGTGTTTTTTTTTACCAATTCTAGAGTTAGCTGCAGTGAATCAGAACTCATTCTATGTGGGAAGGGGGGGGTGTTTTATGGGAGTTTTCACTAAGTCAGAACTTTTTCTCATCGTTTTCGTTGTTTTTTTGGAGATGCTGAAGCAGTTCTGCTGCGTAAGGTATCATTGGATTTTAGGTAGTGGCTGGTCTACAGAGATAAATCTGCATGATTTATTGTGTGCTGGTATGCCAGCAGTGTGGTTGCGTAACTATCCCGCCCAGAGCGTAATTCCTAATTTAAGTTTTTTTTTCTAGTGATATACGCTTCATGGGAGGTCAGTTCAGGCCACTTTTTTTCTGCGAGATTGCAGTCTGTAGGAATGGGGGGGGGGGGGTGGGGGGGGGTGTTTCTGTGTACAAGTTTCAACAGAACCCCTCCGTTCTTTTCGTTATTTTTTTGAGACGCGGAAAAGGTTCTGCTGACAAGTATCATATGGATTATATTTGTGACTGTTCTGCCAAAGATAAATCTGTAATTGTACGTTAACTAGTGGGTATGCTAGAAAGTGGCTGTTTGACTGGTCTCTCCAGAGCGTGATTTTTAACTCTTTTTTTACTTTTTTTTCCGTAAGACACGCATCTGGGGGTCAGTTTTAGCCACCTTATCTCTGCTAGATGACAGTCCGTGGTTGGAGTTCGTGGACGGGCAAATACATCAAACGTCTGCAGGCCAATTGGGTTAGACATTCCCTAAAAGCGGGAGTTTCAAACCCTGTCTCTGGTTTTGGCGACGCGATGACTGGTTTGTGTATTGCCACAGTGGTCCCTTTGTTTTTGGTTCACACAGTGATTGATTTTTACCGGTGATAATATGCCGTCCCCTCTTTTTTCTCCTTTTTTGGAAGGGGAGCAGGGCATATTTTCTGTGCTATATCATGCACGTCATCAGCCACCTTCTTATAGTTCATTTTACTTTCCTTTTTTGTGTGTGTGTGTCGGTTTATTATGACGCGTGGCAAGGACAAGGGGGGGGGGGGGGGGTTTTGGGGGGGGTTGACTTATTTATTTTGTTTTAGTCTTGAGATCCATTTCTTTGATCATTGTTTTGTTCTTTCAATAGTTCCAATAGAATTTGCAGATTCTCCTCATCAAGATTTTGTTCCTCTTGGTTGGATTGTGGAGACGCTTTAGTCCTAGATCGAACAAGTTCATCTTTTATGTTTTTGTGCCGTTTGTATGCCCGGATGGGTTGGGTATCAAATAGCCTATTCAGATATTCGTTTTCGCTAATCAAGGGCCAGTGTTTGAGGATAGCCCGTTTCAGGGCTGGGTGGTGCGCGACATGTGGGTAGTATGGTAGGACGAACACCAGTGGGATATTGTTTTTGTTTTTTTCACGCTTAGGGTCCGCGGGAGTCTTTCCCCTTTGAGAAAGGAGAGCTAGGTCTTCGTTTGTGTATCCGCGCTTTTGAAGTTTGTCTTTGAAGAATTCAACCCTCTCCTCAAAGTCTTTTGAATGGGTACATATACGTTTGTATCTGGTCACTTCGCCCTTGATTAATCCGCCAAATACCGACTTAGGGTGTGCTGAATCTCGAGCTAGGTACTGAAATGTATCAGTTTTTTTGGTAGCGACTCGAGTATCCAATATTCCTTCATGTATGAATCGTTCGCCTTTGTAGATAATAAGGTCGAGAAAAGTGACTTGAGGGAGCGAGATCTCAGACGTGAACTTCAGAATAGGGTGAATTTTATTAAGTGATTGCACTAGGTCAGCAGCCTGCTTTTCATTTCCGTTAAAGATTATAAGAACATCGTCTCTATATCTCATGTAGCTCACAATTGAGGGATTGTGAGGGAGGATTTTGTCTTGTTCGTATTTGAATAGAGTTATGTCACAAATCTCCGGACTGCATTCGCTGCCCATGGCCACGCCAATTTTTTGTCTGAAAAACTTGCCATTAAATTCAAACGTGTTTCGACGCATAATGAGTTCAAGGAGACGTCGCGCGTGGTCTGTCGTGGGCTTGGGTATTGCTTATAGTCTGTCATCGGCCATTGCAAGTGCGTCACAAACTGATTCAATTGCCTCATCTTGTGGGCAGTTAGTGTACATGGATACTATATCCAGTGTTATCAATAAGTTATCTTGCTCCAATGTCAGGTTATTTAGTTTTTCAAGCACATGCCCAGAATCGCGTGTGTATGTGCTTTGCTGTTTGACAATTGGGAGCAAGAAATAGTCTATGTATTTGGATATGGATTGAGTCGGTCCTCCGCAACCACTAATGATTGGCCTCCCCACGAACCGTGTTCCTTCTGGTACTTTTTTGTGAACTTTCGGTAGGAGGTAAAGGCAAGGTGTTTTAATGTCGTGGTTGCGGGGGTTAAGAAACTCAGATATGTCTTTCGATATGAGTCCGTCCACGTAGAGTTGGCGTATGGCTTGAGAGACTAATTCCGCGGTTTCATCGGTCAAGTCCCTGTTAATTTCTTCATAGTGGGGGCCTGTTAATTGTCGTGTCCCTTCACGTATGCAGTCTTGGACGCACACACCGCGGCCTTTATCGAATTGTTTGATGATAATATCCTGTCTTTTCTTAAGGCCAGATAGCGCAACACGTTCTGCTTTTGTTATATTTAGTTTGACATTTTGAATTTTCAGTCTGGACAGTTCCTCCAGAGTGCCTTCAATATATGACTCTAGGTTTAGATTGAAGGTAGGTTGGGGAGTCCAAGTTGAAGGTAGTTTGAACGGGTGTGAGCTTATAGGTCTGACTCTCCCTGCCATTCTTAACCGTAATCTCATCTTTCTGAAGAAGGATCGGGAATGGCGAAGGATGGTCGACCTTTTTGTTTTTTGGGGGTCGGGATGAAGTTAAGGCCCCTGCCCAATGCTACCAGTTCAATGTTGGAGAGTTGAGCGTCTGATAGATTTTTCACATAAGGCATACTTTTCTTGGCCCCCATTTCGAGAGTGATCGTTCTCGTCTGTTTGTTTTGCTTTTTACTTATTTTGCGAGACTCGAACGATCTTTCTCTTGCTTTTTTAGTTTTGTGATTTTTTTGGCTTTTGTTGATTCTCCTTGCCATTCTCAAGCACACTCAATGTTTTCTTTCGGTCAGGTTTTTGTTCAGTGAGGTGTGCAGGAGAACGGGGAAAATCTTTAGACTATAATATTAGACTTAAACAGTTGTGACGTCAAACAAATGGACCAGCATTGATTGACTTGGGTACAGGTTTCCCGAGAACGCCATTTTTTTGAGCGACGATCCTGCCCCTTTAAGTAGGTGGTTAATAGTAATAAACTGTAAAAAAACCTAATAACTGTAACTGTAAGATGCAGTTAAATAAATGGTAACACACTATAATCCCTCGTCTACACAAACTAACTGTTATATGCGCTATTCAATATAATAAATATCCTGTCATAACCTATATCCGGTCAGAATCATTGTGTTTCATTGTGTTAATGTGTTATTGTTTTGGTTGATAGTTATTGTTTATTATATCATAATGACATCATGGTATCTTGTAGATCAGTGCCACGGTAATTATACTGTTACCATTTTGAACACACAAAAAATAGCATTTTGGTGAAAAAACGGGAATAAAATCGGTTTTTTTTCAAATTTTGTGTTATTTGTGTAGTATTGACGATGATGACGTCATATTTACATCAATATACATGTAGTCACCACTCACCATAAAGGATATTAATTTTTTACAAACTAATACCACCCTCATTGAATTCCTTGACCTCAGAAACATAATTTTGGCATGTAGAAATCCCACCATGGCATTTGCGTTTGCTTTATTACATAACAAGAGGTTATGACGTCATAATGACGTAATTCAAGGTTAACAATTCTCAGATTTTTTGGAGCATGACTTTTTTTAAATCTATGGGTCAAACTGATACTTTGGTGAAAAAATGGTGCTTTTGTCCACCGTGTAACGATTTTTTCCTTAATCCACCTCACTAGAACTAGGAACGACCAGAGCTCTGAACAACACCGAGTATACACTGTTTATTCAAATGTGTTGGAGGGCAAAAGCTAACTATTGAATGACACGGGTGGCTTGTGTGTAAAGCGCTCGCCTCTCACCAATGTGGCCCGGGTTCAATTCCCGGCCCGGACAATAATGTGAGTAGTGTTGTGTGTTGGTTCTCTCCTGTGTCACGAAGGTTTTTCTCCGGGTTCTCCGGTTTTCCTCCTTCTGGAAAAATCAAACGACTATACCCAAACAGTTCGATTGTTATGGTCTAGAGAAACATAGGTCGTATGAATAAAAACTAGCAAATGTTATGAAGTACAAGCAAAAAGTAAAAGCATTTACTTCAGAGTAAAAGCATTATGGAAAATAAGCCCAATTGGGCACTTCCAGGACGTAATACCCCTTTAAGTACAGAATACAGAACGGACCCCATACATTAAGCTTACTCTTACTGAAATACAAGTGAACCAGTAGCTATAAACAATTTAACACGGTGTAACATTATGTAACAACTAACATGGTGTGTACATATTATTTAACATATATAATTTAGCTACAGTAACCTTATCAACAAATCGGTATGGTTCCATTTTTAGGCCACTTAGTAACTGTTTGTACAGTAAATCTTGCAACATTATGTCAAAAAGATGCCAAAGACACGACATCTCCCGTTACATTGGAGTACTAACTTTGTCATGAAATGTCAAATTTCTCAGGAAACTAATGTTCAAATGGTACAAAATTAGCCCACATTCTGAAACAATTAAATATTGAGAGAGTTTATTCGATTGATGACATGCGACTAGAAATGTAGCAAAATGCCCCAGTTTGTGTCCTAACCTCGTGGAATCTTCTGGTCGTATAATTCTCATCTTATGTTCATGCACATTGTTCAATTGTGCGTACTTACATGTACGGCTGATAATTTACGACTGCAAATTGTCCTGTTTATCATACAGGTGCATGAACGCCACCAAGTGCGAGGCCCAGTCGGTTCAAACAAAAACCAAGATAAACAACCAGTTGAACAACGCCCCGGCGTCCTATGGGGGCGCCCTGATCAAGTTTGCGTCGGGCGAGTACTTCTACATGTGCAGCCGCAACAACAACTTTAGCAACCGCAACCAAAAGGGAAGGCTTGTGGTGGAGTAGATTATGCTAATGACATGTGCAACGGCAAACCAACGTCTGATTTCACAGAGCACCATTTTAAGACTCGAGTAGCAGTAGAAATTACTATACGTCGTACATAATATTATTCATGATCGAGAGCCATTCTCATTGATCTATTTACCATCACGTGCCAGCCGCTATTGTTGCTATTTGTCTATCAATTATCAATTATCATTTGTTTCAATTTTCAATTTTCAATTTTCAATTTTCAATTTTCAATTTTCAATTTTCAATTTTCAATTTTCAATTTTCAATTTTCAATTTTCAATTTTCAATTTTCAATTTTCAATTTTCAATTTTCAATTTTCAATTTTCAATTTTCTCAATTTTATTATAAATTATCAATTTTAGCGTTTCAATTCTCAATTTTCAACGAAGAATTCAACGAAGAATTCAACGAACAATTCGACGAACAATTCAGCGAAAAATTCAACAAACAATTCAACGAACAATTCAACGAACAATTCAGCAATTCAACGAACAGTGAAACAAAGAATTCAACAAACGGTGAAATGAACAGTGAAATGAACAACGAAACCAACTATAACACAATACGGCAACAAACAAACAATGAAACAAAGAAAACTTGTGTTCTGTTTATCAAATAGACCTAGGCCTCTAGTTATATTTGTATAACTTTTTAGTTTATACATCTCTTCTAATTATCAATCCACTTTAGTAGTGTCACATGTGCTTTTGTTGTGTGCATTGACACCGATATTCCTCAGAAGCAAGAAATCAGAGTTGGATGATTACAAAAAAGCAGCATTTATATAACCATAAATATAACAGGGATTATTGGCAGGGCCAGTCCAGATACTAAATCCATGCTGATAATATACAATGTACTACATAAATTATGTATAGGCTTTCCCGATTGTTAAACCGTAAGAACACTAAAAATACAAATGTATACATTATAACATTGTTGCTTTATTAACATCATTTCTCTCTGAAACAATCGTGTTTTGATTAATCGTTTTCGGGTTGTTGTTTTTTTTGTCCAATATTTATTTTCGCAACTTATATTATATCGTCGCTGTCCTCGATGTAATGTACTACAATGTAGTATGAAATAACCACAACGGATTACTGTAAAAGTGACTACATATGTGATTATTTTATATTATACACATGTTGACTGCTGTGGTGTGGGATGACGTTTTGAACACCCGAGGGTCGCATATAGCACCCGAGGCGAACTCGGGTGCTATGCGTCTCCGAGGGTTTTGAAGCTCAGTAGACATTCTGACTGAAGATACGAAACGTTCAAATAAACATTTATTTATACAAACGCAAACGAAAGGAACTCAACTTCACGCACGCTCAAAACAGCTGCTCCACCACAGTTTACTATCGTCAATGCGAAAAATTCTGACGTAGAATAATTCAGAATCCCAAATTAACATAGCGCAGATTTGAAGATTCGGAAAGAGAAAACTGTGAAACTGAATCTACGCAGGCTGAAACAAATGAAGATGATGACGAAGATGTCGAGGAAGATGATTCAGAATTTGAAACGAAGGAAGAATAAGATGATGATACATGCCCGTATACTCATAAATTGACCAACACAAGTATCATTCACCATCAATGAGCGTGTGCCCATTACAACTTATAACCAGCCCGAAGGACTCCCTCTTAGTCCCCCCCCCCCCCCCCCCCCCCCACCCTATACGACGCAGCCTTGCAGTGGTTTATTTCATACCTTGCAGACCGGCAGTCTGTTAACATCAATGGAGAATTATCTGCCCCTGCCTCCCTTGACTGTGGTGTTCCTCAAGGATCTGTTGGTGGTCTCCTATTATTCACCATCTACATTTTACCACTCGGCCAGATCATCCAGAAATACAACCTTCAATATCACTGCTATGCTGATGACATACAACTGTATCAATCCTTCACTCCATCTCAACCCAATGCTTTGTCTGCCCTTGAGAATCTCGAGGCTTGCATTGATGAGATCAAGGTATGGATGATGACAAACAGTCTCAAATTGAATGACAAGAAGTCTGAATTTATCCTGTGTGGCTCAAAACAACAACTTTCCAAGTTTAATATCCCGAGCATTAGGATTGGAGATTGCCTCGTCCATTCCTCCAACAAGTGTCGCAACCTAGGTGTAATTTTCGACCCCCACATGTCCCACATTGATCAGATATCCGCAGTGTCAAAATCAGTCAGATTTCATCTCCGTAATCTCGGCTTTATTCGGAAATATCTCAATCGTATGGCCACTGAGCAACCCGTCCATGAATTTATAACCTCGCGCTTAGATTGTTGTAACTCCCTCATGTATAACCTGCCGCAATACCAAATCAACAGACTCCAACGCCTCCAAAATACCACCGCTCGCCTCGTCACCTTATCCAGACGCACCACTCACATCACCCCCGTCTTAAAGTCCCTCCACTGGCTCCCCATCATTGATCGCATTGCCTTCAAGATCCTCCTTCTCGCTTTCGGGTCACGACAAGAAACTTCACCGGACTACATATCTGACATTATCACGCGATATCAACCATCACGTAGTCTTCGTTCAGCCAGAGCGCTACAGCTTACGGTTCTCCGTACCAATCACTCTTGGGGAGACCGGTCTTTTTCACGCGCCGCTCCCGAACTCTGGTACAAATTACCTTTTGAAATTCGTCAGTCATCATCATTGTCTGTATTTAAATCTTCTCTGAAAACCCACATGTTTACCTCACGGTTTTGTGATTAAAAACAATCTGTATTGTGCGCCATGAGCGAAGAGGCAAATTGAGCCTTTCACGGTCTGAACAAACTTTCGAGATAATCGCTTGTAAAGTTTGTCCTTTTTTCGTTTGGCAGTTGAAACATAAATATCCATAGAATATACAAGATTAAGGTATCATGGGAAAGAAGAGACTTTAATCTTCTTAAATATAGCAAACGTTAAGAAAAATAGGTGATTAGTTTTGCAGAATTAATCAATTAATAGAATTGCCTCTTCGTGAAAACGAAAAAAACGATACATTAGCAAATTCGCCCGTGGCTGTGAGAGTCAGAATGTATACATTTCCCCATTGCGCCCCCAATTTGTCTCTTCGTGAAAACGCTAAAAGCCACTTCGCGACCAATTCGCCCAATTCGCCTCTTCGTGAAAACGCTAAAGTGACTAAGCGCACCAAAGTGCCCTTCATAAACACGTTGAAGTCAACGCTATTTCGAATTTGCCTCTTCGTGAAAACGCTACAAGCCACTTCGCGACCAATTCGCCCAATTCGCCTCTTCGTGAAAACGCTAAAGTGACTACGCGCACCAAAGTGCCCTTCATAAACACGTTGAAGTCAACGCTATTTCGAATTTGCCTCTTCGTGAAAACGCAAAAGGGCACTGGAGGACCAATTCGCCCATTAGTTAATTAGGTTAATTGTGATTTTAATGATTTTGTGGATGTATAACTTCACCAGGTTGTAGAAATTGCAATATTTAATCGTTTTCATCAAAAAAAATAATTTCGATAAATAGACGATTTTTCATGAAATTCGCCTCTTCGTGAAAACGGTGACGAATTATTTGCTGAGTCCGTCCAGAGAAGTTAGCACACCGGATAAGTGAGACCGTCGTATACCGTCCTTAACGAGAAATAATCGCCGCTGAGTGCCACGTACAATACACAGTGCTTCCAAACTCAAAATAAAAATGTCCTCATTCCGAGAGCCAAATTTCCTATTTTCCTCCCGATTTCCTTATTTTTTTTGTTAATCACCCAAAAGCCTAACATAAATTGCTAGAGGGTAAGCATAGGTAGTTGTACCCACTGCGTGCCTTATCAATTGGATAAAGCGATGGGACCATGGTGGGTGCCAGCGAATCTGTTTTTGAGAACAAACTTTTGACAACAAACTTGTTTGCGCACGCGCAGCAAGTTTTATTATACTAGTCTTGTTTCAAGTCATTTGGAAACTGACAGGATATTAAATAAAACAACACATTTTTGAGAATATTGCAAATTTTGCTACTAATTTTGAAAATAATGTATAGGCCTAGAACTTGCACAGAATTTAATAATTTCCTTAGAATTTCTTTAGATTTGGGAATTTTCTCAACATTTCCTTAGTTTTTTTCATTTACTTAGAAATTCCTTCAAAAGGAAAGATTTCCTCAATTGAGGAAATGTCCTTGAAAGTGGAAGCACTGACCATACATACCCAATATCAACCCAATTGAACCTATAGGGTGCGTTCGTTTAGCTCACCCGAGTCAACATGGGTAAGTTACTCTGGGAGCCGTGCTAAACGAACGCTCAATCAACGTGGGTCATCATGATCGTCACGGTGATGCTCCTAGCCGTGACCGTGGCCATGGCTAGCCATTGACAACACGCCATTGTCGGACTAAGGCCGTGTCCGAAACGGGTGTCTAGAGCTACAGCTACGGCTATTGTCTGCGTCGGCCATTTTGTAGCGCTGTCCGAAATGCCGTCTAGAGCTACAGCTACGGCTACAACGTCACAAAAATCTAGCCATAAAAGAAGTTGTCTAGCTCAGGCAAAACAAAATGGCGGCAGCACTAACGTTAATTTTGGAGCAAATTTTCGTTTATTTTTCAATAATAGTGCATTTAATTGAAACCAACAGATCGACAAATACGTCAATATCCTCAGGTATTTCGACCGGATGTAAACAAACATTGTGTAACATCTAGCAGACGATAATTGTTGTAAATTCTTACATCGTAATTTTGCAAACACTAGTTCCAGCATCGCTTGGGGGCGCAATAACTAGCCGTAGGCTCTACCCGTAGCCGCGTCCGGATTCCATTTACCTTAGCGCCTACGTAGACGTAGCTGTAGCTGTAGACGTAGACCGTAGCTCTAGACACTCGTTTCGGACACGGCCTGAGGCTTACTTGGATATTTACTGCTCAGTCACAAACAAGTATACAACGTTGGGCTGGAATAACAGCTTCTAAAGTCATAATGAGCTCAATAATAAGTGATCTGTAGACCTCCAATATATAGGTTTCTTGGCTTACTTGAACGTAAAAACTATACGGCCGCCATATTTGTCCGGTACTTGGACTGAACCAACCCCCCTCCCCAAAACAAATTAAAATAAATAATAATAATAAAATAAAAATCTTAACTAAAACAAGAGCTGAAATGCCAAAACAGCTTAAATCTTTGCAATATTATTGCCGTACATGCACCATGGCAGAGCGCTATAAACACAATAGCTCTCTCAATAGCCAATATATATAATGTAAACAGTCCGTACTACAAGCAATGAATGTGAACAACGTAAAGTCAACAACGCGCCTGTTGTTACTTAGCACCCTTCCCCACCTTCATATTGCCGAGCTGCTGGTTCTCCTATGTCGACGTCAGGAGCCCGCATCCGCTGAGGACCACAGACTATACCTTCGCTTACAATTACATTTTGTAAGGGCCTTATAATAATGCGTTCCTCCTCGCCTGCCAATACAAATACATTATTTTCCCATCTCCTCCCAAGCTTACGCACTCCTATTTCGTTCCATATGTTGTTTGTGTTGAACCTGGCTGATTGGAATACTTTTAAAAGTATTTTTAAAGGAAGATGCTTCTCAAATTTTTTTAATGGCTTCTATAGTCGTGATGAGAGGTGCGCGTTCGATGTAAGGACAGTACTTCCGAAATACACTTTTTGAGGTTGGGATGATTTGTGAATAATTTCATTGAATAAATATCCCCGGCCATTATGACGATCGACCAGAAATGTGGACCAAAGTTATCAAATTTCCTCGCCAATTCTTTTTGGTAAGAAACTACACTGCTCTCTCGATATTACCCATACGGTGAGCCGTAGACAGGGGATCGGAGCAGAGTGGCTTAACTCGTGTTAAGTTTGACAATACTGCGTGGTAGCGCTGGTTGCGTTGCGTCGACGACGTATACGGCCAAACCTTGTTTGTTTTTAATAATCTACTTCAGAACAAGTTTGTGCGAGCTTTATGTTGATTCATTTGACAGAAATATGCTACACGAAACCAACAGGAAACCAATCCCAATCGGTTCACCATGCGAGTCGTTTATCATTATTTTCTTGTGATAAAATCAATGCCGAGAAACCATGGTAACCAACTAACCATCCAAAACAAGGGGAAAGATGGCAATTATATGAAGCAAGTTGCAGTAATTAAAGGGATCGTATACGTTTGGTAATTGGAACCCATTGTTTGTTTCAATCCTATATAGTTATAGATATATACCATAAAACTAACCTGTAAACATTTCATTTCAAAAAGTGGTGGCAATTTTGAGATATTGCCGAAAATATGGAGCGGTTATGTCCACGCAGGAAGAATAATCTGTATTGGAATACACAATCTGAGAAACGTCACTGCAGTAACGCTTCTCAGATTCAAATATTTGGGGATAAAAAGTGATATCTTTTCCCATAACCGCAGTACTTCGAAGTGAAAAGTTTCTAAAAATGCATTATACTATCCAAAGCTGCTGTACTTCTTACCAAGTAAGTTTTTATTGCCATTAATTTTTGGAGTAATTACCAAACGTATACGATCCCTTTAAGTAACCCGCCTTCTTCTTAATGTTTATCCGGGCAATTCAAACAGCGGCCGCGACAGTGGTAGTCGTCTAGCCCTAGACCCTTGTGTTATTTCGGCGCCCACGCGCGCGCAGATTCGTTAACGCTGTCTCTTTTTCAAATCCCGGCTTCGTGTGCGTTCTGGTCTCACGCATGCGTAGTTTACAAAATGCAACTGGATCCATACTCGCACTGGAGCCGACGTTTGACAAACGTACATGATTTTGGATTCAGTCCAGTTCGCGGGTGCGATTCGTCTGGAGATAGCGCCCTCTATAACATCGCTGGTTTGTGTCAGTGATCGCGGAATAAACAACACGAAGGTTTTGGAACCAAGACTACGACAGTGGCGGTACGTACGTATAAGGTGTATATCTGAATCTGAATTATATAGTCGGCAAAGCATCCTTCCGGAAACATCACACCAACTTTTTGATTCGGTAGGCAATGCGTGTGGAGGAGAACGTCTAATTTAGTTTCAACTTTTGTCAAAAAAACTTGAAAAGTTGATCTCTGAATTCAGAGTGAGTTTTTCTCTTAACATCAATGATTTGTTTAGGGAGGTTGTTCCAGTCTTTAATTGTTCTAGAAAAAAAACTGTTTTCATAAATTCTGGTTCTGGTACGAAGCTGCTTTAATTTCTGTTTGTGGCCTCTGGACGGACGATTACTAGGGGTCAAGTATGCTTCAGAGGAAATGTCCACTGCTTTGTTGAGAATTTTGTACATCATGGTTATTCTACTGATTTTCCTTCGTTCTTCAAGTGTCAACCATCCTTGTTTTCCCAGCAAGGTTGTTACTGTTCCTGGTGTTGTACTGTAGTTGTTATGGACAAATCGAATGGCTTGCCTTTGTATTTGTTCCAAACGGTAGATGTCAGATTTTAGATGGGGATCCCAAGCAGGTGATGCATACTCTAGAATGGGTCGAACCAGCATTGTGTAGGCTGTTTCTTTTAGACCATGGGATGAACATGAAATAGGCATTCACATTTTAAGAATTGTGACCCCCCTCTAGAAGCTACCTGATATTTTCCAGAAATACAAATAAAAACCTATTGAATTAGAATATCAGGTTCGCCAGAGAAAAAAATTGCACATTAATTAGGCTTAACCAATTAAAATATCAAGCTTGAAAATAGCGCCCTCTGTTGGTCCTTTCGGGAGAGGTGTGTACAAAACCTATGAGGAATTGAAATGTACACAAACAAATGGCAGGGGCGATTTGAGCTCGTCTGGACAGAAATGACTGCTGTTTTTGTTTTCCCGATTTCCTGTATATTCTTTATTTAAAGAAATATTCCTAAACCAAGATTGTTATAGTTTTTTTCATGTTGTCAACAGTTCAGTTTTTGTTTTCATAGTTTCTTTTCATTTTATCAACCGAATGTTTGTATCTTGTCTGTGTTTCTTTTTGATTTTGGGACTCCCCCAAAAAAACAAATAAAAAAGAAAGAAAAAAGAAGAAACAGTTATAAGAACAATGACAAATATTTATTATACATTATTGCAAATTTTCACAATAAAATAAACGAGACACTTGTTTTGATAAAATACAAATTTTGTATCATTATTTTTGCAATTTTTTTAACAATATCAGAACTTCATCAAATACCTTTATAGAATGGTATACTTTTAAACGCCACGTGATTGACAATCTTCAACCAATTGTTATCCTGAAAGATACAGCAATATTGATAATTATGCTTAAATGAGTTACAGGTAAACCAGCACATCAGCTTTCATCAATGTGAGCATGTGCTTTGTTTCAACATCTGAAATCCATTTTAAAATGTTGTTATGATGCTTCCGTAAACAAAATTATAACTGCATTTATATACCTGTAAAAACAAAAGGATTATCTTAATCTGAGGTGAAATTGAAGGAGTGATAATTAAAATACGAAATTATGTGTCACGATAAGTAATTGTTTTTGAGGGCAAGACTTTCACTTTTACGACACTGAAAATTAGTGCCATTTTACTTATGTAAATCTTCTCAAGTTTTTTAATTTACATACTCCCATAAAACATGCTATGGAATAAGATAAGGCAGGTAAATTAAACCCAATTTTCATTGGATGAGCTTCTCCATTCTTGAAATGACAGTTGATAATCTTGCTGCACAGTGTCATCATTTGCTTTTGACTTGTACTCCCTGGCTACTTTGGTGTACTTTGGTAACATGTACGGTGGTATTTTACCTCTATTGCTACTACATGTAGATCCCTATCCTGAATATCAAGTAACAGTAGCTCATCCTGCCTAATATTTGCTGCTTTAAGCAATTTCCCATCCTGCATTGTTTCGCAATTAACTAGCCGTTGCACCTTACGCCTGTGCGTGCGTTTTTCTTTGTTAGTATATATCTTTACAAATGATACACTGATCAGACAAGACATGTTTTCAGCCTGGAAGAGGTTGCACGTGTTGGTCACCAGAAGTTGAGGAACGCCGACCAGCTTGAACAAAGGCTCCCCGTTTTGTTTGTCTGCCATTTTCTTCTTCAGCAGCTGAAAAATAACAACATATTACATAAATAAACTACAACAAGCTCTTATTTCAACTTGTTATCCATTTATCCACTCCCACACAAAAAAACACTTACATGCACTTCATCTAAAACCTATAATGAAAGTGGTTAAGAATATATTTTAATTTGTTTTTATGAATCCTCAGTTAATTTAAAGTTAGGATACATCATTGGCAATTGTTTGAATTACAATGTATCAGAAATTGGTAACAAAAATGGGGGGCAGTTGTTGTCTTTTCTTTCGCGATCACCCGAAGACTATATTGAATTTTTGATAATAAAATGCAAATGTTTGAACAATTATGGGATATCTAGCGCAATCATTTTGCCGGATGCCTAGTATCATTATTTACTTTCCAATAAGTAAGATATTTTCCTAATAATTCAGTAGTAAATATTTCTGATATCTGCAAATGGTGTATCTTTCCTCAAGTCCTATATTTATATTTGAATCTATTTATATTTACATACAAATTACATTATAAAGCAGATGCCAAATGCTATTTTGTGCTGTTTTATTTATATAAGGGATTTTACTACCTTGTTCTATTTCTCTCTGGTCTGCCATTTTTTGTCTGTCTTCAGCCCGTTTGACTTGCAGAAGTGGTGGAGATGATCCCTCGGATTGTCGCTGAGTTTCCTACAGAATAAAATTTAAAACTTTTAGTACAAACTTGGCCCAATGCTCAACGTAACAGTAAAACACCAAGAACTGGAATTAGTTTCATACTCGGCCACCACCACATTTTATAAAACAATAAATAATAAATTCCTAAAAAGGCTTGAAAAAGTGGTGACATTTATTTCTTTAGCCTTTTAAAAAACTTTTGGGGAGTTTTAATTTATGAAATAAAATGCGGTGGCCAAATACGGAGTTCTTTCCCCATAGAAAAAAGACACTATTTAGTAAGGGACACTGTCTTTGTTGTACACAGGGGTTAATAACCCAGCATCAGTCCCCGCTTTGCAAAGAATAAATACAAATTAAAAAAATGGCCACTCGGACTTGAAATTGAACCTAACAATGATAAGGCCTGTAACATAACATTTACATGTAACAATAAATTAACCGAATATTTGCCATGTTGTCATATTCCACCATGGCTGTCCTAGCCACAATATACAAAATATTACCTTCTTTGGGTACATCCACGGTCCTGGAAAGCACTTGAAAGAGCAATGGGGTGGCTGGCGTCTTCACTTCCAAGAGGCACCGGCTTGCGATGCCGAATACCCCCGTGCGTGGTCTATATCAATGAACGACAACGTAGTGGCAGTTCGGGGCAATTTAAAGCTTTGCCATCGCGTATAACACTCTCTGAATTTAGCCTAGCTCTTCACGCTGAATTACATTACTTTAGATTTGGCACAAGTTGTGTGCATACAGCAATACAAAGGACTTCCTTCGCCTTCATCTTCAGCTAAATTCGCGTCCGATGAAGACGCCATCTTGCACAACATGATCGCACCGACTCCGCTGAAACGAGCTGTGACATTGGTCAACGTTGCATGAGAAACTCGTTGTGATTGGTTAGCAGTAAAAGTCATCGATTTATCTTTACATGGTTCGGGAAAATCATGGCTTTATTTCTTGAGTATTTTTCAAACTCAAATTTACTATTACTTGATAATGCGAATGTTTTAGGCTTGGCGAGTTTTAGGGTGATGAAAGACGGAATTTACACGAATTTTAAGCCAAAAATGTAATAGCTTCTTGAGGGGGGTCACAAAATCAACGAATTTGTGAGACCATCCTGCGGCCTATTTGATCGAAGCACTACAATTCCACAAGTTACGTTTGACCATGCCCAACACTTTTTGAGATTTTTTGTATACACCTGACACATGTTTGCTACAAGACATACTATTGGAGATGGTGACCCCAAGATATTTTTGGGAGTCTACGCTCGGTAGGATTTGCCCACAAAAGCTGTAGGTAGTTTTGTTGGGTTTTCGGGTTCCTATTGATAATGTAGTACACTTGTTAGGGTTGAATTTCATCTTCCATGTGGATTGCCAAAGTTACAATTTTTGGAGATCTTGTTGAAGAACATGTTTATTTGTATTGTAGATGAGGCAGTCGTCTGCAAAAAGCCGAACTGTTGATGAAACATTTGCAGGGAGATCATTTATATATATCAGGAAGAGTAATGGCCCAATAACTGATCCTTGGGGTACAGCGGATGCAACTTGTACCGACTGTGATGTTTGCCCTTCAACAACGACTTTTTGTGTCCGTCCTGTCAAAACGTTTGTTATCCATTTATGCAGTGATCCGGTAATTCCATAGTGGAGCAGTTTATTTAGTAAGAGTTTATGCGGTACTTTATCAAATGCTTTGGAAAAGTCCAAGACTGCTGCATCAACGGTTGCCTTGTTGTCAACTTGTTGAATGATGTCGTGAAGTGTTATAATCAGTTGGGTTTCTGTAGATCGTCTGGCTCTAAATCCATGCTGGTTGTATAGGACGCAGGGGGGGGGCCAACAAAGTGCGCCACCAACGTTGAAATGTATCTCATACATATCTCACGCTCATGAGCTGCACATCTCACACAGTAAATACGTATAGATCGCTACCTCGAAGCGCACCATTGAAACACGTACAAATTTGCTCCGTGCATCGCTCCCCGAATTCAGTGATTTATACAACGTCCGCAACGCCAGGTACACAGGCACGATCTACACGGATTTTTGTTGGGGAGATGTCATTTTCTGCCATTTTCGTTCGAAAACAACACGATAAAACGCAAGGGGTTCACAGGCAGATTTGTTTTTAAATTCAGTATATTACTGCTACATCCTTTATTAACGTATCCATGGAAAAAAAATTGTGGGTTCGAAGCACGATTTTTCACAATTTATCGATTATTAATCAACGACGCAGCTATGCCTGAAAATAGTGCTCACCTAGATGACACAATTAATTATTGTAAGTACGTCGACGATCTGACCCTGTTGTTCTGATGTCGGCCAGACGAAAGCGAGACTACAGAGAGGTCTTCCGTGCCGTCAAGGATTGCCTGCTTGAAGTGGCTAAGGTAAATATACATAACAAAAAATTGACATTGAAAAAATGTTTTAAGATTAAAATTTGCTTTTTTTTCTTCTAAAGGGGCAAAACAGAACGGTTCTACACAGGTATACATATATTTTTTTAAACTTTTTAATCTTTTCTTGCAGGACGATGTTTCTCTCCTTCAAAGATTAACAGTGTTTTTTTTTTCAGGGGGCAAAACGCTACGATTCTACACAGGATATACTTACTTTTTAACTTTTTCATTTTTCTTGCAGGTCGTCAAAGTCGAGCAATGCATGCTTGACTTTGAGGCAGCTACGTGGACGGCACTTAAGGACGTGTTCCCAGACGTTCTGTGTCATGGCTGCGTTTTCCACTGGAAACAGGCCGTGTGGAAAAAGACTCAGGAGCACGGCCTTCAGAGAGCCTACCGGGAGAGGGGCGATGTGTATAATATAGTCACCAAGCTGCTGGCTCTACCGTGTCTACCATGGGAAGTCATCCCTGTACTGTTTGAATACCTAAAGCGAAAGGCGGCCGGGTCACCCGTTCTGACACAGGTTGGTGAACTTGCTTCATATACCTTGAACTGTACAAAGTCAAATTAATTTTGATGCAAGTACGGTACTTCATAGGCCCAATAAACAAACATTATGTATGCCTGACAAAATGCACATAAAACTTGACTTTTTTCTCTGCAGCTGTTCACCTACGTAGAGAATACGTGGATAACATCCACGATGTGGCCACCGAAGGCTTGGACAACATACCGGCAGTCCGTGCGGTCAAACAACGACGTGGAGGGATGGCAACGGGCCCTAAACTCTGCAGCTCAGATGGGGACGCTACCGATGTATTAGTCCAGGAGCTAGCAGACTTTTATCGGTATTGTTGAGTACGAAAGGTTTGACACCTGAAATGAGTAGGACTATGTGTGGGAACCCCAAAATGTGGATTCTTAAGTTTGGCACTCTTGCACTGCCCCCTGGGGGCACTCTCAAAATGACCCCCCTAATTTTTTTATCGGTATTGTGGCGTACGAGGACCAATTTGTTTTCATATGTACTTCAAGGGAGTCTTATTTCAAAAAGCCAATTCTTAAGTTTTCAACTAATGTACTAAGCCACTTAAGAATGGCCTAATTAACGCTAATTAGCACTTTTATCGGTATTGTCACGTACGAGGACACATTTTGGCTCAAATGTACTCCAAGATATCCTGATTACGAATATCTAATTCTTAAGTTTTAACTCCAGTGTACTAATCCACTTAAGAATGGGTCAAAGATCGATAATTGACCTAATTACGTTTGGAATAATGTGACCCGCTCCATCGAAATAAGGAATAAGTCTCAAAAAAGTTATGGTCTGATGAAGATGACAGGTGTATATTTATTTGCCGAATCCACATTCCGAGAAAAACAGCTCTGAAATAAACAAAATTGACCAAAATCATACGGACAGCACAAACAAATACTTGGTCACGATTTTCACCCATGCATTCACTTCAACGGCCGATTGCGTAAAACGGCCTCAGCGACTTATTCCTGATTACGATGGAGCGGGTCACATATGCCATTTCTCCGGAACCACAGGGGGTAGAGGATTGAAATAAGGTTTAATGTGAAGGTCTAAACATTGTGGACAAGGACCAGTTGTTAAAGTAGTATTTTGTTGGTGTCTTCATGGCTTAAACATGCAATTAAGCCTAAAAGTGTACCCTTTTGACCCACCACGTGTTTAAAATTGTATCGGTATGATCGAGTACGTCCACAAAACTTATGTCAACATGTTCATCTGGCAACCCAGAATACGAAAAACTCGTTCTTAAGTGTCCATCTGATGCACAAATCCGCTTAAGAATAAGAAATCGGTCAACTCATGAAAGCATGTTTAAGCTATTATTGACTTATTCCTCATGAAAAGGAGGCCTTCATCAAAAGTTTAATTTACCAAGAGCTTTTCGGAGTTTTCATGTGTATTTTAAGAATTGCTCGCATCCAATTATTAAGCTGGATAGTACAGTAACCATGTGTCTGTGTCTAGGACAATAATACTATATATATGCCCTATTGTTCATTGTACCTTATAAAATAAGCACGAGCTCTCGTGACAGATGAGGGCACTTGACAGAATATATTGATTGAAATAAACTTTAATTAAAAATCAAATCAAAATTACGTGTAACACTTAATATGTATTATAGTCATGTTCTCAGTTTGCGATTTGAATGGTTACAAATATTAGGGGGGTCATTTTGAGAGTGCCCCCAGGGGGCAGTGCAAGTGTGCCAAACTTAAGAATCCACATTTTAGGGTTCCCACACATAGTCCTACTCATTTCAGGTGTCAAACCTTTCGTACTCAACAATACCGATAAAAGTCTGCTAGCTCCTGGACTATATAAGTTAATCGGGCTTCTCAGCGAGCAGGCCAAACTGGTGACAATTCAAGTTCGCCTAGTGAACGAGGCGAGTTTTCGCGATGCGAAATCGCAAAAGTTGAACACATTTCAACTTGGGCGAATGTTCGCAGTGAACGCTTTGTGTGACGTCAAATTCGTATATCGCAATCGCTTTCGCGTGAAGTATGAACCGGCCTTAACGTGTTACGATATACCGTTGAACCCAATTTCACGAATTTCACGAAAGACCCATTTGTTTATCAAGTATATCCAATATATTCCTCCCTCAACCGAGTATATAGTAATAATATATAACTAGTACCAAACAAAGGTTTTCTTGGAATGACAAACCACATTCACTCACGCGTGACGGTTTAAGTAAGGCTTTACAGTGCACATTGTACCCAATTTACCGCATCGCGTTGTCCAAATCTGAACAAAAGCTGCTAAATCTACCGAATAAGAACAGTGGGGAGCTATATCTATATGTAGAAGGCTCAATTCCTGTCATGGGGAAATAATTCAAAAATAACTACGATGATCAGATGTCGAGCGTGGAATCTCTGACTTATTTAAGTACCCAACCAAAATGGCGGAAATTAGGGTAAAATTACCCGTATTTCCTCTCTTTTTTTAAGGCCAAATTCATGGTTACCATACCTATACTTCCGTTCCTCCATTAACTCCTAACTCCACAGCTGATGCTGTATGGAAAGATTCCCAGAACCCGTGAGACGGTGAATTTTCAAAGACTACTTTCCCCTCCTGTCCATGGCCTCATAACCAATCCCAGCTCATCCACCAAAGAAAGTCTAAAGCTATTGCTCGGAAATTTACAACCAACATAGCCGGTTTGATTCGACAGCTCAAACCACTGACAAAATGTGACCTGTTCCAACAAAACCCGGACAAAGTCGCACAATGTGTTTTGTCAAAATGTACTCCTGAAGTCATTTCGGGATAGATTTTACCATTTTGAGGTTTTAGGTTTTCCTAAGTCACTCACTATTAATCTACAATCTCCTTAAATTTGAACAAAATCCGTCTACCAGAAGTGTGTTTTTTTTGTCAATTTTGTGAAACATTTGTGTATAGAAATAATACGCTTTTCTGAACTTCAAAGCTGTTTATCTCATAATTAGGTTGTCAGAGTTTTATCACTAAATCCAGACCCCAGGGAAGATAGGGTGGGGGTACATAATGTAAATGATACATCATTTTAAAGCTGAGAACCTAGAGAATTTCAAAAATGCAAAATCTGAAAAAATAAAAAGTTGACTTTGTCTTGGTTTCGTTGGAACAGGTCACAAATAGTCCCCTGATTCAGAACAACCCGCTGCATAGGATTCGCGAACTAATAACAAATTGGAGAATTAATTTATCTGTTATGATGTTGAGACGCTAAACCCTTTCTGTCCTGTAGATGGCGCTGTCGTTAATAATTACTCTCAACACTGGAGGCTGTCACAATATACCACCCGTAATGTCGCTTTTACTCGCTTTTTTTCGAACCTTTTTTCGAACAGAACATTTTAATGACGTATGCAAAAGGTGGGACGTCGGCCCAAATGAAAACCCTTGCTCACAATTAAAGTTCTACCCTCGCCAGAGAAAAGCGAGCTGTCTTTCCACGTGTACATTCCCAAATGAATGAATTTTATTATTATTATAAATGGTTTATTGATACAAAAATCGACATGGCAGCCCAGGGGCTGAATTACATCAAAATTTACACATTATTTTAAAAAATGTATGTATAAACATTAAAAGGGTCTAAGAATAAAGACCAATAAAAATATAGGGAAGTTCGTAAATAAAATAAAATTAGCATCAAACAATTTACGCTGTAACTACTACGGTCTATCCAGCAAGTTTGGTAGTTTGGTGCCTCTTAAAAAGAGTGTGTTTGTGGATTCGAATTAGCAAGCCAAAAACAAGACAAGGCAATATGTAAAACAGGACAGTGTATAAAATATAAAATATCACGTTCATAGAGGGATTATTCAGAATTAATTAAACTGATCATGTAGGGTACGTACAGCACTGTCTCTGAATCTGTTGGTTTTGCATTTCGGTTGTGGTATCAAGTTAGTCTTGCGAAGGACTCGCTGATTTATGTTAGGAAGTGGAATGATATGCGACAAGGTTTGGTTATTTATAAGCTCCCTGGCAAATTTTAAACATAGAGAGCTCCGTCGATCGCTAAGAGTATGTAAATCGTAGGACAATAACGCACTCAAATAGCCATTATAGTCAGCTCCCAGGATGAGCTTAATAACACGCTTCTGGATCGATTCTAATCGCTGAACATGCTTTTGCGTTATTCCACCATTCCAAAGAGGTACCGCATATTCAAGAAGTGGTCGCAGGTATCCTTTGTAGATAGTCATAAGGTCATCTGCTGGCAAACCATGACCTTTCAGAACACGAATCATGTGGAAACGACTGTTAGCTCGTGTGAGTATATATACTGTCGATATGAGAATCCCACTTCAAATTCTGCTGGATATGAACGCCGAGTAATTTGACAGATTGTGATTGGTCCAAGGTGATGTCATTGATCCGCACAGTTGGAGGTGGAGTGGGGTTTCGCGTAAAATCCATGTATGTGCACTTTCGGGGGTTCAGTGACATGTTGTTCGAGACTGACCATTGCACAAGGGAGTCTGTGGATTGTTGAATCTGTGGTTGATCGTGGGAAGAACGGGTTTCCA
This sequence comes from Crossaster papposus, assembly GCA_037893245.1. Classification (NCBI taxonomy): domain Eukaryota; kingdom Metazoa; phylum Echinodermata; class Asteroidea; order Velatida; family Solasteridae; genus Crossaster; species Crossaster papposus. The sequence continues at coordinate 91,654 of JBAIAA010000088.1, read as the reverse complement.
CTATGCTCAGGTCGTCAACGTATTTCCAATAGCGAGTAGAACCATTGAGATCTTGGCACGCATCATTAATGACGGCTGAAAACACGATTGGACCCAGTCGAGTTCCCTGGGGCACCCCAGCATTCATAGAGGTCCAATTGGATGTGACCCCCTTATAGCGAACACACTGTTGACGATTAGTGAGGAAATTTGCCATCCAGTGAACGAGGCAAGGTTCCACACCAAAGTTTGTCAGCTTGGTGATGGCAATATTGTGATCGATCCGATCGAAAGCCTTGCTGAAATCCGTCAAAACAAGAGTAGATGTTGCATTTCTACTCTCAGCATGCTGATACAGGGTATGCGTTAGGTCGATTAGGCAGTGTGTAGTCGAGAGGCCCTTTCGATTGCCGAATTGTTGCGGATCCATGTGAGGTTCCAGGTCATTCACTGTCCGTCCATCTGGCTACAAAACCTTTTAAAACGTTGGCGAAATGGTCTGTCAAAGCAATTGGTCTCAGTTTGTCGACCGATGCTGGGGAACTTTTGGGAATAGGGACAACGATGGCCCTCTTCCAGACATCAGGAACAATACCGGTTTCAAGAGAGGTATTAAAAATAAGAGTCAACGGAGTACTCAGCTCGCATGCAAATTCTTTGATGATGCGTGTTGGGATGTTATCCGGTCCTCCTGATTTGCCACATTTAATACAATTATTTTGGTCAATCCCCGGCACATTGATTGGTTTGCTCTCTTTGTGACTATTTGTTATCAACTTGATCTCACGGTACCATGCAGCTGGGTTGGATACTTTCAAACGTTTGACTCTGTTGTTATAATGTTCCTGTTTCGCTATGCGTATGGCTCTGACCACTTTATTGCGTAGATGCTTCCATGTTTGAGTATGTTTACTATGAAAGGCATCTTGACGTTGCTGGATGAAAGACTTAATAGCTGGAGTCATCCATGGTTTATCATGTACATGGAGTTTTGTGGTTTTAGTTGGGAAGTGATAATCAATAGCCAAGTTCAAAGTATCGTAGAAAGCATTAGTCTGATGGAGTAGTGATTTTATTCTCGTGTAGGATTTGTGTAGTGATTTTTTGTACACGGGTCTATGGAGTAGTGAGTAGGAATTTCATTTTCCCTCGAAAAATAACTTTTTAGTGGAGTGTCGTGGCCGAGTGGTTAAGAGCGTGTGTTTTCTGTTCCACAGAGCGTGAGTTCGAATCCCGGCCGTCGACACGTGTGTCCTTAAGCAAGGCAATTAAACCACTATTGCTTCGTCCTTCGGATGGGACGTAAAGCCGTTGGTCCCGTGTGTGTGTATTGTGTATATATTGAACCTGGACACGCACGTAAGAACCCAGTCACGCTTATCGCTAATAGTCCAGGAGCTAGCAGACTTTTATCGGTATTGTTGAGTACGAAAGGTTTGACACCTGAAATGAGTAGGACTATGTGTGGGAACCCCAACATGTGGATTCTTAAGTTTGGCACTCTTGCACTGCCCCATGGGGGCACTCTCAAAATGACCCCCTTAATTTTTTTATCGGTATTGTGGCGTACGAGGACCAATTTTTTTCATATGTACTTCAAGGGAGTCTCATTTCAAAAAGCCAATTCTTAAGTTTTCAACTAATGTACTAAGCCACTTAAGAATGGCCTAATTAACGCTAATTAGCACTTTTATCGGTATTGTCACGTACGAGGACACATTTTGGCTCAAATGTACTCCAAGATATCCTGATTACGAATATCTAATTCTTAAGTTTCAACTCCATGTACTAATCCACTTAAGAATGGGTCAAAGATCGATAATTAACCTAATTACGTTTGGAATAATGTGACCCGCTCCATCGAAATAAGGAATAAGTCTCAAAAAAGTTATGGTCTGATGAAGATGACAGGTGTATATTTATTTGCCGAGAAAAACATTCCGAGAAAAACGGCTCTGAAATAAACAAAATTGACCAAAATCATACGGACAGCACAAACAAATACTTGGTCACGATTTTCACCCATGCATTCACTTCAACGGCCGATTGCGTAAAACGGCCTCAGCGACTTATTCCTGATTACGATGGAGCGGGTCACATATGCCATTTCTCCGGAACCACATGGGGTAGAGGATTGAAATAAGGTTTAATGTGAAGGTATAAACATTGTGGACAAGGACCAGTTGTTAAAGTAGTATTTTGTTGGTGTCTTCATGGCTTAAACATGCAATTAGGCCTAAAAGTGTACCCTTTTGACCCACCACGTGTTTATAATTGTATCGGTATGATCGAGTACGTCCACAAAACTTATGTCAACATGTTCATCTGGCAACCCAGAATACGAAAAGCTCGTTCTTAAGTGTCCATCTGATGCACAAATCCGCTTAAGAATGAAAAATCGGTCAACTCATGAAAGCATGTTTGAGCTATTATTGAGTTATTCCTCATGAAAAGGAGGCCTTCATCAAAAGTTTAATTTACCAAGAGCTTTTCGGAGTTTTCATGTGTATTTTAAGAATTGCTCGCATCCAATTATTAAGCTGGATAGTACAGTAACCATGTGTCTGTGTCTAGGACAATAAGACTATATAGGGCCCCCTATATGCCCTATTGTTCATTGTACCTTATAAAATAAGCACGAGCTCTCGTGACAGATGAGGGCACTTGACAGAATATATTGATTGAAATAAACCATAATTAAAAATCAAATCAAAATTACGTGTAACACTGTCACAATACTAAACACATTAATTACAATATTGCACTGCACTGCACTTGAATTAGAATGAATCTATGTTAATACAAGAACTATAAGGATCTGCTTTAGTGTGACACTTCAAATATTGACCTATGATACAATAATGATCTGCGTATTCATCTCGAACAAGCCAGCCCATGCCTAAACATGCAAATACTTCTTTGAAGTACGGTGCAATATTGCAGTTACTGTATATTATTATTATTATACATGTATCTTAATCATGGTGATTTACATTTCCCAAACATGTTATCCATGAATAAAGCTGCAGCGCCTTGCTTACATGGATGTGAGTTCCCGGGTGTAAGTTATAATATTTTTTAAAAATATATATGCATTTTAACTGGCAGACTATTATCATGTCAAAATCTACTGATACCATGGACATGAATAAACTCAAGTTGCATTTATAGCAACTTGTATAGATGACTTCAATATAAGGACAAGATTAATGTGATTTAGTAAAGTAAGGAATAGCCTGTATCATAAATCGCTACAATTTTGTGTATACCATGATTCATAATCCAGAAACTTAGCGTTTTAAAAATCATACTGAATTGGCAGAACCCGACTATTTGCCCTGCGAACGAAGAATCGTGGTTGGCTGCAGTCTTTGGAAAATAGAGCATCTAGAAACTACATGTAGTTCGGGGGTCTCCCCTTGGATAAGGGATCAGTTAGGTTTCTGTTCTACAAAAATGTTCATAGCGTCATGGAGAGGATGAGGAGGTTAATACTGATTCTTGGTAAGCAACACTCATCATCAACCACAGCTTATTAAGCAAAAGATTATCAAAAAAAGTGTGGAAATAACCTGTAAAAGGTTTCCGTATTGTTTACGGTAAAGGTATGTAAATATTCATTGTGAGTAGGCCTGGCCGTATAATTGCGAGTTACATTTTATTGGCACACCGCCACAATGAAATATCTCTCCGTCTCTTTTAATTTGTTGTGATGCTTGTAGTTTAGAAGATTTTGTAAATGTTCTACTCTTAGCTATGCAAAACATCAATAAGCATGATGGTCAGGGTATGGATATACACTCCAATCTGGTTTGAACTTGAAGGACATCAACTACCGCAAACCCTGGTAGAAGAAGATAAAATGAAGACTGACGGGAGTGAGGAAAGGCAAGAGGTCGCACCATCTGATGAAGAGGAAGGACTTTCCGAAGAGAACTAAATAACAGCTGAGTGATTCAATTTGAAACAAGGTGGGAATACACCAGCCGGGAATTGAATGATTCCATAATTTGTAACCATTCAAATCGCAAACTGAGAACATGACTATAATACATATTAAGTGTTACACGTAATTTTGATTTGATTTTTAATTAAAGTTTATTTCAATCAATATCTTCTGTCAAGTGCCCTCATCTGTCACGAGAGCTCGTGCTTATTTTATAAGGTACAATGAACAATAGGGCATATATATAGTCTTATTGTCCTAGACACAGACACATGGTTACTGTACTATCCAGCTTAATAATTGGATGCGAGCAATTCTGAAAACTCCGAAAAGCTCTTGGTAAATTAAACTTTTGATGAAGGCCTCCTTTTCATGAGGAATAACTCAATAATAGCTTAAACATGCTTTCATGAGTTGACCGATTTTTCATTCTTAAGCGGATTTGTGCATCAGATGGACACTTAAGAACGAGCTTTTCGTATTCTGGGTTGCCAGATGAACATGTTGACATAAGTTTTGTGGACGTACTCGATCATACCGATACAATTATAAACACGTGGTGGGTCAAAAGGGTACACTTTTAGGCCTAATTGCATGTTTAAGCCATGAAGACACCAACAAAATACTACTTTAACAACTGGTCCTTGTCCACAATGTTTATACCTTCACATTAAACCTTATTTCAATCCTCTACCCCATGTGGTTCCGGAGAAATGGCATATGTGACCCGCTCCATCGTAATCAGGAATAAGTCGCTGAGGCCGTTTTACGCAATCGGCCGTTGAAGTGAATGCATGGGTGAAAATCGTGACCAAGTATTTGTTTGTGCTGTCCGTATGATTTTGGTCAATTTTGTTTATTTCAGAGCCGTTTTTCTCGGAATGTGGATTCGGCAAATAAATATACACCTGTCATCTTCATCAGACCATAACTTTTTTGAGACTTATTCCTTATTTCGATGGAGCGGGTCACATTATTCCAAACGTAATTAGGTCAATTATCGATCTTTGACCCATTCTTAAGTGGATTAGTACATGGAGTTGAAACTTAAGAATTAGATATTCGTAATCAGGATATCTTGGAGTACATTTGAGCCAAAATGTGTCCTCGTACGTGACAATACCGATAAAAGTGCTAATTAGCGTTAATTAGGCCATTCTTAAGTGGCTTAGTACATTAGTTGAAAACTTAAGAATTGGCTTTTTGAAATAAGACTCCCTTGAAGTACATATGAAAACAAATTGGTCCTCGTACGCCACAATACCGATAAAAAAATTAGGGGGGTCATTTTGAGAGTGCCACCAGGGGGCAGTGCAAGAGTGCCAAACTTAAGAATCCACATTTTGGGGTTCCCACACCTAGTCCTACTCATTTCAGGTGTCAAACCTTTCGTACTCAACAATACCGATAAAAGTCTGCTAGTGCTAGCTCCTGGGCATCATTTGAAAGGTGTCAGGTCAACTCGGACCCAAACCAACTCGGACCCAACCAATACCAACTCGGACCCAACAATTCCCCCGCCCTTAAAAAAAAAGGGGGGGGGGGGTGCCCCCCTAGTTTTGGCTTGTGTAGTACATTATTAATTACTAATTGTTCTATTATGTAGGTGCTAATTACGTTTACGTAATTATTTACAATTTTAGTTTTTTACATACATGTTTTAATATAAGTTTTAATTTGTCTATTTAATAAATTTAAGAGAAAATGTTGTTAGATAATATTAGAAGTGAAGTGTTTTTATTTCAGTGTTCATAATTATGATTTTATTTTTCTATTAAAATATACGTGCTATAGTTTTGTTTCCATTATGTATAAAGTTTGGTTTATCAAGCACAAAATTGTTGTTATATTGAGAAAAAATGGTGTGACCGATGCAATTATCCGAGTTGGTAGTGGGTCCGAGTTGGTAGTGGGTCCGAGTTGGTAGTGGGTCCGAGTTGGTAGTGGGTCCGAGTTGGTAGTGGGTCCGAGTTGGTAGTGGGTCCGAGTTGGTAGTGGGTCCGAGTTGGTAGTGGGTCCGAGTTGGTAGTGGGTCCGAGTTGGTAGTGGGTCCGAGTTGGTAGTGGGTCCGAGTTGGTAGTGGGTCCGAGTTGGTAGTGGGTCCGAGTTGGTAGTGGGTCCGAGTTGGTAGTGGGTCCGAGTTGGTAGTGGGTCCGAGTTGGTAGTGGGTCCGAGTTGGTAGTGGGTCCGAGTTGGTAGTGGGTCCGAGTTGGTAGTGGGTCCGAGTTGGTAGTGGGTCCGAGTTGGTAGTGGGTCCGAGTTGGTAGTGGGTCCGAGTTGGTAGTGGGTCCGAGTTGGTTTTGGGTCCGAGTTGGTAGTGGGTCCGAGTTGGCATGGGTCCGAGTTGGCTTGGGTCCGAGTTGGATCGAAACCATTTGAAAACAGTGTTTTGAAAAGCTGGTCGAAATTGCTCGGATTTGCAACCCCAAATAAGTGTGAGTACCATTGAAGCCCAGACAATTCATCTTTAACATGTATAGAAGCCAGTATGCGCTTTCCAAGATATTTTGTCAAGTATTTGGCCTGTTTTGGGCAACCTTTGTGTTCCCAATTTAGTTCTTTATGTGCACTAGACTGAGTTGAGAAGTCCTTGCCTTGGCGGCTTGGACCATATAGAACTAGAAATTGGAAGTTAGAACGACAGACAAAATCCAAAATTTGAAAAATGGAGTGAAAACGCCCCAATTATTGGGTCTATAGCGCCAGATGCTGTACTAACTCGGTCTAATTAAGATCAACATGCAAACAAAGCACATGCGAAAATTGGCGAGGAGAACAATTTGTAACATTGGGATGGGATACTTCGAGTTCGACAGAACATTAGATTGAGGAAATGACTAGACCCAATAATTGGGACGATTTCACTCCTTTTTCGAATTTTGGATTTTGTCTGTCGTAGAACGACAGACAAAATCCAAAATTTGAATCGTCGATCGAAAACTGCGGTCTCTCAACGCGTGTAAATTTTCCCCGTGAACAAGATGGCGCGTATTACTTTGAAACATCTTATTGCGCAATACTACCGACCAATGAGTCAGTATTTTATAGAGTATGAAATTCATGCTACACACTAGTCTTTGTCAAAGATAATCGACGCAAGAGGAGTAGTAAAGCTACATGTAGCTCATGACGTTTTGCGCAGTATGTGACTACAAGCTGCAAGTTTGCATGTTGCGATTAGGATTTATTGTGCAAGCGCACTTTACGTAGGTCCCTGATCGAACTGAGTTGCTTCGTTTTCTGTACATCCGGTTCACAGAGAGCTAGTAGTACGGTACATTATTTGAATCATAGCTCTATCATCAGTTGCCTACATGTATACTTATGGGCAGCTTGCACATAATGCCCATATATCATAGGCAGCTGGCCCATTTTGCCCGTATGGGCAGTTTGTCCATATTGCCCATATGGGCAGTTTGCCCATATTGCCCATATGCATGGGCAGTTTGCCCATATTGCCCATATGGGCAGCTGGCCCATATTGCCCATGGGCAGTTTGCCCATATTGCTCATATGGGCAGCTTGTCCACATTGCCCATATGGGCAGTTTGCCCATTTTGCCCATATGGGCAGTTTGCCCATATTGCCCATATGGGCAGTTTGCCCATATTGCCCAAATGGGCAGTTTGCCCATATTGCCCATATGGGGAGCTTGCCCATATTGCCCTTATGGGAGCTTGCCCATATTGCCCTTATGGGCAGTTTGCCCACATTGCCCATGTTTGCCCATATTGCCCATATGGGCAGTTTGCCCATATTGCCCATGTGGGCGGTTTGCCCACATTGCCCATGTGGGCGGTTTGCCCACATTGCCCATGTGGGCGGTTTGCCCACATTGCCCATATTGCCCATTATGGGCATTCATCTGTGTGTGATGGTTCAAGTGTGAGCCAAGTCTAGAGTCGATCAGATTTACAAAATGTGCTGAGGTGTATTGGTTGAAGAAAACGTGTACAAATCATACAGGGGAAAATTACACCTTTAACGTGACGTCACATGACACCCAGTGATATCATCATGACAAATTTCTTTTTGGTAATTTTAACACTAACTGTTATTTTGACAAAGATTTGCATTGTATGGCCATTAATCATGTTTTACCATAAAGAAGGAGCAAAATGCTTTCTATTAATTGCAGGAACAGGGATGTGTTATAGATAAAAATAAGAACCATTTTACCAGAAGAGTGATACCTTCGTTTATCAAATTCTTTCACTTTTGGTAAAAACAAGAACAGGGAAAAAAAAAATATTAAAAAACAAATCAATTCTCCTTCAATTGCTGAAGTTTAAGTAAATTTCTTTGACCATTTTATTTCAGGATTTTGATGCATTGGGATTGAAGAATGCAATGGCGCTGTTTTGTCAGGAGTTAGATGGTTTAGTTATCAACTACATTGAAACTTTAGACAAGATTAATGAATCAAGACAGCGAATGCACACTACACTTGAAAAGGTAAGTCCATTAGTTCAAACCGTTGCTTACGTTAAAACTTCCTCCCCAAAAGCTGAAAATATTTTTTGTATAAGCTCCAATTAACCCTAACCCCCTAGGCCCTTTTTGCTAGCAACCGTCCTCAATCCTTCAAAAATCCTAATTTTTTAATAACCCATTTAGCCTCAATCCTCAAAACTCTTCCACACTTGAAAGAACATTAATGTGCCTCAATTCTCAAAAATCCTCATTTAAAAAAAAAAACATTCATCCTCAATCCTCAAAAAACCTTTAAAACTGCAATGAGGATTCTGGAGGATTGAAAAAAGTAAATTCTCCAAAATCCTCATTTTTTTAAAACCCCATTCAGCCTCAATCCTTAAAAATCTTCCACACTTTAAACAACATTGTTCCTCAATCCTCCAAACTCCTCATTTAAAAAAAATACCATTCATCCTCAATTCTCAAAAATCCCCCAAAACTGCAATGAGGATTTTGGAGGATTGAGGAGCGTTAGGGTTAAAACAAAACAGTGGGGTTTTTCAATAAAAGGTATCTTTGACCTCGAGATTCTAACTCTCATCCAGACTCTAACCGGTCTTATAAACAGTGTTCAATCCCACATTTATTCCCTTATAATGTTTTTGTAGTTTTTTTATTTTAAATCTTTTTAACTACATGGTACTGTGGTTTTTCCAACAGGGATATTACAACTTGTCAAAAGCTCGGTATTCAATGGGAACCGGACAAGTGGGAGCACTACAGTTTGATAAAAGTCGAATGAGGGCACAGGCACACATTCAGCTGAGGTACATGTACCATATATTTTCATAATTGTGACCCGCTCCAGGAAAAGGTGACATAAGTCGCGCTATGCATTTATGAGTAATGGCCTGTTAAAGTTAATAGGGTAAATAGTTTTGTCAAAATTTTATTTTATTTTTTGTCTTAAATGACATCTTTAACCCTAACCCTACCTAATGCTACTTTTTACTACTAGTAGTAAAAAGTAGTATGCAGTACTCCCACTGACTTGTGTGCAATGCCTGTAGTAATTTGTATTTAGTATTTGGTACTTCACCACTAATTGCACTGGTAGTACTTTTTAGCATTGGGTACCTCTGCTTGCTGAGTGTGCATGGCCCATGTATGCTGTGTAGTGTGCTCTAAACTCTACAGCAAAAAATGTCACTTGGGAAACAGCAATGGGTCAAGGCTGGACTACTGCATTGTTTGCCAGGTAAGTATTACTGACCTGTATTGCCACTACATGTATTAGTATTTTGTAGTTGGCAGTATCTGTACTCTGTCAGTACACACCCAATCATCAGTCACGGAGAGACCCAGTGCTACAAAATACTAAGTAGTATTCTGTAGTACGCAGTTCTTTAGCCCAAAGTAAGGCCTAGGGGGTTAGGGTTAATATCCACAGTTTCAAAAGCTGGAATTTGATTAAAAAAAAGTGAAACAAAATCTTTTAAGAGTGCATGGTTCCGATGTATTGTCTTAGTTTTGTTTTGTTTCGAAGCCTGTTTTCTCAGTTGTGTATTTTGAATTCCATAGAATCCATATGCAAAAACGTCATATCACCGGAATGGAAGGGGCTATGTAGCTGTACTACGTGTACAAATGAAAGCTTATATCCTGGGCTTTTCAATTATGTACACAACTCTATTTATAGTTTTTGCTACTTATGTCACCTTTTCCTGGAGCGGGTCACAATTTAGCTATTTACATACTTATTGGACATGTGTTGGATGATCAGGCACAACCTGGGTGTATTTGAACCCTGTTATCGAGTGGCCCGTGAACAGTGTTCTCTGATTACGGATTACGAACGCTTGAGTGCATGTGGAGTGCATGTAGGCAAACATTCAAGATCGTAGCCCCAAATTAAAACCCTGTATGAACATTTGATGACAACTATAAATGCGTTCCTGGACAAACACAAGTTGCTTCGTCTTTGTTTAACATACGGACTGTGGAAATTCCTTTGTCTTCGTGTAGTTAAAAAACGTTGACTAAATAATTATTGTTCTCGCTTCCCCAAAACAAATTTAACCTCAAATGTTGATTCTGGGCCTCTCAGCTGTTCCTCCTATCTTTTCTATATATAACCCTAACCCGTTTTTCCTCTAGCGCTCTTTTTCGGAGACTGAAAAACAGATTGTGGACCTGGCCAAGTCCACAAACCGTTACCTTTTCACGCATCGTGTGGACCTATATTGTTCAGAGGTCCACAGTGCGTATCCAAGACTAACTCGTCATGTTGTGTGTGTGTAACATAAGTGCAAGGACTTGCCCGTTTATGTACATAAATTCCAACGTTATGGGTTAACTGTTCCGAAATACGGTACCCTCTGGAGACATGAACACAATGTGTACAATGGAGACAAAATGTCTCCGGAGGGTAAATTTCTATAGATGAATAGGTCTCCATTGGGAATTTCACGAATTAGATTTTTGGATTTTACTTAAATTACTCAAAAACTAGGATTAGGATGTGGGTTAGGGTTAGTGTTTGGGTTAGGGTATAATATAGGGTATATTGGGTCGAAATTTCAACCCAGGAAAAAAATTATGGTTAAAATGGGAGCATTTTGAAAAACGTGCTCGACTTTCTAACCATTTTGTACAAGAGAACAAAGCCATGTCTCCACAGTGATACAAAAATGCGAATTGATGTAGCCACGGGTGTATATGTACGTGACCGGTAGTTGCGCGCTCTGGCTGGGCGGAGCTTACTGCTTAGTGACTTGCTGCGTGAATGCTGCATCAAGTTGACGTTTCTATGCACACAAAGACCCAACCTATGAATTTTGTTTTTTTGATTGTCACTCTCAAGGGGTCCTAGAACAATTTCAACTTGGTTGCCCAAATAGCACGTTTAGGCAACTCTGGTAATTTGCATAAATAAAAAATGGCTGCCGTTTATTCTAATAAACACACACTTGGTGCAGTGTTGTATTCGAGTCCCTGCAAGTCCTTTCACAAGTCCAGTCACAAGTCCTTTCATAAAGCCAGTCGCAAGTAACTGGTTGAACATCGACAAAGGAATGCTTTTGTTAACAGTTCATCTGAATAGTTAGTGACTTGACTTGCGACTGAAGGACTTGTGATGGACTTGCGGGGACTTGTGGGGACTTGCGGGGACTTGCGGGGACTCGAATACAACTCTGACTTGGTGTAAAAAGAGAAAATTGCATGACTGTCATGTGATACTTCTGGAGGTGACTGTCCACCACCATAACACATAATCAGTCTGTGATAGAGAACATAATACAAATATACCCACTCTCGACCGACTCAATGTTGACATTGCTGCTCTCCAAGAGACACGATTCGCCCACTGTAGTTCCCTGAATGAGAAAAGCAACATGTGTACATCTTCTTGGCTAGAGTGTAGACGAGACCGAGAATTTGTCATGGGCTTTGAAAAAGAGAAAACCCTGCTTGCCACGAGTAAGCCACCATCAGGAGGCTCCAAACGCATCATTGCCATCCGTATGTATACCAGCAGCGGACCAGCCAATCTGCTGAGCGTCTACGCCCCGACACTCTGCTCTCCACCTGAGTCAAATAACAAGTTCTACGAGGCACTTGAAATGGTCGTCAGCTTCATCCTAAAGAACAAGCACTTGTTCTTTCCAGGGCACTTACATGTATATGATAGGGTTGGCGCCGACCATGAATCCTGGCCAGGATGGCTTGGATACTTTGGTGTGGGAAGCATGAACAAAAATGGGCAGAGACTGCTAGAACTTAATTGCTGCTATCACCAGCTCTGCTTTACCAACACTTTTTCCCAGTCCAAGCCTCTGCATAGGGTCTTCTGAGACACCCCAGATCTAAACCCCGGCACCAGCTAGACATTTTCATCACGAGACTAGAGCACTCAACAGCGTCTACATCACCCGCACTTTTCATAGCGTTGCCTTTGACACTGACTACTCCCTCATCCTTAGCAAGGTCAAGCTACAGGCCATTCACCACAACAAGCAGAAGGCTTGTCCCTGTATTAACGCCAGCCACTTTACAAATCCAACTGTCGCTGCCCTGCTTTTCCTCGCCTTCCTTGGCCAAGCACTATCCGCTTCCAGCAGCACACATATGGATAAGCCAATCATACTGATATGACAAGAACGTGAGGAAACAGTAGCCCAGCAAACAGTAAGACGCTGCGCCAACAACTACTGGCTCAAACTCTCCTCCAGCATTCAATTCGTCTCGGATACAGGTACAAACATCAGAGGCATGTTCGGTACGGTACGTACGAGGGGATCAAACAATCCACAGGTCCCTCCATCGAGAAAATGGTACCACTCAAATCTTAGTCCAGTGTCATTACCGATCGCAGCAAGGAAGGTTGGTTGAGCACTATTGAGCTATATGCCACAGAAAACAGTGTCAGATGAGGCGTCATTGTATGCCTGCCTGTGTTGGAGACAATGAATCTATGCAAGCGGAGCTTGGGAAAGCTATCCACGGGATAACATCTGACTTTATATATTTTGGGAAACCTTCCATTCGTTGACATCTTCACTACCTTACTTACGGATTAAAAACACTCCAAGGAATACCAAACAAAACCGCAGGTCAACTAGGTCATGCTGAGTCTACTGTGTATATATCACACTGACAAGCAAAGCCACATGTCCATCAGCAACTTAAAAAAAGTGCAATTCACTGTACATGTACATAGATCGTTTAAGGCACTGCAGCTAGAGAGATTTGGCATGTACCACAGACTCGCCATAAAGAAGTCTCATCAAGGAAGGGTTAAATTATTCAATATACCTGTACATGTATTTCAGTGAAAGCCAAGGTGGCAAGCCCTGCAGGTTTCTGCTCGAACATCAACATGTGGAACAAGTAACACAAACCAGGTCATCTGAAAGTTTGCACAAAAGAGAATCTAAACAGAGCTTAGACAGTTCAGGGAGTACTGGTAAGTGTTTTCTCATACCCAATGAATTAAAAAATAAATATAAACTATCACTGTCTTTTTTCGAGGAACAGAACATGAGGCTTTTCAGTTTTTCATATTTCGTTTTTCAGAAATTAAACTATTTTACTATAAAAACAATTTAAAACGAATTAAAAACAGATTAAAATAAACTGTAATGATTAAAAAGAATTGATACGGATTAAAACAAATGTATTAGATTTTGAACAAATTTAACGATTAAACTCATTTAAATAATTTAAAAGGAAATAAAAATGAATATAAACGCATAAAACGAATTTAAACGTTTATGACATTATACATAACCTCGTGATGACGTCATCAGTTCACATACTTTCAGTGTGGTCTTGATCTGTGCCAAGTTTTGAGTCATTGTGATTAAGGAAAATGTAAAAAGTTGTTAGTCGAATAAAATGTTAAACATTTATACAAAAATCAACTGATGACGTCACTTTGGATGTACTAGTGACAGGAACTAACATCCTACCAAGTTTCATGACGATCATCAGACCATGAAGATCAGACGATGACGTCACCTTAATGTCACACACACTTGACATGTTGTTATCAAAATACGTGTGACCTAACAAACATTAGGAAAATAATTTTAAATTAATCATGTTCCATTGATAAGATTAGGGTTTTAAAGATCTAAAAAGTAATAACTCATATAACATCGTATGATCGCGACGTCACCTCGTTTTTCATATATAACAAAACCGTACCGAGTTTGAACCTAATTGGATAATGGTTCTGCAGATAAAAGGCCTTGACATTTACGCCTTAAGATGACGTCACATGCCCATGATAACATCATCATTATGTCTGTCTGCGAGGCACGCGTTCACTATAGGGTCTTTACTAGATACAACTTTGTTTTCTGTTAAAGTGCTTGTCCAAAAGATCGTGTACAAAGTCTATAAGATTTGGGTCCCAAAAAGAAAAACAAAAAGGAAAAAAGTGAAAAACTAGAACCATGTCTGTTCGAGGAACAGGAACATAGGGCTTTTTCGTATTTGCAGTTTTATATTTCGTTTTTCAGAAATTATTACACCAGAAACTATAGTATTTTACCATAAAAAACATTCAAATGGGTAAAACGAATTTAAACAGACTAAAACAAATTTAAATAATTGTGAACAAATTTAAATGATTAAAAAAGGTATTTAGAGAATGTAAAGGTATAAAACGAAAAGTTAAATGTGTGGATTATAAATCTACACTTACTCATTCACAACATAGATATTGTGGTTAACCACAAAGGGATTTTATTTTCATATTAAGTCATTGGCGTTTTTAGATGTAAAAAATAGTCAATCTATAACAGCTACATTTTCCATGTGACAGAGAAAATCAGATTTGTAGTTTGTTAGTAAGATCTACCGTACATTTTCCACAAAAGTGCCAAATACACATACTATTATTATTGCGTAAATATAAAACAATATTCCCCTTCACCTACGTACATATTTGTACACACTGTTTATCTCAGTGTTGTTTTGACAAATTGTTGACTAAAATGTTTTCCTTCAGTAGTTAACGACTAGTCTTTCTTGGATAAGAAGCAACATTGAAACAATGACAGTAATGTATAGCCCATAAGTTGCAGTATGATTACGGTAGTAAAAGGCGTTTAGTTTGGGATACATCTTCGTGTTTATATCGAAGGGTAGCATCTACCAATCATGAAATGTATTTTGTTTTTATTACAGATGTCCAAGACCCTTCAACGATTGAAGATTTGATACCTGTAGATGACGAAGAGCAACCTGTTAATCCTTTGAGATGGTTTGGAATCTTGGTTCCCTCAACGCTGAGACAATGCCAAACAGATTTTATTAATGGTAAGAGAAGATTTGATTACCTCTGTGATTTTACCAATGTCGTCGAAGGAGAATAAAAATTCACATGTATGCATGAGTGATAGAGATGTACCGGTAGTATCAATTACAGTAATGGTTGTGTATCTGTATATGTGCATATCTTCCAATGTGCACATCATTGGAAAGCTCATTTTCTCTTTTTTCATATGACACATAAATGTGATCAATGAATCACGCACGACCTACATGTATTGCAGACAATCTGAAGGTCCAACATGTATGTTGAAATAAAGTGGACACCCTCTAAATTAAAGTGTTTAATTGGTTGTCCACTATAGACATGTTGGACCACCTCACCTGTTGGACCACCTGCCTTTCTCCACAATGGGCACCTCATTTACAAGTGACTCGCGCTATAAGACAACAGAGAACGATATGTGACCTGTCACCACAAAATGAGAGTAAAGTCGGAAATATTTAAAATTAAGATATTGGTATTTTCAAATTCTTGAGAAAGAGAGCTTTCCAATGGTACATAACACTTGGGGGTTTTGCGATAAATACCTTTTACAGCGCTCTAGAAAGTCATGGGTTTCACAAATCGTGTTTGTGAGAAAACTTACTTTAAACATCTTAAACAAAACGCGCAAAAGATTACAAAACAGGACAAGTAAGGTTCGGTTGAGCATAACAATGGCTATGTTCTAATCATTATTTCTTCTTGAAATTGTCCACACGTACAAACTATTGTATCAACAACAAAATATCAAAATGTTGAAAACGTGGAATACTTACGAGAACCTGATTTGCATATTTAGCTACCGTGTTAATTAGACCACTAATGGACTTTAATCCGAACACTAACTACGCAAATCGCGTAATTTAAGAGATTTTCGATCATCTGATCTCACCCCCAAAATGGGAATATGTAAACGAGGACTTGGGCTTTCTAAATTACGCAAAATCTCAAAATTGACCACCACTTCATATTTTGACTTTAGATGGCCATATATCTCCGAATCACATTGTGCGACTTTACTCTCATTTTGTGGTGACAGGTCACATATTGGTGCGGGCTCTGACTAGGGGGTGGGGGTAGGGGGGCTCGATGGCGCTGTGGCAAATGTACTCGTTCATGTGTGACGCCATTGATACAAGGAAGGTATCAATGAAAAGCTGAAGAGCTCTTAATTAGTAAACCACGTGTAGATTGTCAAACTAAATAATCCTGGAGTACTAGCCCCTTCAATGTGGATTATCTTTTTTGATAACGAACTATACATGTACATGTAGAAACTTGAACAAAGAGAAACGTAAAGCCTTGTCCTTGTAGGTAATGGGAAAACACGTATACTGTAAGTGTTCATGATGTTTGTGTTTACTAAGAGTAAAACTAATTGGCAATTACAAAAACAAATCCAGTTACTAGTGACAATTTAGCTTTAAATTGAGACTGAATTTTATCCAACAGTATCATCAGTTTAGAGATGTACATGTAATTAGTAATAATTTTAAAATTGATATTTTCCAACAGCCATTCAAGAATGTTCACATCTTGCAAGTCTGGAGAAGAAACTTCTTTTTATTACCGACCAGTACACCAGTTTACAGACGAAGATAAAAGAAGGGGTTGTACATGTATCTTGTGACAGTATTATGGTTAGCAAGTAGGCTTTTTTCAGTTGCTTGGACTTTTTTTCTGCAAGGTATCTTTGAAGAGCTTCTTCATTGGAACCTTTCTCTTCGATTATTTACATAAACAGAAGATATGACACAAACCAAAATGCAAGCGGACATAAATGAAAGAATATGCATAGGTTTATTATTACCAGAAAGATAAGTACCAATGTATAGGTTTCTGTTTTATCTTCAAGCGAACTTTGATTCCTCAATCCCGATTTGTTGATCAACGGGAACAGCAGTACAACAATAAACCAAATACCATGGTCGCCATGCATTTTGCAATTCTACAACGTGTGCGCTATTTATAATGCATGCTGTAAGCCAACTCTTTAAAAGTGTGTGTTTTAGCTTGCACATTCCATCTTCATTGTGTGCTATAAGCTTGCTTAATTTGTTATTCCACTCATATTTCAATATACATGTAGTCCAAAAGCGTGTTGAATTGACTCTGAATGACTCTTTTGTGTTGATAAGGTAGACAAATAAATCGACTTTTTCCTCAAGGCACCAGGAACTTTTTGAAAAGTACACAATTTACGATTCTTCTCTATTGACACAACTGATTAAAATACGTTTTTGGACTCGATTGTACTCATTGCAATAAATTGATGATTGGGGCACTTTTTGTAAGATCGTTTGCGAGTGAGATTTTAAGAGGTTTAGAAAATATAAAAACAAAAAGTTTAATTTAAAAATATATATATTTAGAAGAAGTAAAACTATTAAACTTATTGGCACGTAGAGGTCAGGACCAAAGTTGCCCTATTTTACGGTATCAGAAAGTAGCGAGTAGGGTAAAATATATTGCATCGTTCAACAATGGGAAAAAATAATATGGTAAATTTGTTTGATCAATATTAGTGTTTATAATGTTTTTAACATGAAAGTTGGTCACTCTCTAAGTTAACTGGGCATCTCTCACAGTTTGAACGTTTTATTGGTGGTAATGTAACCAGTTGACTAATTAGCTGGGTTTTTGTTTATGTTAAGTAAGATACACCATTTGTAATTGCTTGAATTATCATTATTGGGTGGACTTGGGGGGGGGGGTGTATTTTATAGTAAATGACCTGTTTAAAGTTTTACAATCATCATGCTGAGAAAAGCAAGAAAAACAGCGTTCGTTTTCAACCGGCGTCTGGCAGTGGTTCTCATGTTGTTCTTGGTTTTTTTCGCGATTGCCCTTCGGCTAATTGTGGTTTTTTTTTATATATATGAAATTCAATTGATCGGAACAATTGTACGATCTCCAATAATTATTTACTTTCAAATAAGTAAGATATTTTTTAATAATTCGGTAGTACAATTTTTTGATATCTGAAAATGGTGTATCTTACCTTTAATTAACACCTTTTATAAATGAAGGCATGTTCTGTAGGCCTCTTGCTAGGTGAGCTGTTTTCATTTGAATAATGTATTACAATTTATACAGGGTGTATCAGAGAAAAAATAGTCCTAAAGTGCATATCATGACACATTAAATAAAGAATTATCACCAAAGTTGTATGAAATAAGAGGATCCATCTTTTAGATAATACTGTACAACCTTGTGCCAAAACACACCTTGGTGACTAATAGGCGACTCGGTGACCCTTCCCAATGTAACCCTGACCCAAAACAGGTCTTGGGTTTCATGTATACATGTAGTATTATTTAATATTTTTCTCATTTGTATGACTATGTTTCCTATTTGTATGTTTCCAATTTTGTTACTGATATTTTATTGCTCTTTATCTTTTTTCTACTGGTGAGTTTGTTCCAGTAGACCCTTTGATCTCTGCCTATATACCTTTGTAAATCCTGCGCAATTTTATCTACCATCTGTCCTAGACTATACAGTGTCAACAAAATGAAAACAAAGTATAGCAGAATTCTACAATTAGAATATGTAGCAAACATGGATAATATAGGTATGGTTTGAAATAATGACACACCATAAATTTCCACTTTAAAATGAGACATTAATTGTCTAAATCTGATAATGTTTGTCGGAGTTATGAGTAATTTTCCAAGACATGACAAATTGGCCATGGGACCAAGTTGATTTGGGTTGGTTGCAAGTGTTGCAAGTGTTGACGAGCTGTAATTGGTGATTATCAGCTAAACGCACATGTCCATTTTCTAAACATCAATGTGCGATGGCTGTCCATTATTATGATAAACATGTTTAAACATGCTGTAAACATGTTAAACATTAATTTTGTTTACTCGGTAAAGACAGTTACAGGCCAGGCAACTATACACACAGAGGCAAGTTTTCAACACCTGACCACACTTCCTTCCCTGTCCATGTTCATATAACCCGACGCCCTATATGTCTTGCTGCCTAGCTAGCAAAAGAACCCCGTCCCTAGACGAATGTGCGAACCTGAACCGCCGCGGACACTCCCAACCCGACGAATTAAGCGATTGAGCTAAAATCGATTGTGCTAAATTCGGTAGCCTATTTGAAGAATATAAATTAATCTCTTCAAGATACAATGTAATAGGAAATAAAAAAACTGCAAGGGGTTAATTCCTTGCATTTTTATTAACATTTCAAGAAAAACATTTGTTTTTGAGAAATAATAAACATTGTACGTAAGGGGTTAGTCTTATGTTTGATTTACAATTGGACAGAAATGAACTTTTAGGAGAAATTGAAAGTTGCCATGGGTTAACCTTGCATTTCAATTAGAATTGGCGGAATTGTAATTGTTCTTAAAAAAACATTGCACCCACAAGGCTGTGTTCAGAATGACGAGCGCAATCTATTGTTCGATAGTATCTATGATCACCACTTATTTGGCCAGCGGCGCGTCCTGTGGTTAATGCAAAATTTTACTGACCAATAAACGTACCCCAAGCGTGATTGTATAATTACAATATTAACGCCGATCGTCTGTTGTAATATTTAAATAACCTTTTGAAGAAACCCTTTTCTGTTTGTTTTCTCTGTTAATTTATTTATTATGAATTTTTTTCTCTCGAACCGTATAAATGAGAAATCGAGAAAATTTGATAGAACGTATATACAGTTGCATTTGGCGGCGAGTGGATAGGAACAAACAAAAAGTTATATGGTGTACGTGAACAAGCATTCAGGTGCACAGACTTACGATCGACTCAACCCAATGAGCCTTTACCGGCTCCCATTAAGCACTCTTCGGGGCTCTAGGATCACGGCCCACCACACTTCCTTCCCTTCCCATGTTCATGCATGTAACCCGACGGCCAGGGGGGGGGGGCGGAGGGGGGGCCCAACAAAGTGCGCCACCAACGTTGAAATGTATCTCATTCGTTCTTCCACGCTCATGAGCCACACATCTCACACAGTAAATACGTATACATGTAGATCGCTACCTCGAAGCGCGCCATTGAAACACGTACAAATTTGCTCCGCGCTCGCTCCCCGAATTCAGTGATTCATATAACGTCCGCAAAGCCAGGTACACAGGCACGATCTACACGAATTTGTTTTGAGGCGATGTCATTTTCTGCCATTTTCGTTCGAAAACAACACGATAAAACGCAAGGGGTTCACAGGCAGATTTTTTTAAAAATTCAGTATATCACTGCTACATCCTTTTTTAACGTATCCATAGAAAAAAGTGAGTGGGTTCGAAGCACGATTTTTCACAATTTATCGATTATTATTGCCCTTTTTAGGGGAGGTATTTGTCAACGTCGTTTGAGTATTTGTGCACAATCTCCACGCGCATCAACGGTACGTCAACGCTTAATTTTTTCGACTGCTTTTTTCATTTTCAATACAATTTTTGTCATTGGATGATAAAAATTAAGGTAAATAACAACCTTTTACAACTACAAAAGACAAGATGTTAAGATTGGATGCCAAAAACTCTTTATTTTTCGCGTGAGAAAATTGTTTCCCCCTATTTTGAGAATGGACAGTACGTCAGCGTTGCGCAATCACAGTCTCGAAGGGCCCCCCCTCCGCCCCCCCCCTGCCGACGGCTACCAGTGTGACCACTCATTATTTTCATTTCTTTCAAGATCAGCACCCAAAATCTTTCAAGATCTTTTAAGCCTATGTCATCAGTATACAACCTATAGTGTAAACTTAATAAAATACTTATGCATGTACATGTACATATGCTGCTACATAAAGCTGTACAGTAAACTGGCGCCATTGTATGCACGGACTTGCACATGTTGTACGGCAAAGCTGATAAGTTGGGTACTATACAATAGCCTTCCATCGCAAAATTTAAATAATACATGAAGATAACAATCCCATAACCGTTAAAAAGTTATTGGAAAATGTATCAAAATTCTGCATAAAATTCAATTTTTTGCACTTTTGGGAAATCTTTCAAGATTTGTGGCTTTTTCAGATCTTTTTTTCAAGTTTTCAAGATGGGTCTTATATCTTTCAAGATCTTGAAAGATCTTTCAAGGAGTGGCAACACTGACGGCCACGCACCATATAAGGGTGGTGAACGAACCAACACCCTAATAAGTCTTGCCGCCTGGCGAGCAAACAATACTCTGTACCTATATGAAGGTGCGAACCTACTAGTCTTGGTTTAAACATAGAGCAAGGAAGGTTAATAAAGACCTTCGTGTTCACTGATAAAAACCACCGATGTTATAGAGGGCGCTATCTTCAGACGAACCGCTATCGACTCGCCCGCGAATTATTGGATTCACTCGAATCATAGCCTATGCGCTCAAATTAAGGTCTTGGATTATTGGACACATTGGGGGCGCGGTCAGACTATTGTAATATATGCAGTATTCATATCACGTGATAATGATGGACAGTTAAGCAAATACGTGTACGGTGCGAGGGTTATCAGGCCCGTCAGATAGGGGGGGGGGCGACGGTTGCGAATCTTTTTTTTTTTTTTTTTTTTTTAAGGTAAAAATTGCGTTTTTCTTAGTTTCAAATATCAATGATAGTAAAACTACTCATAAAACATTGACTATAGTGCTTTTTGGACTGCGAAATTTTGTGTCCGTGCGAAAAATTTTGACGCGCGAATTTATTTGACTTCAACCCCCCTCCCACCCGCAACCCCGCCCCCCCCCCCCCCCCCCCCCCCCCCCCTCCAATACTAGGTTCGCCATTTACTTGGGCTTTTTAAAAATTCAAAGTATATACTTATCCCAAAATACAGATTTTATTCAATATGTTGATATTTTAGCAAAATACATGTATGGAGCACAAAAATATACCATAACAAATACTTAAAGGTAGGATACACCATTGGTGATTGCTTGAATGGGTGGATTTTATTTTATAGTAAATGTTGTTAATAACTGACTTGTCCAACTATTTATAATCATGGATGCTGAGAAAAGCAAGAAAAACAGTGAGCAGTGGTTCTTATTTTTTATAAAATTTAATTTTTCCAAACAATTATAGGGTATCGCCATCATTTTGCTGGATGCCTACAATCATCATTTCCTTTCAAATAAGATAATTCTTAATAATTCGGTAGTAAAATGTTTTTTATATTTGCAAATTGTGTATCCTACCTTTAAAGTCTTTGTTAGAAAAGCAATGATTGAAACACCACAACACAGACTGGACTTAAACCCAAGTTCATTGCCCCACACTCATCTTTGGTACATGTATTTTGTATCTTTGTATTGTGTCTCTGTCAAGTTTCATTAGAACATTTGTGACTGGCTATACAAAAAGGTGTATTATTAAGTCGCGCTGTGCACTTTCATGTAATAGCCAGTTGAGCGGGTAAACATTTCATCAAAATGTGATTTTCATTTTTTGTCATGAATGACATCTTCAATACCTACAGTTACAGGTTTCATTCAAAGAAATGTTGATTTTGATGAATAAAGTGGAAAAAAACTACAATTTTGTGTGCATCATTCTGTTGTACTACAACAGAGCCGGCTATTTCAAAACCTTTTTTCTCAGTTTTGTAATTTGAACTCCAAGGAAGTAATCATGATATGCAAACACGTCATATCTCCAAAATGAGAGTGGCTATAGAGCTCTATTATATACCAAATGAAAGCTTATGCTGTGGGCGTTTCAACCATGTACCAGTATATAACTCAATTTCTTTTTTGCGACATAATACACCTTTTTGTAGAGCCGGTCACATTTAAGCCTCAGGACATTACCAATAGCCAATAAAAAATGTACATAACATGCAGTTATGTAAACATGCAAACTCCAACGTTGAGATTTGATGGAACGGGTTATAATTCATACCATGGTATTAATTTAATACAATTAAGAGGCATAAGATACATTAATTTAGAAAGCGAAGTGTGTTTCGGTACTATAACCATGTTAATGTACATACTCTTGAAGCATTCAAACAATGGTTGATATTTGTCTTCGTGTTCACGCTGTCTCTCTCAAAATGTTGATCTTTTCCTTGGATCGACAAAGAAATCTCTTCTTTTTGGTGACTTGTTGTCATTTTGACATAATTAACTAACGGTGTTTGAAACGTAAAAAACTAAATGGCAGACAAAACAAACAGTAATGTTTGTCTTCCAAACTTGTAATGTATGCTATAACTGTTTCCTTCGATACGTGCGTAATAGTGGTAGTTCACAAAGATACGGACTATTTGGGAGACCGCCAACATAGGGCAAGATAGCTCAGTTGGTAGAGCGTCGGTCCGGTATTTCGGAGGTCACAGGTTCGAGTCCCGCCTTGCCAATTTCTTTGTTTACATTGAAATCTAAATTATACTCATTACACAAGTCGCTGCCAATAAACATACACATTTTTAACCAATTACACCTCTTGTTCATTGATTCAAGAACAATAAAAACATGTACATTTCGGATGTTATACTACACATGCTTTGTTCTGCACACCTTTTATAGTATCGCCTGTGTCAAGTTTAATTATGATGTCAGTGTTAAGATCTTTAAAGGGCCTTTCAGAAAAAAACTTTTTAATTAATATAAACTTTTTAATTAATATAAACAAAATAATATAAAATCACCTTTTTTGCAACTATACAAAAGAAAACAAAGTCAGGAAACTAAGGAGCTTTCTCCAAATGTCATAAAACAAACAAGTAAACATTTACTGTGTCAATTCAGCACGCTTCTAGACCCGAACCTCACAGAACTGAACTTTTTTAGAATTTGGCTTGTTAGTTTTTGAAATACGGGTGAGGTCACTAAACTTTGGACTTATTAGCATGACCTCAAAACTCTAAATACTTCTATCTCTAAAAGTATATAGTGTGCATTTCTATACTTATGCATACGTATATGTAACCAAAGCTTTTTCCTGACAAAAATCATAACTTGCAAAGTTTAAGAGCGCCCATCACAACATTTTCCCCAATTTTGATATTTTTTATACTTAAAGTTTTACGGTTATTTTGCTTCACGCTACAATTTTGATTTGATTTTATGAAATGAAGAACATTCGAAGAGCTTCAAAATGGCCGTCTAGGTGCTATACTTTCAGACATGTATAATTATTTGGAGGTCATGCTAATTAGTCCAAAGTTCACTGACCCATATCTCAAAACTAACAACTTTAGCCAAATTACAAAATCAGTTCTGGGGGGTTTCTCATATCGGCCAATCATAACACCAATTATTGTTTCAATCTGCGAGGGTCGGGTCCAAAAGTGTGTTGAATTGACACAGAATGACCCTATTATGTCCAAAAGATCCAAGATCTCTAAATTTAGGCAATTCGTATAAAGAAGGCTCGGATTTTGTGCAGCATTCACAGATAAATTAATACAGCGATGTATGATCACATTCCAGTTCTCACCCTGAACAAAACAAATAAACCCGTAGTCAGCACGGCAACTCCTAAAATGGCAGTTAGGCGCCTACCAATCTTGGACATAGCTTCTGATTCCACGATCAAATCCGCAGGCAGTATCGTCTCTGAGTTGGTTGCCTGAAAGAAACAATACAAGTACAGTGTACAACACTTCAACTGTAAACTCAACCAAAATCCAATTCTAATAAGGAAACCATCACCCCTCACTAAGCCTGCAACGGTTACACGGTTACACAGTTAACCGACCATTCAAACGGTTACACGGTTACATTATTCCGGTTCGGTTAACCTTTTTTTTTTAAATAAAAGAAACCTCACCAATTGTCAACTTTGCGTGGGTTTCGTTAGAGCAGGTCACAAATAGTACAATTGAATACATTTTGTATGGACATTTCTGATAGCTTATCTAACATATAGCCAGTCGGCCTATACAATTTGATGCAGACAATTAGCAGTCGCAGAACTGCGATTATCAACACGTACTACGCGCGCACACTAAATTCCTTGATGAAGCAGCGCTAATTAGATATGCAATGCAGGCCCATGCATTTTTTTTATTTTTTTTTAAATTTATTTATTTTAATTTTTTTTTATATTTTTTTTATATATATATATATTTTTTAAATGTTAGTTATTAACCGTTAACCGTAACTGCAAAACAACGGTTACACGGTTAATTTAATAACCGCAAACTGGCAGCCTTACTCCTCAGTGAGAAGAACAGGGCTAAACAAGTCATTTATTTTCAGCACTTTAATACCGACTGAGCGTGTAATACGGGTTTTATATTATACGGATTTTGTATAATCCAGTGCGTATCTGCGTATAATACAGATTTGGTTTTTTGGGGGCTGGGGTGGGGGGTTATTTTCATGCTAGATACCAAATGACCCAATGCATCACCACTTAAGTGGACGTAATCATATACCAAAATTGTGGGTTTCATTCCGATTACCACCCCATACTCTACATATATGATTTAATTATGATACATGAAAGTTACTGTGGATAATCGTCTTTTACAATCATCGCATAAACTTAATGACGTCATCATGACATTGCATCAATTTACAATCAAGTGAGATTTATAGTTCAGTACTTATAGGACTTCGATCAATACAAAGATTTCTACTAAATCAACAAGCATTTTGCGGATGCAGAAAAGGTTGTGACACCACACTTTGTGGGGCTGTAACAACAAAACCAAATGGAGGCATCAAGCTGAAACTTGATTTTCCTTCGTTTTCAGGCAAATACGAGTTGGCTGTTGGCTCATAATGTGACCTGCTCCAATGAAACCCGGACAAAGTTGACAATTTTTGCCTTTTAGATTTTTATTTTTTTTGAAATTCTCTAGGTTATCAGCTTTAAATTGATGTATCATTTACATATGAACCTCCACCCTATCTCCCCTGAGGGAAGGATTTAGTGATAAACCCCCGGCAACATAATTATTAGATAAACAGCTTTGAAGATATGACCGCTGGTAATAACCCTCGCCTTCGGCTCGGTTTATTACCAGCGGTCATACCCCAACCCGGTCATTATCATGCAGTATAACCGGGTCCTCGCACTGATAACGCTAAATTATGCAAATGTAGTGGCTCTACAGGTACAAGTGAGTTGAGTTAAAGGAAACAAAAATATCAGATCAATATCCACACAAAAATTGTGCGTGCATTCCGGCAATTCAACCAACTTTCTTGTCCTCCTAATTATTTTAAAACAGCTAAAGGTTTTACTTGCCTTGTTTAGCTGGCCTTTGAGTTTCCGAAGTTCCTCAAAAAGCCTGATGGTGCTATCGAGTCCTTCGTCTGTCGCCGTCATCAATCTCTGTAGATTGACTGGGTCATCTTTTTCATCATACAATGTGGTATGGGCATTCCAGTTATTACCCACATACATAATGCTGCTTCCAATGTATGCCACATGCTTGGTTATGTTTTTAATCAGAGCTATGGATTCTGAATGGCTGTAAGCAAAGAAAAGAAAAGTCAAAAGAACAAAAATTAGTTTTTTGAAGTGGACTGTTTGCGGACTCTGTTTTTTGTTCTCAGAATAATATATTTCCATGGCATGCAGGCCACAAACAGGTCATTGAGCTCAAATATTGTCTCTGCTCAGATAGACAATATGACACTTACCTGGCTATTGAATGACGGCCGCACAGTTAAATAATTTGACCATATGTGACCTGGCACCACGAAATGTGTGGAAAGTTGCAAAATAACAAAATTGACATTATTACATTTCTAGAAAGAAGAAGTCCTAAGCTTTCAAATGATGTATTGTGTGTTGTTGTAGCTTATTCCTAGCCTCCGCTATACTCTTTTGATATAGCTGAAGTCATGCTCCCTTGTTTTGAGAAAACGGAGTTCAAAGTCCGTGAACCGTGCCAACTATACTATCACTCAGTGCAATTCAGCCACCAAAAAACACACTTTAGAGTTTTATTTGAGCTATAAAATTTTGGGATATGATAAAGAAGGTTTTCTTTATGTAAAAACGTTAAAAACTCGAAACCAACCTCCCACTTGAAAAATGAACGTTTTGGCCAATTATTTGTTTTAGACATGTGCGACTTTCCGCTCATTTTGTGGTGCCAGGTCACATATACTAGTTAGCGACCGAAGCTGTCTGGAATTCTACCTGTCTGGTGCCGAAGCTCCTGCCAACACAGACCACCGACTTGTAGCACAAGACTTTGCCGAAATGCCGCCCAGACCACCATCTTCTTCTAACAGATCCCCCGGTGGCCACCAACTATTCTGTTTTGATGCTCTTGGCGAACTGCATAACTCTGTCGAAAACTCATTGGCCTCTTTTCGTGATACGGTTCTCTGTGCCGCTTGAAGCTGTTGTACATTTACCTACCGTACCTACCGTACCTACCGTACCTACCGTACCTGTTGTTCCAAGTGTCGTCCATGGCTCACTGAAAACACCATTAATATCATTAGGCTGCCCGTCTAAGTTGAAACCATGCAGAAAGTCACTGCCTGGTCGGGATATACAAGGCCAAAGCGAAGCAAGACCTTAACCCTAACCCTCCAGGGTATTTTGGCTAGAAACCCTGCCAGACGCATCAGATTGCATACTAGCTTTGTCACATTGACTTGTGTGCAGAGTGCAGCAAGGTCAAGCAGTCACCACAGATGCACTGTGCTGGGCCCGAGTTATTGCTTGGTACGACTCCATTGTCTCTTAGGCTGAAGCCGGTTTGAAACAAAATAACCTCTGTCCAGCCTTCAAGTCAGTCGGGCACTTAATTAGCAGATGTAGCAAGCATTCAGCTCCATCTCCTATCTCCAAGGCAGATGGTTCTCCCTGCAACTCGGTGGATAAAATACTGAAAAGATCACTTCAACGAGTCTCTGAAGTTCCCACTAGCAGCCCAACTCCTGAATCTGTGGTCTCTAATTTTCACTTCAGATTTAATTCTTGCTTTGCATATATACGTGCTGAACTCCACCATGAGAATAACCTTTTTCAGTCACCTACGTGGACATCAAAACAGCCTTCGACTCTGTAGACTAGAGCCAGCTATGGGATATCCTCTCCTCAAAGGGAATCCCGGACATGATGGACAAGTGCTAAGGTCAGAGTTGGCAACGACCTATCTTCCTCTTTCACAACTTCCCCCAGAGTCCGGCAGGGTAGTGTGCTGACACCCACTTTCCTCTGTTCAGCCATGGATACAATAATGTCATGGTGGGAGGACTCATTGGGAATAGATGTACATGTAGGTGATCACAGGTTTATCGATCTCCTGTATGCAGATGCTGCCGCCCTCTTCACTTTGCACCAACTAGATGGGGAAAACTTCTCACAATCTTTGAATGTGAGGCTACCGGTAGTTACATCGACCTTGAACCCTCTTGGTTCAAGATCAAGGTTCAGTCGTTATGCGGTTCAGATCATGTCCGAACTTCCCTGGATTCCGATGCGAACTAGTTAAATATATGTATATTTATAAAACTTGTGGCGATGCAATGTTGAAATTGTTAGAAAGATCAACTTTCATTTGGTGATCAGTCTTTTTTCTTTGTCTTTTTCTTCTATTCTGTGCTTTTTAACATGTGTTCTGCACCTTTGATCATTTTGTATGTAAGGGGCACAATATAAATTTTAATTATTATTATTATTATTATTATTATTATTAGTCAAATAGTAATTTTTTTATACTAGCAAATCCTGAAACTCAAACAGCACAATGCCTAAATTTAAAAAAAAATAAAAAATTTACAATTTAATTCAGTTTTTACCCTAAGGTTTATGGAATGTCATGCATAACATACCCAAGTATCCTTTTGCCAGATGCATGCACACTTCCTGGTTCCCATTTTCTCTTGTGGATTTCATGTACGGCATTTATTATCGTATTACGCCATCCAAACTTGTTTACGCCTATCTATTGGTCAAATATACAAACAAACGACAAACAAATAGCATTAAATGGTGAACAACCAATTTACTGTACACAGCATATGCAAGGCGTTCTGGCAAATAAAATAGGCAAAGGGCATAGTGGAGAAAACTGCAAAATAATGAGTAACAGGGTTCTCGCCACGGTGGGCGGCGCCGGGCGGTACCGCCCGGCACTGCAAATTCCCGCCCGGCACTTGGGTTCAAATTGGCTGTGCCGCCCGGCAAAATATTTTTATTTTTTTTTAAATCAAATTATGGGCACAAAAGAAAGAGAGGAGATACAAAGTCACGTTAATCATGTTCATGTAGTAATTTATTTTATTAATTTAGCTAGACTTTCACAGAAACATGCACAAATGAACTGGAGCCCCGGCCGTGAGGCGCGAGAGCTCCGCTTGCTGCGCTCGCAACGCTTCGCAATCTGATAATTTACCCGGCACTAAAAAGGTCCTAGCTAGAACCCTGATGAGTAATGGGTGATTTTTAGATTGATTGATACATGTATTCGTAATCTTTGACACGCCTTTTAACTACATGTATATTTTTTTAAGAAATAGTACCGGTATGGAAGTAGTGGAATAAAAGTGTTTTTACGGAAAAACAATTGTCATTTTTCCATATCAAATGTACACAACACGAAACTTCCAGGACCTTTTTCAGCCAGTAAATGTGGGCCGCCAGTGCGATATAAATTTTCGGCGGACAATGAGGTGGAGCAAAGGTGGTTCATTAATATACGTCTCGGTCAACGTAGTGTACATTAAACAGTTTTATGTTTAGAATCTCGCTTCAGCATTAAAAAAATAACTCACACCCCGCCACCCCACTTTAACCAGTTCGCGCCAGATGACGTATATATACACGATAAGTTTTCCCAAGATTCAAAACGGATGGCGCATAAACACGCAACGAGCAAGGCCGGAAATGTCTATCAGCAGCGAGCAAGGCCGGAAATGCATGGGTGTGCTTCCCGCTACTATCGGCCTGAACACGCCTCAGATCGAGTTTCGTTAAAAGAAATCCCGCGCGTCGGCTCGGTGATGTTAAAATAATCCCGACGCGAACTGGTTAACTGTATTTGGTACAGTACCACCCCCCCCCCCCTCTTTTTCAGGAGGTCAAAATGCCATAGTCTACATCACATACATGTAGATAACAATGAACTCACTGCAAAACATGTATAAAAACTAGGGCAACAGTACCTTTTCCAAGTCTTCCTCTGACATCTGGAGGAGAACAGAGAATTTGATTGCCTGCTTATGGAAATAAGGACTGAGGTGCCCAAGGTCTAACCCACTGAGAAACAGGTCCAGGTCATCACATCCTTCTCCGTAAGCAGCGGTGATTTGGTTTGAAGACACATGTAAAGAGCTTTCCTGTTGTGTTTTAATACCCCTGCATGATTGCAAATAAACGAGTTGTCTAGGTTAACCTTAAATTAAAGTAACTCCCTACCCCATTTTTCTTACACATAACCTGAATCCTGCAAAAAAAATACAATTCCAAAGTGTTAAAACTCCATGTAACCTGTAACCTGAATCCTGCAAAATCTTCCAATATATATTTTTTTTACTGCCGGAATTTTGCAAAATCCTGCCGTGGGTTTACCGTTGAGCTATATAGCAGCCGAACATTGAACAAACAGCTGCAAAAGTGCCCTATTACTCGAACCAGGCTCTGCACACATGACTTTTGGTACATGCAAATGTTTCCTATCCTTTACGCATAACGCTCGGTTCAGACAGGCGTTTCACAGTTGCGCCGAATCAAATTGAAATCAAGTCGCTCCTGAGTCGCTCTAACAACTCCAGCAGTCGATCGTTCGCCGTCTGGCGCACCTTGTCGCCCTTATTCGTTTCAGACGTCGGACTCAATTCACTCATTTGGTTCGGTGCGACTGTGAAACGCCTGTCTGGACCGAGCGTTACTTACACCTTGACTGAAGCTCAATGGACAATGTGCATAGAGCATGAGCAGTGCGAGAGTACAAAGTAAATAATAACCTCAATCATCCGAAATCCTCATTTCAATAAATACCCAAGTAACCTCAATCCTGCAAAACCATCCAGCATTAGTTTTAGGCCTTACAACCTGGATAATATTTGGTCTCGTAATATCACTGCCTCTATGTGGGTAGAAAGTTTTGTGTAATTTGTGCCTCTATGTGGGTAGAAAGTTTTGTGTAATTTGTCTTATAGGGAGAACATAAAAGCTTGCTTCGCTCTTCCTACATGTTGGTAATGCTCTGTATAGTTATTGTTATACTATATTACTGATTTAATTATTACAATTAGATAAATTTATGAATAATATTGTTTACTCCATAGATTATCCTGCATTATCCTCCAGTGAAAAAACCTGGAGTGTTTTAATAGTAAATGCAATGTTTATCGTATTTTATCATAATAAAAATCTATTTTTATATTTTATATTTGTAAGCCAATAGCACTGGAGTTGTAGGCCTTCGGGTCATAGTTTTTAGGTAAACTTTTTTAACTCCGGGCATGTGCCACGGGTTAATTGTTTAGTTTGTACCATGTTGTTTTTTTATAAATAATAATAATAATAATAATAATAAAAATAATAATAATAATAATAAAAATATAACAATAATGATAAAGTAACGGAAGGTGTCCCACTATTTCATATTTTGTTACATCTTGCTAGCATGTACATGTATAGCTTCCTCAAGTGAATTACATTTGTTTTGTATCATTACTGTTCTAATAAAATTAACTTGTGGAGTCAATATATTGAACTGCTTTTCCAAACCAGAGCAGAATGAACTCGGATGTAACGGTGGTGTCCAATGTTACACAGTATTACCAGTGCAAATTATTCAAGTCATTCATGATCTAGTGAACCTTACCTGGAAGATTGTGAAAACTGAAGACTTTCCACATCATATTTCACAAGATCTTTATCACCAGATGATGCACCGACTGTTTTATCTATTAGCTCTGTGAACTGTACAAACAAGTAATAAGAGGAAGAAGATTAAGTATTAAGTATGCGTTCTAAACTGCCTACTGGAAGGTAGCAATGCCTCCATGCATATATGTGACCTGCTCCCACAAAACCAGACATAAGTGTTTTTGTTGAAAAGTGAGATATTGTTATTTCCATTTTTTGATTTTCAAGTATGTATGGTATAAAGGTGGTTTTGGTACCAAATGAAAGCTAAAGATGTGTACTAAATGGAAATAACAAAATCTCACTTTAAAAAAACCACACTTATGTCTGGTTTTGTGGGAGCAGGTCACATATACTGTACAGTGCAATTGAAAGTTAACACTGCGAATGGGAAATTTTGTGAAAAGTAATTAATTTCCCATTCACATTCACATTTCCCATTTCGCACACAAATGTTCTAGCCTCCACCTAGTTGTGGCGACAGGTTCTTTTGGTTTTTTTTAAAACCCAGACCAAGTAGTGGGGACATTTTCGAGTCCCCGTAGCGCATTGGGTCTTCAGTAAAGGGGTTTAGAGGTAAAATTGGGTTAGGGTATAATGAAAGAAAATGTAGAAGACAAATTAGGGTGATGTTGAACATTTTAGAATTTTAGAATCTACTGAGTTTGAGTTTAGAGAGATTTCCCTTAGCACACAAACCCTATGGATTGTCCTCATAACGCAATGTTTGAAAAGAATATGTGCTCTTGTATCGTATTACGATCGAGGGTCGAAACACAAAAGAGAACAAAGGGAACAAAGGATCCTCGATCAACGGTTTGATTGTCTGAATTCGGTCCTCGATCGTTGGGGCAAGCGCTAAGGTAATGGGGTTTGGGTATAACATAGGAATAAAGGAAAACACAATAGGGGATCCTCGATTGTTATGTGGTTCACGACAACATGTTCCCACCTGTGTGAAAAGGTATGAAAAATCAGTTTCCCACTTGTGCGAAAAGGTGTGAAGATTCTGTGAAAAAGTGTGAAAACAGTTTCCCAATATGTGGGAAATGTTTTTCAAATTTGTTCACACTTTGTAAAAACAAAATTTGGTAGGAATATGCCACTATTAACTAGTTTACACCGGGATTATTTTCACATCACCGAGCAGAGGCACGGGATTATTTTTAACAAAACTCGATCCAAAGCAGGTTCAAGCCGATTGTACCGGGGAGCACACTCACGCATTTCTGACCTTGCTCGCTTCTGACAGACATTTCCGGCCTTGCTTGTGACGTGTTTATGGTCATCCGTTTTGAATCTGTGGAAAACTTTGCGTGTATATACGTCCTCCTGCGCGAACTGGTTTAAACATGACAAGATGCAGATGAAATGTCAGCTTTCAAACCTACCTCGATATAACCTTGATTGTAGGCAATGTCACGTGCTGTTCCCTCAGAACACCTCATGTGAATATTGGCTTTAGCACTGAGAAGACATTCAGCAATACTGGTGAATCCTTGATTGGCAGCATAACAAAGTGCCTGGAAAACAGTCATATACATGTATGATAAAATTCATGTTTCAAAGAAAAAATAAACTTATATTGAAATATTATACACATATGGACTAGCATAATTCGGTCACTAGAGCAAAAAAAACAAAAAACCTTATATTGAAATATTATACACATATGTGACCCGCTCCATCAAAATCAGGAAATCAGGAATAAGTCTCGAAATAAGTCTGAGATATGCACATCGTGAGAAAGGGAATTTCATAAGCTTTCTAATGATACCCATCACAAGTGTGTAACGAGTTAGGTTAACGAGTTATGGTCTGATGAAGATGACAGGTGTATATTTATTTGCCGAATCCACATTCCGAGAAAAACAGCTTTGAAATAAACAAAATTGACCAAGATCATACGGACAGCGCACACAAATCCTCTTCATTTTCATCTTTATTGATACATTTTTTACATACAAGACATTAATGACAATAATCTGTGATAACTACACTTTCTAAACATACAATGTTCAGAAAAACGACTTGGTCATGATTTTCACGCATGCGTTCACTTCAACAACCGATTGCGTAAAACGGCCCCAGCGACTTATTCCTAATTACGATAAAGCGGGTCACATATGGACTAGCATAATTCGGTCACTAGAGCAAATCTATATCCCCAAAGGACTGCGAGTGACCAAAAGGGGAACCTATTTCCCAAGGCCAAAGGCCGAGGGAAATAGGTCCCCATTCTAATAAATAAAGACATTCAAAGCATCTCACCGTCCATCCTCGGTTATCTTGTCTGTCTGTCTGAGCTCCATATTCAAGTAACTTCTGCACAGCACTTGTGTTCCCATTTTTTGATACAAACATCAGAGGTGTCATATGACTTCTGGGCATAACAAAACAAAAAGTATAATAATGTGTATTTTCCGTTCTTCGGGTAATTTATTCAATTTTGTAAAGTTTTTTTTTATAAATAATAACATACAAAATTACATATAATTTTTACATTATGGTCCTAATCCGTGGGCCAGAAATCACAACGCTCAAAATCATTCGTGATTTTTAGTGGTAACTTTCTTTCTTAGCCCCCTGACAAATTTACATTAAACTTGAAAAAGAAAAAACAAAATATTTATTTGTACACGTGTACTAAACAGTTCTAATTCAGAAACTGATGAATCTGAGGCTCAGTTCGGAAGCTGGCCGAGTATTAGATATAATTTATTTAATTGATAATTTCTTACTTTTCATGTACATTTGGATCAGTATTTCTCTCAAGCAGGATGGTTATACACGACGTAACATAATGCTCCTCTTGTACACTAGATGCAGCAGCAATTAGTGGAGTGTACATATCTGTGTGATTAAACAAAATCAAATTAACTTTTTATTTTTGGGGGGTTTAATTTCAACTAGTTTAAAACTAAAAATGTTGAAACAAATAATTTGCCATTTTCCTACAGTATTTAGGTAACAAATAGCGGCACTATTTAATACACATATAAACAAGTGATCCTTGGATTGCAAATGTCGCTTTTTTCCGTGGTACATGTACAGTAGGTCCGTTTTGTGTTCTTAAAAAAGTCAACGTTTACAATACAATACAAGCGCAATTCCTAGCGATTCCTAGTATTTCATGGTTCTAATTTCAACGTCATCGCCACAGCTGCGTCCGTGCAACAACACGCAGTACGCGCGTCCCAATATCTATAAAAGAAGTGGTTTACGTACTCGCAAGTTGGATGCTCCATACATATACGGTAGCTGGAGGGGTGTTTTAAGAAACATGAAGTGAACTAGAAAACAAAACTGTTGGAAAGATTTAACATTTTTGACTTTTGGAGCGAAAAGTTTTGATATTTTGACAAAAAAAGGTATATGAATGGAAATAAAAATGTGGATGGTCGGTATTAAACAATTATGTTTACAACCAGCTCATCGGCCTGAACATTGTTAATGCATAGCCTTTGGCTTGGGCATTAATGCGCCCACGAGCTGGTTTTAACCGGCCAAGCACATTTTTATTTCTATAACCAGTTCGCACCAGAGGACGTTTTCCCCAGATTCAAAACGGATGACGCATAAACACGCCACGAGCAAGGCGGGAAATGTCTGTCAGCAGCGAGCACGGCCGTAAAATGCGTGGGTGTGCTTCCCGGCACTATTGGCCTGAACCTGCCTGCAGCCTCGGATCATGTTTTGCGCGAACTGGTTAATAAAAACAGGTTAATGTTAAAGTTTTTAAAATAAATTTTAGATTTTTGCCCTGATGTGTATAAACACTGTATACTTAATGGTGTCCAAAGCAATTCTTAAAAAAAAAAATCACTGACTCGAACCCACGAGTCAGTGAAGGTGAAGGGCAAAAATATCGGTGCAGGGCAAAAATATTTTATTCAATTTCATCTCCCAATGCAAATTCCATCTTATAAAACATTTGGTTGCAATACCCGCTGCTAATTAGGCTCGTACCAGCTAGTCAACGTCAGCTACAGTAGCTCAGTGGTCGAGTGGTTAGACAGTATGTGCACCAGAAAGCGGGAAGTCGTGGGTTCGAGTCCCACCAATGTCAGTGATTTCTTTTCTCAAATAATTTACATCTTGCATCTTTTGCAATTTGCATCTTTTGACTATCACAAATACGAAGCTCAAAACTTTTTATGGTATATATCTATAACTATATGTGACCGGCTCTGCAATAAAGGGTATTAAGTCGCGCTGTGCACTATCAATATCATGTAATAGACTACTCAACGTTGAGAGGATAAACATTTCATAAAAATGTGATTTACATTTTTTGCCATTAATGACATCTTTAACACCAATATTTTCAGGTTTCATTTAAAGAAATGTTGATTTTGATGATTAAAGTGGAAAACACGCCCATTTTGTGTTCATCGTTCTGTTGTTCTACAACAAAGCTGGCTTTTTCAAAGCCTGTTTTCTCAGTTGTGTAATTTGAACTCCAAGGAAGTAATCAAAAGCAAACATGCCATATCTCCAGAACGGGAGTAGCTATAGAGCTCTATTATACACCAACTGGAAGCTTACGCTGTGGGCTCTCCAACCATGTATATAACTCAATTTCACTATTTTGTGAGATAATACCCATTATTGTGGAGTGGGTCACATATAGGATTGAAACAAACAATGGGTTCCAATTACCAAACGTGTACGATCCCTTTAAAGGCCTTTTTCTCAGTATTTTAAATTTAGACATATGCAGAGAAATGCAAACTTTAAACAGCCATGTCAACAGAATTTTGTATTTTAGTGCAACAAACAGTATTGAAAGGAGAATTATATTCTCTTCCTTAATAATGATGTGGAGTGCCGTGGTCTCGTAGTCTGGAGCATTGAATTTGTAATCTGTAGGTAAAGCTACAGGTTGTGGGTTCAAATCCGGCCTGGGACTACGGTTCGTGTGCCCTTGGGCAAGGCACTTTGTCACTCATTGCTTCTTTCCACCCAGGAGTAAATGGGTACCTGTGAATTCGAAGGCAGAGATGGTTATTGTGTTTAATTTAGCTGCTTTGCGCCGAAATGGCAGCATCGAGCTGTATACTCCCGTGGGAGCTGGTATGGTATTTGGATTGTTTCATGGGCCCAATGACCGGGGTAATAATGTGAGACCGTCTTGAGAACCAGTCTTGGTAGATATGTGCGCTATTCAAGAACTGCAAACACACATTTTAGCCTCTTGATTATCAGTTCTGTCTCATTTTGCTAGAACGCCTAACATTGAACAAATTAGCAAACATAAATGCTTACATGATGCTTTGTTAAAGTTGACATCAGCTCCTCTTTCTAAAAGAAATTCCAGGACTTTAACTTGTCCATAAAAAGCAGCATACATTAGAGGTGTCCACCCTGCTCGCAAGGCTGTATCTACTGCAACTCCTGCAAGTAAAACAAATTGAAACTGAAATTTAAAAAAAATACCATAGGTTTACTTAACCAGTTCGCGCCGGGATTATTTTAACATCGCCGAGCCGACGGGCGGGATTATTTTTAACGAAACTCAATCCGAAGCGTGTTCAGGCCGATAGTGCTGGGTAGCACACCCACGCATTTCCGGCCTTGCCCGCTGCTGACATACATTTCCGAACTTGAACTTGGCGTGTTTATGCGTCATCCGTTTTAAATTTGGAGAAATTTTTGCGTTTATATACGTCATCCGGCGCGAACTGGTTAACTGTAAAGGTTGGATGTAACCATTGAAAGGTTGAAAACAATTTTCAACTCAACCACCAAACTTGCCAGGGTCTAGTCCAAGTAACTTGGATCCTACTTGCTCAATTTCTTAACACTGGGGCGGATACCTGCCAATTCCTGCTTTTGCATTATACCCAGTACTCACCGTATGATGCCAAGTGGCATATCGTCCTCTTGAGAGCCAGTATAGTATACATGTACAAGAATTCTCAACCCAAAAAATACCAAGCCCAAAATGGGGTTGGAGGGAGAATTACATTACACCGAAATAAAATTATCACCGCGAATGGAAAATTTTGTAAAAACAAAGGGAAAACATTTTCCCACTTTGTAAAAAGCTGTGGAAATCGGTTTCCTACTTGAGTGTAAAAATTGGTTTCCCACTTCATGTCCGGTGAAATTGAATAATCCTTACATGGTTTGAAAACTTATGAAAAAAACTGTTTACCTCTTAAAATAAAATCTTCCACTCCCTGCAAGTTTCCTCTGCAAACTGCAATTCTAAAATCGTCCAACTCCAGGGCAACTGGAAAACCCTGCTTGTCCCGTTTTGAAGCACCTAAAATGTTCGGTGGTGGCTGAGAATATACGTCGGGCACTTTGTGAGAGTCATGAAATGAAGTTTCTGGTGATTGCTCAACTGAGTTGACAGAATCCCACTCTAGATTGTTTCCGCTTGATGGTTGCTGTTGGTAACAAAATAGAGATGCATTTAAAACTGCCATTTACAATGTATGCTACAAAAAATTGCAAAGAGTACAGGGTGGTCCAAAAAAAACTATACCCAACTTTGGAGGCCATTTTTTCCTGGATAATAAAATATTTTAGTATATCATTTGTGTTGAACTAACTGAAATGAACAAAACCAGAAGCCTATCTATTAAAAAGTATTATTTATCCATTTTAGTGTAAATAAAAGAAGCTCTCGCAAAAACATTTGTCAAAGGACTATCGCGTCATTACATTATTGTGTCATATCATATTCAAACATGTTGATGCATTGACGGCTCCCGTGGAAAAGCCATTTTTACACATACTCGCTAAAAATAGGAATATCTCCAAAAATATTACTGTAATATCTTCCCTATTTTCACCAATAATGCTCAACGATATATGCTTTAATAATATGCAAACCAAATTACTAAAATATTTTATCATCTAGGAGAAAATGGCCTCCAAAGTTGGGTATATTTTTTTTTGGACCACCCTGTACATCACTGTAGGCGACTCTGTGAAAATGTACACAGCTAAAATATCTGTTTCATGGTTAAAATGTAACCCACCAAGTTTCCACCGATTCCTCCCACCCATTGTTATTCAGTATTAATAAATACCTAGGAGAGTTGATGGCTTCTGATTGGTCGAGAAGATCGATCACGTAGAGGGGATTATTTTGTATTAATAAATACCTAGGAGAGTTGAAGGCTTCTGATTGGCCGAGACTCGATCACGTGCCGGTCATTATATGTGGTAATATCATGGGCTTTCCAAGGGCCGTTTTCTAAACCCCGGCTTCGGGCTGCATTCTGGCCACATTACAGACGTTTTCCTAGTTCCGGATCGCAACAAATATTCAGACTGTTTTCGGCAAGTCTAATCTTCGAAATTTAAATAAAATAGGTTTAGTAGTTTACCTGGAGTGATGGAGAAACTACAGTTTTTGTTTCGATATTTATGCTCTTCTTTATTTGAAAATACGACGTCAAATATACCGACATCCCGTTTTCTAGTTGCGGATCAGTTTAACCGATTCCGGATCGAGTATCAAAAAAACTGCTTCGTACATGAACAATTATCACGCTAGAACCAACCCGAATCAGGCCTATATTTCTAATAAAGTATTCATTATTTGTTATAAATATACAGTTTAAAATAAATTTCAAATACTTTCACTTCCAATAAAGTTTAAAAAGAGGACTTGCAAGGAAATGTTTTTAAATGTTTTGTCCGTGTACGTGTGTGGCGCGCGGCAACGAGCCGATAAACTTTGTCCCACCATGGAGGAATAAACTCCATGGTCCAACAGAACACGTCATATGAAATCGCTTGCGCGCGTGTAGTTGATGCATGTATTTTACGGGCGATCCGGAACTAGAAAAAAAATGAACGTTCAGTCTTTGACAGATTTGTTAATACTGGAGACTAGACTTATTTTTACTTATGTATCAAGAAGCTTGTATCATTCTTTTCAAAATGCACTTCATCTAAACAAATAGTATTGCAGACCAAGCCATAACAAGGTAGGTTTGTATTTGAAGCGGTCCGGAACTGTACCACTGCTAAACTACTTGAACAAAGCCAAAATACGGAAACGAAGCTGCGTTTGTAAAACGGCCTAGAAGAAGCCGCGAAGTCGCGAAATTCGGAGTATTTTCACAATTGTTCTCGTTAAAAAGGTATTTATTAAAGGTAATAACAGTGCGAGAACCCGGTTATTACTGCGTGGTAATGACCGGGTTGGGGGATGACCGCTGGTAATGGACCTCGCCTTCGGCTCGATCCATTACCAGCGGTCATCCCCCAACCCGGTCATTACCACGCAGTAATAACCGGGTTCTCGCACTGTTATTACCTAAGTAATAACCCGGCTTTCAAGGAGAAGCGGATAAAAATGTTCCCTGAACCAGCATTAACCCTAACTCCCTCACCATTGTTATTGAACAAAACAATTCCTTCAAAATCCTCCAACTTCCTTTGTTGTGTAGGGAGTTAGGGTTAATCAAGCATCATGTAATTATAAGCCAATGATTGGCCTAATGCAACAGTCCTACGGTAACTTGTAACAAAGACGCGTCAAATCTTGATACTGCGCGCTATAAATGTACGCGTAGAACGTTTGTATCTATACGCATGGCATTTCTCAAAATGCGCGTGTCGTCTGTTAACGCTAGCGCGTTGCTATGCACGGTGGGCATCAGTGGTCAGCTAGTCTGGTCTCAAAGTATGGGTAATAATAATAACACATGTTAAAGAGACAGGGTACCATGCATAAGCTAAAAATGTGGCCCCTGAACATAAAAGCAAAACACTAGAAATATCGCCGAAAGAAAAGTCCCGAAATGTGGAGTATTTTTAACAGTGCGAGGATCCGGTTATTACTGCGTGATAATGACCGGGTTAGAGGATGACCGCTGGTAATGGACTCGCCTTCGGCTCGATCTATTACCAGCGGTCATCCCCCAATCGGTCATTATCACGCAGTAATAACCTAGTCCTCGCACTGCTATTACCTAACTAATGCTCTTCCTGCGCAAACATCAAGTCACCCATTTTAATCGTGTGCAAAATGCACCCACCGCAACGTTATGAAATTACAAACGTATACATATGTGTCTGAACTAAAATGTGTATTTATACCGAGTCGCATGGCGCTAGCGCTATGCATGCTGTACAACTCTAATCGGTCAACACACACCGCTGGGAAACGCACTTTCGGCCACTTCGCCAAATCCAGCTTTTTAATCAGTTGCTTTTGACCAAAATTTGCTAGATTCTTATTTATTCTTTAACCCTAACCCTCCAGGGTATTTTGGCTAGAAACCCTGCCAGACGCAACAGATTGCATACTTTGTCACATTGACTTGTTTGCAGAGTCCAGCAAGGTCAAGCAGTCACCACAGATGCACTGTGCTGGATTTGGCATGGTTAGGGATAAAGAGCATAATGGCACCATGCTGGCCCATGCGTCACGCCATCTTGTATTTTATCGTCGGATTGGCTGTTCGCAACGACACTCCTCATTGGTAACGGTTGCGATATGAGATCTCCCCACAGCCGTGTTACAAATAGTCTAAGAGCTAGCTCCATAAGATTTCACCCCATTTCATCCAGAAGGTTTGACCCCATTTCATCCAGAAGGTTTGACCCCATTTCACCCAGAAGGTTCGACCCCTTAAAGTTACTTAGGTACGTTGTCCAAGTCATTCACAAAAAGTTGGTCAGCCTCTCCTAGAGGTTGGGTCTGGACCCCAGGCCCCTTGAAAAGCGCCCCAGACGGTTGATTTCACCTCATCTCATCCATGGACAAAACTTTGTCAAAACAAAGTATGATGGTATATTACCAAAAAAAGAAAAACTGACAAAATATCTGGTTGGGAATTGAAGATGTGGTCAGACCCCCCACAAAGTGTCCCCAACATTGTTTATTGTTTTTCGTGGGGCTCTTGTACGACACAGTCACACACTATATGTAAATCCAAAATTCGAAAAAAAGAGGTGAAACTAGGCCCAAGCATGGAGTAATAATGGCCCCAGTTAGTGGGTCTATTGCTAGTGCTACAGTATAATTTGACATCGGGAATAACCAAGGTGTGATTGGACACTCCACATCTTATCCCCGCCACTGTATTTGCATACGAGGTCGTGCGCTAGTATAATTAAATCTAGCGCAAAAAAAGGAAAAATATAAGATTTTATCTCCATATATGCGATATGCTGGATGAAACAAGGGAAGGCCTGATCATGTTGGATACAGTTGTTTCACATAAATAGTGGCCGCGTGATGTCGCTGTTCGATCGCAATGATGTACTTTTAACTGTGCATGCTATTGCTAAACAGATCTGCATGCAGCGCGCAGCGTGGATTTCAAACAAATAAATGTCGAAGGCCTTGCAGTTGCACAAGGCTACTACATCCTGGGCCCAATGTCTTGACTCTGCTTACCGTTAGCAAAAAAATCCCTGCTTACACAATAGCAGACAATTTGGTGCTCACGGTAAACGTATTTCCATGTGATTTCACGCGTTAGCCCATGTACCGGTAGCAAGGAATTTTGGTCTCTGAGCATGCGTACAACCCGTAACTAAGAATTCTGTGCTTAAAGGGTGAGCACATAATTTTTCTGCTAGCGCGGTTAGCGAAAAATGGTGACCGTAACTTAGCGCGGAATTCTGTGGTTATAACA
Source organism: Crossaster papposus (assembly GCA_037893245.1). Taxonomy (NCBI): domain Eukaryota; kingdom Metazoa; phylum Echinodermata; class Asteroidea; order Velatida; family Solasteridae; genus Crossaster; species Crossaster papposus. Next base: position 49,122 of record JBAIAA010000088.1, on the reverse strand, counting down.
GAGCCATGAAATTGGCCATTTGCGTGTGGAATTTAAATAATATCTGGTACTCACACTGACTTGTTCACACAGCTTGGCACAGTTACATTTAAATTCTCCAGACCAAAGACACTGTTGCTATATCACGTGATTCGGGGCAAGCCATACACTAGCAACCCCCAGCTCTGGAATGGTCTGGTGTCTTTGACTTTGTACCATTCTCAACCATTGCGAACAACTATTGGTGCTGAGCGTCTCTAACGTAAACTAGTCTATGCAAGAGCTTGCCCCGAATCATGTGATATAGCAACAGTGTATTTGGTCTGGATAATTTAGTCAAACTGTACGTGCCAAGCTGTGTGAACATAGGTAGGAAAAGTGTGAACAAGTCAATGTACCAGATATTATTTGAATTCCACACGCAAAAGGTCAATTGGGCCCTGCACAACTGCCGGCCCCTGGCCGGCCCTGCCCTAGCTTTGGCTTTGCCATAACCGCATGCTGCTATACTAACTTACTTTCGCCGGACTTGAACTTGAAGTTGAAGCTACATTGTCATCTATTAAAATGCAAAGCTCGTCTTCGTCGTCAGAATGATCCTCCGTGCCAGCAGGCATGCCTGCACATGTTTGGGAAAATTTATAATGTTCTGCCATTTTAAAAAGAAACTAAACATGCATCAAATTGTTACTGACAATGACATGATACTGTTCATCGCTCGTTCACTCCTTCACATCCGCTACGCTGTAGTCTTGGTTCGACCTTTATGTTGTTCATTCTGCGATCACTGACCACAAACCACCGATGTTATAGAGGGCGCTATCCCCAGACGAACCGCTATCACCGACAGACCAGACGTGCCTTTACGAAACGGAGGCTAGAGGCTAGGCTTGGGCTAGATTTTTGCGGCGCCATTTTGAAGCCTCACGACGGGCTAGGCTACGCAAAGTAAGGCCGTGTCCGAAACGGGTGTCTAGAGCTACAGCTACGGCTATTGTCTACGTCGGCCATTTTGTAGCGCTGTCCGAAATGCCGTCTAGAGCTACAGCTACGGCTACAACGCCACAAAAATCTAGCCGTAAAGGAAGTTGTCTAGCTCAGGCAAAACAAAATGGCGGCAGCACTAACGTTAATTTTGGAGCAAATTTTTGTTTATTTTTCAATGATAGTGCATTGAATTGAAACGACAAATACGACAAATACGTCAATATCAGCAGGTATTTCGACTGGCTGTAAACAAACATTGAGTAACATCTAGCAGACGATAATTGTTGTAAATTCTTACGTCGTAAGTTTCGCAAACACTAATTCAAGCATCGCTTGGGGGCGCAATAACTAGCCGTTGGCTCTACCGTAGCCACGTCCGAATTCCATTTGCCTTAGCGCCTACGTAGACGTAGCTGTAGCTGTAGACGTAGACCGTAGCTCTAGACACTCGTTTCGGACACGGCCCTAAGCCCGGGGCTAGATTTCAGGCTGTATTCCGAAGCCCCACCAAGCCTCGCGAAAGCTGGCTAACGCCGGGCTTGATGACGTCACGGTGTAAAAACCAAAGATCGTAGGGCGTTTACCAAACGGGGCTTGAGGCTTGAGGCTTGGGGCTAGGCTCGGGCTTGGCTTGGGCTTGGCTAGGCTCAGGCTTCACCACAAAGTAAAATGGCGGCCAAAACGATTCGTACGGTTAGGCTTCGGGAGGCTTCGGCTGGCGTATGGCTTCGATTACGATACTCGGCTCGGCGCGTGTCGCGAACTGAAAAAAACCACAAACTTTTTGCAATATGGGTGCATGTTGGTTTTTATCACTGGTGATAGGAAATTTGGTCTGAGCATTGACAAAGTTTAGTCTGACCATAGACGAACCTACTTTGACACAATGTTGCTGATAATATTGTTTGTTAATCTTCTGAGGTTTTCAAAATATACAATAAATTGTAGTACATGTATTTTGGGGGAATACGGTAGAGGGGAAAGGGGGAGGGGGGTTAAAGTAGATGCCGAGTTCATTGAGTGCTTCCACTTCTAGATTTTGTCCAATGTATTTTGAAGTGTTTTGAAGGCCTATTCATATTTTTAGTGTCTTGAAGGTGGGGCTGGTTGAGTATCAGTATTTAGTACGAAGTACTTTAACTCTGAAGCAATAATCAATAAACAAACCCCTGTAATAAGAATTCTCAGTTAACAGTACAGCATTTTACTGGTGCAGGCTTTTGTGCATTATTTAATTAAAACAAATAATTACAGCAGTCAGTATCAATAACATTTTCAATGCCAGTTTCAACTTTTAGTTTTTCACTTTGAAATTAATGGTGTTTTATTCAATAAATTAAATTTCAATTACATATTAATGGGGGAGACAAAGGTTGTTTGGGCACGACATGGTAAATAATTAATGTTTCTTTTTAAAGGAATACTTCATTTTGAGGTAACTTATTAGCATATCTTCCCAATTGGTTTTGTTTATCCTGAAGTTTAGGAAAGGCGTTCCAATAAAGTGCATTTTTACTGGACATACATGTTCATGTACATGTACAGTTACAAATAAGAACATACGTTGTTCATTTTTAGAATCTTCAAAGTCATCATGGTTTATTCATGGGTCTAAATTGTGATGCAAGATATTCATTATTTAATGCAAGTAGTGCATACACATTTCACAATAAACAATATTTTCATCTTTAAAATGACAAGGGACAGGAAAATTAGCAATGTGATGAACACTAGTCCAAACCAGTAGATATATATATATTGTTTACTTTCGGGCGGAGTTCTATACATGTAAAGAATAAGAAGATAAAAACATAAATACAAATGTATGCCAATTGTGCAAACCAAGTACCACATAGAAATAAAAGATAGGCATAGGAGCATGTTGTAAACTGTTTAAATATACATTTTACCATTCAAGTAGTATTGGCAATGACTGTCGTTTACTTGTTTGTGGACCGTTTGCTTTAAGTTGAGGGGTGATGCTAATCGCTTGTCAGAGGTGGAGAAAAAGAATGACCCTTTATATACATTGCAATGTATATTTGTTGAGAGTGTGGAATTCAAGTTAACAAAAGTCTTGGGTAACCCTGTGGGCCACCCCTCCCCCCTCCACCCCCCCCCCCCCCCCCCCCCCCCTCCCTCTTCAATCTCCATTACAGTCTTTGAAGTTGTGCTGCAGTGTCAGCCCTTATAATATTTGCTAAACATTTATGTTGTCCGCCTTAAAATATTCCTTGTGGTAGTATATTTATGTATTAAAATATTCCTGTTAACTTGCAATTTTGAGCTCAATCTATTAAAATAGGCTATGAAAATTAAAGCAATGTGACAACCATGCAAGTAATATTATGGTGCTTTTTAAAGCCCTCAGAAAATATGATCTTTCTTTGAGTTGAGATTTCCAAAGATTTGAGAGATTCGGAGTTGCTGGAGACTGATGGCATAACCATGAAAACATCGACTGTGCCATTTCTCCCTTGAGCAAACAGTGGTACCATTGTAGCATGTCTCTCCATTATATGTAGCATCATACAGCTGCCAGCCAGAAGGACTTCAGTGGTGCCTAGTTTAGGACTCTGGATTTCTGAAAACAATATACAAGTGAAATGTTTAAATGCTACATCACAAATTAATATATAACAAAATGAATACAATGGCTGTTGGTTACTGCAGTCTAGTTTTCAATCTTTCTGCAACCACACATAATCATCATTGCTCTTTTCAAAGATTTTCCATTCACAATGCTCTCATACAAGGGGAATTGTTTTCCGTCACTAGTCGAATGATGCTGATAAAACAGTAGATATACATGCTTAAAAAAGAAATTGGGGGGGGGGGATAATTTTTTTAAATCTGTTAAATAAAAGATTCCACAATGACTGGAATTGTTACCCTGTTCAGGTATCTGCCAGATTGTACACTACAGGTGGGTTTATAATTGTGAATTTGTTTCTTCTCACAGAAATAACAGTGTACAGAGCTGACATACAGTTACTTAAGTAAGCATATCGCTGAAGGGCAGACCCCCTTACTTAATTTGCTTTATTCTGATGCAAAATTACATTAACTAGTCATAATTGTTGCAGGTCATACCTGTGGTCATATAGTGTAGCCCGGTTTGTCCCCAACATTCTGGAGTGCTGGCTGTATCCACTCCAAAGTCCAATTTCCACGTTTCTTAAAGAGGGAACAAACAAATCAAAAATGTACTCAACAGTTTATTTGAAGACCATGGCCTAGTCTAGGTGGATGGCAATCGTGTATTTTCACCCCCATTTTAGTTCCATTCTAAAATTGCTTTTGCGTTTAAAAGCCAAGTCAAAAGTGACTTTTTCAGCTTCAAGCAGTCATTGTTCTTCAGATTTGAACCAATGATTTTTTTGTATTTTTGACAAGTCAGGTTTTGAAGAAAACTTGACTCAGTGTCTTACCCTTTTTGCACAGTCATGTATATTGCCGTCTTGTGTTTTTGTGTCATGCCGGTTGTCGTTTTTTCCCCAAACCCTAGCTAGACCTAACGTTTAATAACAATTCCAACCCTCTTTCCTCGAAGTTTTGCTTGCTGGTAAATACTTGCATGATTCCAAATCATAATTTGTCCTACAATTGCATCCTCATCGTCAAATTCCTCATAAAATTGCCTTTTTTGTTTGTACTAAATTGTAGTCTTATTCCTACGTTAAACCATGGTTAAACTACACCGTACACTCGCGCGCAGTGGACTTCCACTATCGGCAATAATGTTCCCAGCTCTGCATGTACTACATGTAAGTAGCGTACGACAGTCGACAGTGGGTTTAAAGTCAAACACACCGACAAAAAAACAGCCGAGTTGTGGCCCAAAATATTAGCAACATTAACATGGCTAGTCACTTACATTGTACACTGGAATTTCGCTTTGCCTGGCTCAGCTCCTGTGGCCTAGGGTTGTTCAATCGCCGTCAGAATCCGTCAATGTCGGGCACAAAATATAAAATAAATGCCGCACACAGTGTTTTTCAAGATGGCGATTCGCTGAAAGTTTTTACACCGTGACGTCATCAAGCCCGGCGTTAGCCAACTTTCGCGAGGCTTGGTGGGGCTTCGGAATACAGCCTGAAATCTAGCCCCGGGCTAGCCTTTTGTCAAGGCCTTCGTGGCTGCGATCCCAAGCGACCGGAACGGAGACCACGCACGCGAGTGGCGAAGCCACGAGGCTTCGCCGCCACTCGACTGGCGCGCGTGGTCTCCCTTTCCAGTCGCTTGGGATCCCAGCCACGAAGGCCTTGACAAAAGGCTAGCCCCGGGCTTACTTCGCGTAGCCTAGCCCGTCGTTTGGTATGAGGCTTCAAAATGGCGCCGCAAAAATCTAGCCTAAGCCTAGCCTCTAGCCTCCGTTTCGTAAAGGCCCGTAGAGCAAAAACTTTCAGCGAATCGCCATCTTGAAAAACACTGTGTGCGGCATTTATTTTATATTTTGTGCCCGACATTGAGGGATTCTGACGGCGATTGAACAACCCTAGGCCACAGGAGCTGAGCCAGGCAAAGCAAAATTCCAGTGTACAATAAGTGACTAGCCATGTTAATGTTGCTAATATTTTGGGCCACAACTCGGCTGTTTTTTTGTCGGTGTGTTTGACTTTAAACCCATTGTCGTACGCTACTTACATGTAGTACATGCAGAGCTGGGAACATTATTGCCGATATTGGAAGTCCACTGCGCGCGAGTGTACGGTGTAGTTTAACCATGGTTTAACGTAGGAATAAGACTACAATTTAGTAAAAACAAAAAAGGCAATTTTATGAGGAATTTGACGATGAGGATGCAATTGTAGGACAAATTATGATTTGGAATCATGCAAGTATTTACCAGCAAGCAAAACTTCGTGGAAAGAGGGTTGGAATTGTTATTAAACGTTAGGTCTAGTCTAGGGTTTGGGAAAAAAACGACAACCAGCATGACACAAAAACACAAGACGGCAATATACATGACTGTGCAAAAAGGGTAAGACACTGAGTCAAGTTTTCTTCAAAACCTGACTTGTCAAAAATACAAAAAAATCATTGGTTCAAATCTGAAGAACAATGACTGCTTGAAGCTGGAAAAGTCACTTTTGACTTGGCTTTTAAACGCAAAAGCAATTTTAGAATGGAACTAAAATGGGGGTGAAAATACACGATTGCGATTGCCATCCACCTAGACTAGGCCATGGTCTTCAAATAAACTGAGTACATTTTTGATTTGTTTGTTCCCTCTTTAAGAAACGTGGAAATTGGACTTGAGTGGATACAGCCAGCACTCCAGAATGTTGGGGACAAACCGGGCTACACTATATGACCACAGGTATGACCTGCAACAATTATGACTAGTTAATGTAATTTTGCATCAGAATAAAGCAAATTAAGTAAGGGGGTCTGCCCTTCAGCGATATGCTTACTTAAGTTACTGTATGTCAGCTCTGTACACTGTTATTTCTGTGAGAAGAAACAAATTCACAATTATAAACCCACCTGTAGTGTACAATCTGGCAGATACCTGAACAGGGTAACAATTCCAGTCATTGTGGAATCTTTTATTTAACAGATTTTAAAAAATTATCCCCCCCCAATTTTTGTTTAAGCATGTATATGCATGGAGGGGGGAGGGGTGGCCCACAGGGTTACCCACAGGGTTATCTACTGATTTATCAGCATCATTCGACTAGTGACGGAAAACAATTCCCCTTGTATGAGAGCATTGTGAATGGAAAATCTTTGAAAAGAGCAATGATGATTATGTGTGGTTGCAGAAAGATTGAAAACTAGACTGCAGTAACCAACAGCCATTGTATTCATTTTGTTATATATTAATTTGTGATCTTGCATTTAAACATTTCACTTGTATATTGTTTTCAGAAATCCAGAGTCCTAAACTAGGCACCACTGAAGTCCTTCTGGCTGGCAGCTGTATGATGCTACATATAATGGAGAGACATGCTACAATGGTACCACTGTTTGCTCAAGGGAGAAATGGCACAGGCGATGTTTTCATGGTTATGCCATCAGTCTCCAGCAACTCCGAATCTCTCAAATCTTTGGATATCTCAACTCAAAGAAAGATCATATTTTCTGAGGGCTTTAAAAAGCACCATAATATTACTTGCATGGTTGTCACATTGCTTTAATTTTCATAGCCTATTTTAATAGATTGAGCTCAAAAATGCAATATTTTAATACACAAATATACTACTACAAGGAATATTTTAAGGCGGACAACATAAATGTTTAGCAAATATTATAAGGGCTGACACTGCAGCACAACTTCAAAGACTGTAATGGAGATTGAAGAGGGAGGGGGGGGGGGGGGGTGGGGGGGTGGGGGGGGGGGAGGGGTGGCCCACAGGGTTACCCAAGCCTTTTTTAACTTGAATTCCACACTCTCAACAAATATACATTGCAATGTATATGAAGGGTCATTCTTTTTCTCCACCTCTGACAAGCGATTAGCATCACCCCTCAACTTAAAGCAAACGGTCCACAAACAAGTAAACGACAGTCATTGCCAATACTACTTGAATGGTAAAATGTATATTTAAACAGTTTACAACATACTCCTCTGCCTATCTTTTATTTCTATGTGGCACTTGGTTTGCACAATTGGCATACATTTGTATTTATGTTTTTATCTTCTTATTCTTTACATGTATAGAACTCCGCCCGAAAGTAAACAATATATATATATCTACTGGTTTGGACTAGTGTTCATCACATTGCTAATTTTCCTGTCCCTTGTCATTTTAAAGATGAAAATATTGTTTATTGTGAATGTGTATGCACTACTTGCATTAAATAATGAATATCTTGCATCACAATTTAGACCCATGAATAAACCATGATGACTTTGAAGATTCTAAAAATGAACAACGTATGTTCTTATTTGTAACTGTACATGTACATGAACATGTATGTCCAGTAAAAATTCACTTTATTGGAACGCATTTCCTAAACTTCAGGATAAACAAAACCAATTGGGAAGATATGCTAATAAGTTACCTCAAAATGAAGTATTCCTTTAAAAAGAAACATTAATTCTTTACCATGTCGTGCCCAAACAACCTTTGTCTCCCCCATTAATATGTAATTGAAATTTAATTTATTGAATAAAACACCATTAATTTCAAAGTGAAAAACTAAAAGTTGAAACTGGCATTGAAAATGTTATTGATACTGACTGCTGTAATTATTTGTTTTAATTAAATAATGCACAAAAGCCTGCACCAGTAAAATGCTGTACTGTTAACTGAGAATTCTTATTACAGGGGTTTGTTTATTGATTATTGCTTCAGAGTTAAAGTACTTCGTACTAAGTACTGATACTCAACCAGCCCCACCTTCAAGACACTAAAAATATGAATAGGCCTTCAAAACACTTTTAAAAATACATTGGACAAAATCTAGAAGTGGAAGCACTCAATGAACTCGGCATCTACTTTAACCCCCCTCCCCCTTTCCCCTCTACCGTATTCCCCCAAAATACATACATGTACTACAATTTATTGTATATTTTGAAAACCTCAGAAGATTAACAAACAATATTATCAGCAACATTGTGTCAAAGTAGGTTCGTCAGACTAAACTTTGTCAGACCAAATTTCCTATCACCAGTGATAAAAATCAACATGCACCCATTGCAAAAAGTTTGTGGTTTTTTTTCAGTTCGCGACGCGCGCCGAGCCGAGTATCGTAATCGAAGCCATACGCCAGCCGAAGCCTCCCGAAGCCTAACCGTACGAATCGTTTTGGCCGCCATTTTACTTTGTGATGAAGCCCGAGCCTAGCCCCAAGCCTCAAGCCTCCAGCCCCGTTTGGTAAACGCCCGTAGACATAAATAATAGTCCAGTGAAAATAAGTTTTGACCTCACACAAATTGCAATAGAATATTTTTCACCTCAGTGCACTTTTATAAGGTCCCTAGAATGACATACTAAAAAACTCAAAAAAATTTAAGTGGTGAAAATATGCATAAACCGTCAATCCCTGCCGCGTAATATATTTAGTCCTTATTTGGGTATATTATTATTATTATTTTTTTTAAGTTTATTTTGGTGATTTTACTTACATATATCTTTACTTTAATAACATTTTCTAAAGCATGTAAGTGACTGAATAATTATGTGAACATAGTAGTTATCCAAAATGACAACATCGTCAGGTAAAACATTTTACCAATCAAACTTAGTTAAAATTAATCCTATGACTGTTTCCTAAATGTTGTTGGAAAATAAAAGATGTCCTAACTTCATGGCTGAATGAGCTCAAATGAATGAACAAAACTGCCCTTCTCAAAAGTCACAAAAGTTGATCAAATCTTCAGGTCAGTATCGCGTGTATCCACCACGCCTGTTAATGACCGCCTGCACCGTCTTCTCATGGTGTTGATCAAGCTGGCGACACGCTGCTGTGTAATGGCATTCCCCTGAACCTGCAGAAGATGGGATAGGTGAGCCAGGTTGCTGTTGGCGTTGATGTGAGGATATACAGATCGCTTCAGCTAGAGGTGCTCTAAGGGATTGAGGTCAGGCGAGCATGCCGGCCACACCATTCGATTGATGACTTCACCAGCCAAGTATGCAGTAGCTACTCTGTGTGGTGGGGCATTGTCGTCCATGTAAACAAATGCTCCACCGTGGGCTGCAGTAAGTGGTGCAACATGTGGACGCAGCACTTCGTCAACATATCGTTGAGCTGTCAGGTTGCCAGCAATTTGCACAAGTTCCTGGTAAGGCCATTACACTACCGCCACCATAGGGTGTAACTGGTGGCGGTGTATGTATTCTACACAAGTCACCAATCATCAGAGGTGCTACTACGTCTCATGACGCTTCATCTTTTGAAAGTCTATCCTGTGACTTGACTTTCCCAGGAACATGTTCTCCCATCAAACTAGTTGTGATTTATAGACCACCATATAGTAAGAAAAATCGCACTACACCCAAAGTATTTCTTCAAGAATTCGCTGACTACCTTAGTTTGTTATCTGCATCAAAATGTAAACTCCTAATAGTTGGAGATTTTAACTTCCACTGAATCTTTGACTGATCCTGATACAAATCACTTGAAAGAAATAATTTATGTCTCTAATCTTGAACAGTTTGTCACCTCACCAACTCACATTAGTGGCCATGTTTTAGATTTAATAATTGCACGTGCTTCTGATAATCTCGTCGAATCTGTGAAGTTGACTGTTTGTTAACGGATCACGCTGCAATTCACTGCAAGTTGAACCTTGACAAGCCTCCACCTATGAAACAGCAAGTTTCTTATAGAAAGCTGAAAACAATCGACCATGCAGAATTCTCTACTGATCTAGAACAATCACTTTTGAATTTTGATCCCTCACCAGATTTAGATTATATTGTTAATCAGTATAATTCTTCACTTGCGAGCATTTTGGACAAGCATGCCCCCTTAAAATCATGCAGCATCACAATTCGACCTTCCAATCCATGGTACTGTAGCGAAGACCTAGTTGGGTTCTTGTCCCCTAATTCAGCAAAACGCCAGAAGAAGGGGGACGCAATTGACTCAAGGCTTGAAGCAAAACTCAACTTGTTTCTCTTTAATTCTCTAAAGACCGGCTACCTGCCGCAATGCTTCCAAAAACACAACTCAACATTATCAGCATACAAAACGCACTGTCTGGAAAACGTATACATTTGTAACAACTTAACCCAGCCCTGGAACTTATCCAAACCCTTCCCGCGTACCCAAACAAAAGAAACCCACTTCAGCAGTCTATTTATAGCGCCTATTTCCGGAGCTCGTTTCCGGAGTTGAACAATACACAGATCGACAAGGGGCTCCGGCGGGGTCCATTGAAGCTGCTCCGGCGGAGTCTAGAGAGTCCGTTACACTACCCTCTCCCAAAATTGGCCGATTCTCCTGAATAGGGAAAAATATATACGTTGTTTTTTTATTTTTTTAAACAAATTATGCAAATGTTAGATGAACATGATTAGAAGAGACGAAATCGAATTACAAAAATCTACAAAATCACTGTTCGCAAGTTTGTCTAAATTAGTGTCCATTAGCTAAGATAGGGTGTCCGCGAGAATGTTGGTTAATTGATTTAGGCCGCAATTTGGTTCCTAATTCAAGCAAAAAAAACGACAATCATCGGGGACTACCCACAGTAAATCCATTTTAGCTTGACGTTTCTACGTGGGCCATCTACCATGGTCCCTCTCCCAGGCCGTCACGGTGCGCGGCCATGTCCGCCACCAGATGTCCCCCGGTTCCCGGAATCCAACGGCCTCAGTTTCTCTGTATACTTGGGTGCCGTCTGGTTCCGTCTTTGTCTCCCTGATGGAAGTGGAGAACTCCTCCTTCATCAGCACCGACTCTGTCTGGGCGGCGGCCTCCGAAGTCCTCACCTTTGCACGCTGTAACTCTCTTGGTGGTGAGCACCTACTCAAGCCTGCTGTCTCCACCCGGTCTGCCTGGTACCATCGCCCTTGAAGATACAGCCTTGCCTCGGACGAGTGATTCATCGAAGAAATTCTCCTAACCGGGGCCGGCGCGGCAACGCCCCCAACAGCTGCTCCCTCGCCCGCCATCCCTCCACCGGTTGCTGCCTCATGGGATCTGGCGTGTCGAGCCAGGTAGTCGGCCCGCCGGTAGGTCTGGGGGCATTGCCCACAACGAAACGACTGCCCTTCATGCGCCGCCTTCTCGTGCCTGCGTCTATTGTAAGGCGATGCATACTGTTGTCCGCAAACTCTGCAGTTGAACGTTGTACGTTCCTCCATCACTGTCTGTTTCTGCCCCAGCTCGCTATGCGTATGACGATGGTCGTTAGCGCCCTCTGCAGGCTCGCTAGTGTTAGGGTAAGGGTAAACTTGCTGCAAGTATCGCGGGGGCTTGCGAACTGCTCTGCCCCGGCGTGTTCGTGGTGTGCTTGTCTTTTGTTCTGAGCAAGTCGTTGTACGCTGTTGATTGCCCGCTCCGGCGGCGGGACCACCCGCTCCGGCGGCGGGACCACCCGCTCCGGCGGCGGGACCACCCGCTCCGGCGGCGGGACCACCCGCTCCGGCGGCGGGACCACCCGCTCCGGCGGCGGGACCACCCGCTCCGGCGGCGGGACCACCCGCTCCGGCGGCGGGACCACCCGCTCCGGCGGCGGGACCACCCGCCCGCGGCGGCGGGACCACCCGCTCCGGCGGCGGGACCACCCGCGCCAGGAACTGGGCTACCCGCTCCGGCGGGAGAGCCGTCCGCGCCGGCAACGGGGCTGCTTGGTTGGTCTGAAGACGATACCAGCTCAAACTCCTTGAATCCACAGTCCTCCGCACTGACTCCTTCGCAAATTTTCAACCTATCTGCGTGAACCACCTGCGGGCTAGAGCGAGGGGTTTTCCGAATCCTGTACACCACATCAGACAGTCTTTCCAGTACGACAAAGGGACCAGTCCAGCTCAGGCTCAGCTTCGGGCAAACTCCCTTCTTCCTTGCCTTGCAATGGAGCCACACCACATCTCCCCTGTTGTAGACCACCCGCACTGCGTTCCTGTCATAATGCTTTTTCTGGGCCCTCATTTGTGTACTGCTAGCCTTCCTGGCAACCTCGTGGGCCAACTTCAACTTCTCCTGAAGATTTTGGGCGTACTCACATGGGTTAATACGCGCCTCCTCTGGGGTGGCAGCCAACAGTAGGTCAACTGGCATCCTCACCTCGCGGCCTAACATCATTGCGTTTGGCGTCTCCTTTGTAGTGTCATGCTCTGCCGACCGGTATGCCATGGCAAGGAGGGCTAAATGCTCGTCCCAGTCAGTTTGGGATTTGTTCACCCACAGGCTTAGCATGGCTTCAATCGTCCGGTTGAACCGCTCGATCATTCCGTCGGACCTGGGGTGATACGCAGTGGTGCGGGTCTTTCCGAGGCCGAGGATTGAGCACATTCTTGTGAAGACCTCAGACTCAAACTCCCTTCCTTGGTCAGAGTGGACTTCCAGGGGGACACCGAACCGGGCGACGAACTCGTCTACGAGTTTAGTTGCGACGGTCTTGGCTGTGTGATCTGGGACTGCATAACATTCGGTCCACTTGGTGAAATAGTCTCCCACCACAATGATGTACCGGTTACCTCTGTCAGTGGGCGGGAGGGGCCCCATGACGTCAACCGCTATTCTTTCCATAGGTGCGCCCACCTGGTAGTGCTTCATCTCTGCTCTCTTGGCCCTAGCTGGTGGTTTCCGTCTCTGACACTGTTGGCACCGCTGGACCCAGCGACGAGCGGACTGACGCATAGAAGACCAGTAGAAGTTGCTTCTACACAATTTAGAAAAGGTGTTTGCAACACCGAGATGTCCGCCTGTTTTTTTGTCATGATACTGCCTCAGTACAGCAGGTTGCAGTTCCTGGGGTACCAAAATTCTCAGTCGGGGCTTATCAGTTGGTCGACTTGGCTCCCACCGGATACACAGGGCTTCCTGCTCCACCACCAACTGTTCAAAGCGAGCCCACCAGAATTGGATTTCTTTGCTCAAGGGTGATACACTCTCCCAGGACGGCCGTCGACCATGCGACATCCACTGCAGCACTTCCTTCAAGTCATCATCGCATTGCTGTGACCTGGTCAGCTGCTCATGACTTAGCTCTGTGGTGTTGGCATTTGGAAGTGATCTTGAACCCCCTGGCCGTACATCTTCCCCTGGTTGATGTACTGCCTTCAGTGTTGGTTTTGGCAGTGAGGCTACTATCTCCGGGGGTTGGGCTGTTTCCACCTGTGGAGAGGCTACTAGACCCATGGGCCCAGTTGCCTGCTCCAATGGTGGGGCATCCTGTACCGGCCGGGCAGTTGCCTGCACCACGCTGCATCCTACATGTTTCATTTGGGGCTGCCGCAAGTCTTCAATGTTCACCATGGTCCCAGGGCTGATTTCCTCCTTCGATATGTGGTCACAGTTAGGGAAGCATTTCCTGGACAATGCATCAGCGTTTCCGTGGCGTCTTCCAGACCGATGTTCAATGGCAAAGTCATAGATGCTAAGCTTCTGCAGCCATCTGGCAAGCTGTCCCTGGGGATCTCGAACACCAAACATCCATTTCAGAGGCCGGTGATCTGTACAAACTCTGAAACGAGCCCCATAGAGATAATGATGGTACTTCTTCACAAAGTGCACAATGGCCAGGAGTTCCCTTCTTGTCACGCAATAGTTCCTTTCCTGCTTGGTCAAAGCTCTGCTTCCGTAGGCAAGGACACGTTCCCCATCCTCCTGCACCTGTGACAGCACAGCACCAATTGCGAATCCGCTGGCATCAGCGTCTAGGATGAACTCCTTTCCTGGGATTGGATAGGCCAGTATAGGAGACGACAGGAGGCGATGCTTCAGCGCTTCAAACGCTTCCTGGCATTCCGCTGTCCACCGGAAAGGCCTACCCTTCTCGGTGATTTGGTGCAAGGGTCGAGCAATCTGAGCGAAGCTCTCGATAAACCGCCTGTAGTAGGAAACCAGTCCAAGGAAGCTTCGGACATCAGCAACAGTGGCCGGCTGAGGCCAGTCCCGCACAGCACGAACCTTTTCAGGGTCAGTAGCAACCCCCTCAGGTGATACCACATGACCGAGGAACTCCACCTGCCTCTGAAACAGCCTACACTTTTTGGGTTTCAACTTCAGGTTGGCCGCATGAAACCTCTGCAAAACTAGGCAAAGTCTTTGCATCTGTTCATCAAACGACCGTCCAAATACGATGACGTCATCGAGGTACAAAACAGCCACTTGCCATTGCAATCCCGCGAGGACACGCTCCATCAAGCGCTCAAAAGTGGAGGGCGCGTTGCACAACCCGAAAGGCATGGCAATAAACTGATATAGCCCACCCCTCCCCGTACAAAAAGCAGTCTTTGGCCTATCTTCCTCAGCTACCTCTACCTGCCAGTAACCAGAAGCAAGGTCCAGGGTCTAGAAGAATTGGGACCCTGCCAGTGAGTCAAGGTTGTCTTCTATGCGCGGGAGTGGGTGTGCGTCCTTCACTGTAACATCGTTCAGCCTTCGGTAATCAACGCACACTCGGACAGACCCGTCCTTCTTCCTCACCAGGACAAGCGGTGAACTCCATGGACTCTCCGATGGCTCAATGACACCCTGCGCGAGCATTTTTGCTATTTCCTTGTCCGCCACCTCCCGTTGGGTTAAGGGTACTCTCCTCGGTCTTTGTCGAATGGGTGGGGCTGTCCCGGTCTCGATGCGGTGCTGGGTCAGGCTAGTTCGGCCAATGTCTCCATCCCCAGTAGAAAACACGTCACTGAACCGTCTCAGTAAGGCTGCAAGTCTAGCTCTCTCATTATCCATTAACCCTCCGCAGCTGGACTCAAACAGTGAAGACAGGTGTTCAGGTACACCCTGCTCTTTACTTTCCCTCGTCTCTTGTTTTTCCTGTTCTTTGTGTTCCAGTACTGCAACACTATCCACTGGCTCCAGGATGGCGGCAGCAGTCCCCTTTCTGAGCATGAGTGCTTCAGACGATAGGTTTAAGAGTCTCACTGGTACACGGTTGTCCCGGGTATGCACAAGGGCACTGGCCACGAGAACCTCGCGATTCTCGACAACCGTCTCTCTGTTCTGCAGCACACCCCATGTTGGCAGCTCACCTCCATCGCTGACGACTTGGCACTCCAGTAGCATTTCAGAAGAAGGGGGCACAACGACATTCTCAGTAATCCGTACCCGACAGACTGCAGGCATCTGTGGATACTTCTGCAGAGGGACCCTATAGTTACCGACAGTGAGACACTCCTCCTCCCAGATTAGCTGGCATTTGTTTTCCCGCAAGAAGTCCAGTCCCAGGATGGCATCGTCACTCACGTCTGCCACCCAAACGCAGTGTAGGATCTGACTCCCCCTATCTTCATAGGCAGTTTCACTCGCCCAGCGACGCGCAGTTCACTTCCATCAGCCTGCCGAAACCTGCGATCTGCATGCATGAGTGTGGGCCTCACCTTGGAGTCCGTCCTTTGAAACAACCGGGTAGAGATGAAACTCTCTGTTGCACCCGTGTCAATCAGGAAACTCACGGCCATGTCCATAATTTCCCCTCTGATATAGAGCCCCAGTTCACGAGAAGATGTCGGTCGTATTGCAACACCGGGCGGTGGTGGAACTTTCAACACCGGCGGCGGGGCCGCCCGCTCCGGCGGCGGGGCTACCCGCTCCGGCGGAGGGGCCGCCAGTGGCGGCGCCTGCGCCGGCGGCGGGGCTGCCTGCGCCGGGGGCGGGACTTCCTGCACTTTAGGTGCACTAGGCCTCTGGACATCTACGGCTGGGCTTTTGGCCCCAAGACCAGCCTTACCTGGTTTAACGGATGCTGGTCGTTCTTTAGGAGGGGACATTGGGCCCGGAAATGGTCCAGGCTACCGCACCTCCAGCATCCTGGCTTCCAGTCGTCGGCCTTCTTTGTTCCTTGGCCACGGCGCTGTCTTTCCAACAGTTCACGCACCATTGTTGCCACCTCATCAGTCCGCGCAGGCTCCTCAAATTTCACCGCGTTGGCGTCGGGTATCACTGCCCTTGATCCTCCAGCTTTCTCCGTCTTGAACCATGCTTCAGCCTCTGCAACAATCTCCACAGCTTCGTCAAGCGTAGATGGCTTTCCTTGGAATAGTGCCCGTTTGAGGTCGGTGTCGTCCAGGGCGTTCTTAAACTGTTCAATTGCAAAGTCCTCCATAAACTTTGAGATGCTGTCGGGGTAGGCCCGGCGGACCAGTTTTCTGGTGGCTTGGCCCAACTCGGCAACTGTCTCCCCTGCACGCCTTCTCCGTGAAGTCAGTTCAGCGCGGTGGCGAATGCGATGCTTTTCAGTCCCAAATCGCCGCTCAAGAGCCTTGACTAACTCGTCGAAGGACGACCGAGACTCCTTGGACAAGGAACATGCAACTTCCAGCGCTGGGCCTTTCATTGCAACCATCAGATAGTCTGCCCTCTGCTCTTGATTCCAGCAGTTAATCTTGCTGACTCGTTCGAAGTGCACCAGGTAGTCCTCGATACATGACGACCCGTCGTACTCCCGAGCCTTTACCCGCGGTACTACTGCGGTGCGTTCCACGTTTGCGTGCTGGCCTACCGCATTTGCAGCACTGTATCCACTAGTAGTGGTATCAGTATGCAATGCCGTGTGCCTACCCGCGTGACGAGGTTTGCAACCGCTAAATGCCTCAGTTGGGTGGGCTGGAGATTGGGGATAGCCAGAACGGTGCTCATCACTGTCAGACTCGGTGCACGCTGCCCGCCACTGTGCACGAAGATCCTGCGCCAGTTTCTTCTGCGAGCTTCGTGGTTTTCGTCGCCTGCTGCTATCATCCTGGGGAAAAGGGCCTGGTGTATCTGGTACATAGTGTTGCCGTCTTCCGGCTCGGGATGAGGATTCACGAGTAGCTCGACAGCTGTCCAAAAATGACCGCTCTAACCGGTTGATCTCGGTAGAAATGTCGCTAATGGCTTCCGCGACATTTCGTGCGGGCTGCATCGTATGGCTCGCCATAAAAAACTTCTCCGTCGAAAAGACACGAAAATTATCCCACCGCTGCCACCATTTGTAGCGAAGACCTAGTTGGGTTCTTGTCCCCTAATTCAGCAAAACGCCAGAAGAAGGGGGACGCAATTGACTCAAGGCTTGAAGCAAAACTCAACTTGTTTCTCTTTAATTCTCTAAAGACCGGCTACCTGCCGCAATGCTTCCAAAAACACAACTCAACATTATCAGCATACAAAACGCACTGTCTGGAAAACGTATACATTTGTAACAACTTAACCCAGCCCTGGAACTTATCCAAACCCTTCCCGCGTACCCAAACAAAAGAAACCCACTTCAGCAGTCTATTTATAGCGCCTATTTCCGGAGCTCGTTTCCGGAGTTGAACAATACACAGATCAACAAGGGGCTCCGGCGGGGTCCATTGAAGCTGCTCCGGCGGAGTCTAGAGAGTCCGTTGCAGTACTCTCCTGAAATCGATGAGGCAAAGAAGCTGAGAAAAAGACTTGAAAGAAAATGGCGGAAAACCAGGTTGGAAATAGATCGTGAACTGTTCAAAGCTCAACGTCAACGAGTTTATAACATGATCAATGATGCCAAAGCTTCTTATTATAGAGACAAAATATCAACATGTACAGACCAGAAAGAACTTTTTAAGATTGTGGAACAACTACTTCATCAAAAAGGGAAATCTAAACTTCCCTCTCACAATTCTAAAGCAGAACTGGCAGAGAAATTTAATAAGTTCTTCATTTCCAAAATCTGCAAAATACGCAAGGAACTCGATACTTCTGCTGATGTTGGCATAAGTAATGACACAATTTCCCCCCAGACGGATCATGATAAATCGATTGCCAATCTTGAAGTTTTACTTCCTGCATCTGAAGTTGAAATTCGCAAAATAATCGATGCATCTCCACCAAAATTCTGCGATACTGATCCAATCCCTACTTGGCTCTTAAAGAAACATCTTAGTCTACTTGTTCCAGTAATCACAAGGATCGTCAACCTCTCGCTGGACTCGGCCACTTTCCCATCATGCTTCAAAACAGCTCTCGTTACACCTCTTCTTAAGAAACCATCATTGGACTCAGAAAACCTAAAGAACTACCGTCCTGTTTCAAATTTGGCTTTTGTCTCAAAAATCATCGAAAAAGTAGTATCGACTAGGTTATCAGATCATCTTACTGAAAATAATCTCTACGAACCATTCCAATCTGCCTACAGGAAAAACCATGGGACTGAGACAGCTTTGCTACGGGTGCAAAATGATATTCTCCATGCTATCGATAACAAACGTGGTGTGTTTCTGGTGCTACTGGACTTGTCGGCTGCCTTTGATACCATAGACCACGGTGTCCTTCTATCACGTCTTTCATCTATTGGTGTCAAAGGTAGCGCCCTTGAATGGATAGGATCGTATTTGAGTGATAGATCTCAAGCAGTCAACATAAATGGATGTTTATCTTCAATCCTCCCGCTTCTCTTCGGTGTCCCAGAAGGCTCTGTTCTGGGCCCTCAATTTTTCACTATTTACTCAGCTCCCATTGCAAATATTGCTCGTAAACATGGTTTACTGGTGCACATGTACGCAGATGATACGCAACTGTATTTACCATTTGATTTGTATGACAACGAAGATGAACTAGCTACTCGCAAACGCATGGAATCATGTATTGTGGACATAAAATCTTGGATGACTTCTAATAAACTGAAATTAAATGACGACAAAACTGAGCTCATCATAGTCACATCAAAATACCTTCAATCCAGAGCCACAAACAACTCTATTCAAATAGTGTCATCACCCATTCATGCTTCACCAAATGCTCGTAATTTGGGAATTATTTTTGACAACACGCCATCTATGGAGGATCACATCAAACGTGTCTGCAAAGCTACATATTTCCAAATCAGGAACATTAAAGGGAAACTCCACCCATAGTTTATAATTGCATAATGTTAAAGAGTGTCAATTGCCATTGTGACTTGATTTTTATTTCATTTTTATCGGTTTTGGTAATCATATAAAACAGAGATTTTCTCGCACTGCGCTTACCGTCATGCGAGCCGCCATTTTGTTCTGGTTTATCGGTACATCCAAGATATGTGACGTAGTGCCTGCACCATCAGTACTCGAAGCCCGATCGATAGCGGCCCTGCACGCGCAAGGAATGCAAGTGAACCCTTTTGTGTACGGTATAGTGTATACACAACGTGTACTGTACATGTGAAAGTGGGCTCAAAATCATACGGAGAAAGACCTGATGCAATAATTACTAGCTCTCAGATTTTCTATTCTTCTCAAAAAATCCAAAAATCAACGATAGTTTGTGGCGCGTCAAGTCGATATTCTGCACAGAAATGCAATACATGTACTCGCAATAGTCGGGCGCCGTACAACATACGTCTGCATAATGTAGTTGGTCGCGTCAAGGTGGGATACCAGTGCGAACAACAGGCAATAAAGCGATATGCATTGAGGTGCAGACACTACGTCATAATTTTCCGGGCGCGGCGGGAAATTTGAACAATATGGCCGCGCCCTTGTACTCCTGAATGGCAAGAAATCGTGAATATAATAGGCGCGTGTGTCGTTCTCTATAACAAATCAAAACAAATTCTCTGCGGAGTCAGTATGTTACCATATATTCTTTTAGACTAGGTAAAATATTATTGAGCCTGGAATTTCCCTTTAATCAAATTCGTAAAGTTTTGGATGACGATACAACAGCTACTTAAGTCCATGCTTTGGTAATATCGAGATTGGACAATGGAAATTCTCTATTACATGGTATAAATGAACAACTACTGGCAAAGCTCCAACGTGCTCAAAATGGATGCAGCACGCATGTTAACCCGCACTCGTAAATTTGATCATATTTCGCCAATTTTGAAACAACTACACTGGTTACCAATTCGTCAAAGAATTCAATTTAAGCTACTTTTGCTCACTTGGAAATCACTTAATGCTATGGCACCAGTGTATATTAATGAACTTCTTTCTCCATATATTCCCAAACGCACTTTGAGATCTGCTGACAAAATTCTTCTGACTGTCCCTAGAACTGTTTCGTCGTATGGTGATCGTGGATTTTATGCAGCTGCTCCCAAGCTTTGGAATGCCTTGCCATTCGAACTTCGCAGTTGTAGTTCCATCAATGTTTTCAAAAAGTTGTTAAAAACTCATTTATTTGAAACTGCTTATAATATTTGATTGTTTTTGCAAAACATTTTATTGTGATTTATGTACTCATTTTGAGCTTTTACTTGATGTCTTTAATGTGATTTCTGGTATCGCATTGCTGACACATACCTTAATACATGTATGTTCGGCCATTTTTTCTTATTTTGTTCGGGCAGGAATCAGTTATTGCTGTTAAGTTGTTGTAACTGCTAATTCTGGTCTTCTCTTCTCTTTGCTTGTTGGCCATGTGCAGCTGGGAAGTGTGTGTTGGTACTGTGATATCCTCTTTGATCTTGTAGGGTCACATTATTGATCTTGAATTGCCTCTATGTTTTATTTATCGTTGCATTTTATTTTGGTTCATTATTTTTCCTTTGTCATGTTTGTGTTTTATGTTGCGCCTCGGAATAGGTTTTCTCTAGATAGATGGCGCATTATAAATGCTTTTATATTATTATATTATTATATTATTATTATTAACTGGCTGAACACAGCACTCGGCATGTTGCTCTCCAACTCGACGCCACACACGTCTCCGGCCATCAATGTGACGCAGACAACTTCTCATCTCACCGTGAACAACCCATTGCTCCACTGCTGTCTGGTCCATCGAACATGAGCTGTGGCCCATAACATACGCGCTCAATTGTCTGTGTCGTAGTTCCAGGGTGGCCTTCTTCACTAGACGTCGGGCACGAAGTCCAGCATTGTGCAAGCGCCTTGTAATCGTCTGCGTCGAAACTCTCTGGCGGTTGGGTTGTCGAAGACCAGGCGGTCATTAACAGGCGTGGTGGAAACACGCGATACTGACCTGAAGATTTGATCAACTTTTGTGACTTTTGAGAAGGGCAGTTTTGTTCATTCATTTGAGCTCATTCAGCCATGAAGTTATGGACATCTTTTATTTTCCAACAACATTTAGGAAACAGTCATAGGATTATTTTTAACTAAGTTTGATTGGTAAAATGTTTTACCAGACGATGTTATGATGAACTGTTGAGAGGGGGACTTACTTTTGTTGAGGTGTTTATATATAAAAATAACACTATTGCACTAGATTAATTGATTGACTTATTGCTTTGCAGTAACAAAGCGCCATTGATTTAGACGATTCAAAGAACCGAGTGACTGATGCATGCTTTCCAACCGGCGATTCAAAGAACGCGGTCGTGTGTGAATGAAATGCTTGGCGGGCGGTGGCAGCTCAGTGTCGCTCTCTCACTGGCAATCTCGGCTGCGATTGGACATTAGTTCTTGGGGGTGGGAAGGGATGTTTTCATAAGACGAATATAGATGTGTGTTTGTTTATGATGTTTGTCAGGCGCAGGCCCTGGATTTCTTTGCTTCACATTGTCGATACTTAAATATTACAACATTATCTCTCTGAAAACACTCCGAAACCTATCGCTACTGCGCAAAATATAACGTTAATCTTGCGAAAATGTCGCGAAATTGTATGTTGATCGTGGATATGAATATGCAATTTAGAAACATGACTGCATTACGTCAGTTGAGGGCGCACTGTCAGATGGCCGGCCTGTTGGTTTTTTTAATCATGATTTTTATGATGATGTAAAATCAGAAATCCCGAAGTGGCTCGTATTGTTTTCCGACGATTCCTGTTAAAACTCATGAGACACAGGCAGCATGTAAACGAAGATGGACTGCCTATTGAGTATTATTAATTCGGAAGTCGGGAAGTATTTTTACAAAGATTGTTTTTATTCAGATTCAATGGTATTCTACGGAGCCCCTAAAGGGACGATTAAAAGTCACCGTGACGAAATAATTAGGTTTTTTTATTTCGTGCACTCAAAATAACTGATTTCGTGAGCTCGAAATGTTTTTGTGTCTACGTAATGACTTCGTGCGCTCGAAAAAAATTTGTTCGTGAGCTCGAAATCATTTCGTGCGCTCGAAATACTTTCTAGCTGGTTCTCGATCTATTCGCTAAGTTTCGCGGTTTGTTTGTCATACAATCCATTATGTTTTTAAGACGTCAACAAGGTGTATCTATGTTACAATTTCACCCAGCTAGCGGGTGCTGCGCAAAGCGCGGCATCCCGCTAGTTGTTTTTATTTCCACCTAATATCGCCCCATGATCCTTTGCAATATAGCACACTTGGGTCAAACGTCCCAACTACATAAAATGTAAACAAAGAACAAAGGTTATATGTCAAAATTAGCATATAAGAGAATCTTGGAAACTCCGGACGTACTGCCACTTGTGCTTGAAAGAACACTCTCCAGATGGAAAGAGTGGGACACGGAGACATTGTCCTTGCAGGTGTGCTTTACAGAAATGTACAATTGCAATTATTGTGGCAAAAGAAAAAGAAAGTACAGCAATGATAAAAGCAGGTCTTGGAGTTGTAAAACCACACTGTTGCCGTATTGTTTGAAATTTCTTCAAAAGGTTTGTCAAAAAACTTGAAGTATATATCTTATATATTTGGTTCGTCCTATATTATATATTTTTGTTTGGTCTTATAATATTTGTTTCGACCCATATATATATATTTGTTTGGTGACATTTTTTGTTTGATCCTCTATATATTTGTTGTAATAATAAAGTCATAAAGGGCGCCTCATACTGAACATTGTTTATTTTACACTGTTTTCAATGGGACTTGAAGTAGGCTAGTGTGCCCACGTTGGCAAAGTTTCCATGTCGTGACAAAAATCACCAGTTAGAGAAATCCACCAATGGGAAGCGTGACATGCAAATTTTAGCCTTTCCCATAATGGGCTGGCTGACATTGCGGGGTAGTGGGGGAATTCCCAGTGTGAGAAATCGCTGGTCCGCTAATAATCTGTTCATTGTTATATGGTTGAATCATAGCTAGAGACCTGGAGGATTTGTTTTTTCTCCAGGTCTGTACGCGGTTATTAGATCCAGTACACGGCATACATTTAACTTTTGCCAGGCATTACTACAGTACAAGTACTACTACCCAAACATTATGTGTTCTTGGGTTCCTGGGCCTGAATTATCCCCATCAATAAATTGTGTGAAGTAAGTTTTCAATCATACTGAGTATTATACTCAGTCATACTCTACTACAGGTGAGTACGTTACGTATACATGTATTTGGCAAGTTCATACTAGCTGCCTGTATTTCACTGAATTTGGATTTTAGATGCAAAACTCTAGCTTTCTTTGTAAACATGTAATGTGTATTGTATTTGTATGTGTATGTACATTATGTGGTGTATTTCACAGCGGCCAGGGTATGGCCCTGCAAGTCACTGTGCTGACGGTAGCAGGCCATACCGTGATCAGTGCACGGATTTAAAAAAATAAAATAATGGAAATCTTTTAGTCTCAAACTATTGCAATCTTTAAAGAGGGTAGTGCTTTTCGGTTAGCAAACTGCTTTCCAAAGGAGCCCTCTAATTATAAGAAACACTGATCACTATACCATTTCATAAATAAATAATTTTAAACAATTTAAAATTTTTAATGGCTGCACCCCCCCCATACACTGACCGTTTAGCTAACCTTTGTATCTCTTCACTTCACTCAAGAATGTGGTATCTTTCGTGTATTTGTGTTTATGTATTCACGGGATATTTGATTTACTAGTTTTATAATTTGTTTTATAATCTATATACATTTGAAAAAGTGACAGTCTTCATTTTAATCACCCATGCCAGAACTGATGCTTTCTGTCAAGCACTCACTTTTTCTTAGATTTTCCCGTACATGGAGTTCATTACAAGAGCATGTCAGAAATGAATTTCTTTAACATTTTAGCAGTTTCAAAACAAGATTAAGGCCGGCTGTTGACAGTCTTGTGTATGTATATTAGGTTGTGTCAGTGGATTTTTACTGTAACATACATATGTACGTGTAAGACTTTTTGTTTTACTGCTTCTTAGCCAGTTCGGGCCGGGATTATTTTAACATCACCGAACCGAGGCGTGGGAATATTTTTTACGAAACTTGATCCGAGGCAGGTTCAGGCCGATAGTACCAGGAAGCACACCCACGCATTTCCGGCCTTGCTCGCTGCTGACAGATATTTCCGGCATTGCTCGTGACGTGTTTATGCGTCATCCGTTTTAAATCTGGGGAAAACTGTGCGTGTATATACGTCCTCCGGCGCAAACTGGTTAATATGATGTGGATTTGTGGGGAATTTTGTATATTGAGCTTTGTTGGGGTGTTAGTTTGTTTGTTTGTTTCTTTCTTTCTTTTAGTTTTTTGGGTTTTTTGTTTTTAGTCTCTCTGTCTAGCTGTCGGGCTGGTATCTGTATGTTTGTGTTGGGGTGTTTGTTTGTTTGTTTGTTTTTCATGCTTGTTGTGTATTCGTGTTTGTGCTTGTGTGTCTGTTTGTTGTTCTTTGTTTTTGTTTGTTATGTGTCTCGTGCTAAATTGTACTAATTGTAGTTGGAGAGCCTCTCGATAAGTTATTATAGTTTTTTTAGGCAATCCTTCAGGCCTACATATGGTACAATATAATGTTTAAGGTTTTGTGTGTCTTAATTGTTTGATAGTTTCTTTTATCTTAATCTTTTTGTGGTTTATCCATTATATTTTCTTGGTGCCTTGTATTGTTTTTTATGTAATTGAATTATTTAATTGTTACATATTTTATTTTGCCTGAGAAATTATCTAATAAATAAATAAATAAATAAATTCTGTCAAGAATGACAGGAGTGTTTTCCAAACCCTGGCCTCGGTTCTGTTGTGGTTTTGGCGCCTTGCTGTATGAATTTAGGTAGGCCATACCGTGATCAGTGCAAAAAAACATCGGATTTATTACATTTTTTCATGGAAATCATTCGGTCTCAAACTCGGCATGCAGGTTCACTTACCATAGCGCATCGAGTGCGGGGCCATAATAATACGGCTACGGCCAGGGGAGCGTTCTGACCGTGCGTCTCCTGTATGGACCATAGATATATGTGGAAGTCGCATGTTCTGATACTGGGGTGTAAGGGTCTAATTTGTCCCCAAATTATGTAGACCATAATTGTTTTTTGACTCTGTCTGTACTTCTATTAAAAAAGAGAAATATACTTTGTTTCAGGGTTGACGTTTGATTGGTCGGTTAATTTAGTGTTGACGTTTGATTGGTCGGTTGATTCAGTGTTAAATTGCCTTTTTGTTAACTCCCTGAAGCTTCTTCAATAAAACAATAAATTAAAAGATCAAAACCTGCAATTTTAACAAACTTGTTTTACCCGGTCCATTTTACAATTAATTTTGTGTGTGTAAATACAGTGTAGTCAGTACCTAGTAGGGCTGGCGATATTTATTTTTGTTCGTAGTTTTTCCCCGCGATATCGCCGATATGACGATGAAATCGGCAAAAAATTAAGGCATGAAAAAAATGTCGCCAAAGCTAATTAGGTACGCTCAAACAGCTTTCAAACACCGACAAAGTTAAACCGCCATGATCGTCCATCAAACACATTGCTGGGTACGTACTTTTTCCCCTCGCGATATCGCCAATATGGCAATAAAATTGGCCTTCAATTTCCCAGATTTCTCTTTTATTAAACGGAGTACCCCTTTATACCACCTGGAACAAAATAGTGTTCCGCAGAGTTTCCTGGCATTCCAGGAGTTCCGGGAGTACGAACGTGTTCTGCAAAATAACATCCAGACACAATTCATGTTACTGCAGGGGCCGGTGTTGCACAAATTCTGGTCTTCTATTAAATCCAGTCTTTTTGTCATTCATCAAGGCCAAAGGCGCATTGGGCACAATGACTGCCGATTTTTCTGTTTTCAGACCTACATGTTTACGTAGATACAAGTTTAAAACACAAGTATATAGGCAAATGCGAGTCAAGAAAAAATCGCGATTTCAAAAACGATATCGGCGATATGCAGATTTTATGAAATGTATTAAAATGTAATACGATTTGTTAGCGAATATCGTATCGTCACGATAAAATCGGCATGTCGTCCAGCGCTAGTACGTAGTACATTTTACAGTGCATGTTTCCCAATCCCTATATGTTTCTATAATTCTATCTCCCGATCCCTAACTTAATGGATTGGGGAATATATAGGGATTTGGGAACATGTATATGGACTATGGAACACTTTGGATGAAGCCGTCAGCCCGGTTCATAGTCGTCATAATAGTGATCAGCATTTCAATACTGTTTTTTGTTTACACTAATAAGTTGATGACAATTACTAGGTGGATGTACGTTTTGCCATTCATCAATCTTGCGTCATGAAAGCTTATGTGCAATCACAAAAGTTCCCCTCCGGGAGTACATGTATATTGTCCAATCAGCCAACAATGAATTTAAATTTCAAACAAAACGCAAATTCCTTTTTCCAACTTCAAGATGATCGCGTTGGCTGTTAGTATGTCTTTATTCTTGTTGCACTTTATTCTTAGTTTTATCTGCTGTATATATTTCATGTAATATAGGTGTTGTGGAATCGAGTGAAAAAGAAGACAAATGGCACAACAAGTGGAGTCCGCTGTGCTGAGCAAGATTAGCCGCTCGCATCTTGAGTGTAACATCTGCCATGAGAGGTACCAGACACCAAAGCTACTAAGCTGTCTCCATAGTTTCTGCGAGAAATGCCTCGTGGCGTACAAGGAATCGGTGATTAAGTCTTCAGAAATAATGCCGTGCCCAGTCTGTAGGAAGGAGACCATGCTGTCTTCAGATGGTGTCCCTGGCTTAAGAACCAACTTTCACCTCATGGGGATGGTAGAGGATTTCACACTCCAAGAGAAACTGACGCAGCGGAAGGGTTTGCAACTGCTTTGCGAGCTGTGTCGGAATCAATCGGAGGCAGGGTTCAGATGCATGGATTGTCCATTCTTCTTGTGTGTCGACTGTCGCGAGGCCCACCGTCGAATTGCTGCCACTACCCACCACGAGATATTGACACTTGATACCTTAAGGTCTGGTAGCGCGAGTCTAAGGCCAAAGGTAAAGGATGACCCACCTTGCGAGAAGCACCGAGGTGAAAAGAAGAGGTTCTATTGCGAAACCTGTCAGGAACTGATCTGCAGAGACTGCACCGTGGTTAACCATCGCGAATCAGAGCACAAGTTTACGACTGTGGAGAAGGCCGCTTCCCCCTTCAGGAAAGTTACCCAGACGCTGATCGTCAAAATCGAAGAAAGCTTTACGAAGCACAAGGAGACCCAACTCGAGATGGCCAAAATGGCCTCTCAGTTAGATAAAGCTGGTTCCCTGAGTCACCAACTTGTGATCGATCAGGCAAACAAAGAAGGAAGCAAGATTGCCAAACGCGAATCCAACATCCGGAAAGACCTCTCCCGGCGCAAAAAGCTTCGACTGAAAACAATGCAAAACAGCGGGCTTATTTTCAACACGCCGCGAGTCCAGAAATCAAAGTCGGCTGACTCACCATCCTTGGCAGAGGATATGAACATGCAGAAATACTCCAAAAGCTTGGAAGACAAGTTTGTTCAAGTGGATAAGGCACTCGCTACCCTCGGACAGAATGTGGACACGCTGATCAAAACTGATCAAAACATGCACTCGGTGATTGACAGCTTAAATGAAGAAGCTCTGGAGGACGCCAACGATGATAGATTCAACGTTGCTGCCAGTAAAGAAAAGCTGTTATCGTACATTCAAAGCACACACGACTTGAGAAAACAAATTATCAAAGAAATAACAAAGCGCAGACACATCGCCTGCGTCATGCGTTGGATGCGGCCAGTGACGTCGTCAAGTCTGCCTCTGACGTCGACTTCCTCAACCTTCACTCGGTGATTGACAGCGACTTGCAAAACCTTCTCGAGGAGAGTCTACCTAACCTTCACCCTGGCTTTCCTAAGATTGAGTTCAAGAGTTGCGGTGATACTGGACTGGGAGAAGTGGTTGTTGGTGCTACATGGAAGTGGGAGAAAAACATTTTTTCAAAGTCTAGAATGAAGGGCATCTGTGCGCTATCAGGCAGTAAGGTACTGCTAGGGAAAAAAGCCAGGCCCTATGTTTGCGACACGACCACCTCATCACAAACTGGACAAAGCGGATCAGGTATAGGCCCAATGGGTTTATTTCTACTTTGGTAGCACAGATTGAATATGCTGCAAATCAATGATGATAGATTTAACTTGTTTAAGTACATGTAGCAACAGAATCGAATCCCAAACCGAGTCTTTCTTTCATCTAAAAAGTGAAATCTAAGAGGCATGAGAAGAACATAAAACGCACTGCATGTGCGAGCGTGCCCCTATAACAATGAACGCACTTGATTACTCTGCCAAATGTAAATATACAGGGTGACAACAAAACCCTTTCACCCCCCCCCCCCCCCCCCCCCAAAAAAAAAAAAAAAAAAAAGTTATATAAAGTCTTTCTGCAAGATAAATGATACCAAGATAGGGTCCGGAGCCAAAACTACCGAACCACATCAGGTTTTCTTGGTATCATTTTCTTCTAAAGAGATTCTCCATCCACTGATATAGGCAGTAGGGGGTTTTGACGGGCCGGCAGTTTCAAAGTTAAACGATATTTGTGCCATCCAGTGAGGCACACAAAACCGTACGCTGTGACCTCCACAGTGCCATAGCAACCATAAGGAAGAAACTTGAATCCTGGTCTGTTTGTCTATAAATTTGGATCTGTTAAACGATCATTGATTTTTGTTTAAAACATTGTTATTTACAGGGGAAAAAAATGCCCCGTTTACTGATGGTTCTTTCGTCTCAATGGATTCTTCCTACGTTCACGTCAACGATCTCAATGGCTCTTCGCCTAAGTCTCATTTTAGTCTGTCGAGCACCATCAAACTGGATGGCTCTGACATTACCCTTGGCCAGCCTACTAGCATTGCACACTACAAGGATCAGCTGCTCGTCATTGGGTACACTAGCTGGGAAGGAGTCTTGGTACACGACTCGACAGATGGCAAGATCATCTGCCAAATACCACTCAGCTTTAATCCAGACTTCCTGACTTCTACCAGCCATGGGCGAATTCTGGTTGGTGCAAGGAACCCGGCCGCCATTGAGGGGATTGACACCAGGGGTGGTGCTGTTTTTACCATAAATCCAACCGTAGAGGACGTCCCTAAAGGTAAGCAGGTAAGTTGTGTCGGTATGTGTCGTGATAAACACGATACCATCTACACGACATTGTCAGTTTCTGGCACGTCTATGGTCCATGTTCACCAGTACAGCCCGTATGGCAACTTCCTAGGTTGTACAATCGTGGATGTTGCATCTCCCCTGTGTGGTATAGCTGTCACTGAAGAGGATCGGTTGGTACTTGCTGAAACGTATAAATTACAGGTGTACAAAGCAAATGAGTAGTATGTGTATGAGAGTTAATTAAAGGTGAAACTGCAGTGCATCCTACCTAATTTTTATTCACATTTAAAACCGAGTCTCAACACTGTACAGCAAATGAGTTCTGCGCTTTATTTGGGACAAATTTAACCATTTTCCAATTTGACTTCTTGATATACCGGTAGATACGTACGGAGAACGATTCTTAAAGGAGAAACAACATTTTTTTCTGAGAAAAACGATTTGAGATTATCTTTGTTCGTCCAGAAATCTTAATTGAAAATTGTTGATTTTTGTTTTTAATTTAATTCTAATCCATAAAGCTTATGTTTCTCTATAATTATAAATTATTCATTATATAATCCTTTATAATAATATAATATACTCGGCGCGCAAACAAAAACACCAATTCAGTGGGTGGAGAAATATTTTAACAGGAATAAAAGTGAGAATGCATAGCACTTTAGGGACTTTCTCCGTAGCCTTGTGCTCAAATAAAAACTCTAATCACATTTCTAAATATTCTTTTCCACCCCAAACTTGTCAATACCGGGTACTATTCTTGACTTGGTTTGAGAAATGTTATGAAGACACTAGTGTCTCCCTGATGTTTTCCAAATACATAAAAATGTCCCCTAAGACACATCGTTGATGTAATTCAAATAAGATCCCAAAACCTTAGTTTGTCAAAACAAGTGCGTTTTTTGTTATTACATGTATATATGTAATTTTTCTAACAGTTTAGCGGATGCCATGAATTTAAATATTCCCTTTACAGCCTATTGTACAAACAGGCTCCAATTACATTTAAAAAGCGAGTTTAGCACAAAGGCTGTAAATATGCAGGCCTGGCTGTTCCAGTCAGAGTTCCCATGGTTAGTTTGCCCATTTTTTCAATGAATATAATGTCTGTCCTTGTGAAATGTGTTGTTTGAATGGATCTATACAAATGCAGCTGCCTGTCAGTCTGTCAGACTGAATGGTATTAGCTAGTTCAACACCAGCCAAGTTTGAAGTCTCATTTCAAGTTTAAAGGGATAGGCCCATATACTTTTGTTTTCTTCTTCAATACTTTGCACCTTTGAGAAAGTAAAGCCACATTAACTGTGGAGCAAGACTAGACTGGTGCATGTCCAACTGTTTTAAAAGACCTGACTAATAGGAAGGCGTTGTACATGAATGTATGATTTCCCTGGTATTTAACCCCCAAAATAATATAACTATATAGACAATGCGAATCAACTCTGTATGAATAAGTTCATAGTTCAATATAAAGCGAAAATGAAAATTGCTCTATCGTTTCTGAAGAAAGAACCACAAATTGTTCTAGACGTTTTTAATTAAGATCCAAAAACTGGGTTTTTTATGTTATTTTCCCTATAGGCTAAACAGTTTAGCAGATGCCATGAATTTAAACATTTCCTTTACAGCCTATTGTATAAAAAGGCTCCAACATTTAAAAAAAAGGAGTTTAGCACAATGGCTGTAAATTCACTGAACAGTGTGTGTAATCTAAATTTGGCTTTGATCCTTCCGATGTAACAAAGGAGGGAATTATTCCATGCGCTTATAAATGTATAAAATCTACGTATTTTGTATTATGAAAAGGTTGTTCAAAAACATTTTAACAGGTGGAGAATTATAATTGTATTCCTATATTTGTATTGAAAGGAATTTATAACTTTTTGGTTTTGTTTAGCTAAAATACTTTCGGAAGATATGCGTTATTTTGGCTTTATTTTGAAATTGTCTTAATCAAGAATTGGTGTTATAGTTGGAATGAGCGTTAAAAGTAGAGTATCATTATTAATCAAAATAAGTTTACGCTATTGTTGTTATGCATAAGGGTAGCTATACCTGCTAAAAAAGCTTTTCGCTTTTTAAAATGTTAAATTCAATAGACATTATATAGTATCCCATATTGCATTCGCCAATAGATCATATTCAATAATATAAGTATACAACTAATAGTAAACAAAATGGAGGTAATTAGCAGAAGTAATACTTCGAAGTGATCTTTATCTTTATTAAAATTAAGGTTAAAGATAGAGTAAAACCATTGTGCATTTTTTTCGTTTGGACAACAAAAAGCGCTCACAATATAAAGACGCGTACTTTAAAACTATATCCTGATGATTTATCTCTGTGACTGCTGCATAATTCCGAGTAAAACGATATTCAAAGATCTTAATTTCAATTCAAAACTTGCTGAATCATATTTAAATTGCGCATGAAATAGGTTGACGTTTCTTGTTCAGTCTATTTATTACACGCGCGTAAAAACGCATGCAGTGCCCATGTTTTATTAGTTTTATGTGCATACAGTTTAAATTAAGGTCTTTGCAGGGCCGAACTGCGCTACGTACAACAGTCACGTATCCACATAATAAAAAAAGTGCCCCTTTCACCACTCCACAAGTTAACTGAGGCATTAAATCGTGCACAATATACTTGTAGGCATATTCAGCTGTATAAGTTGAGGTAGAAATATGCAGGCCTGGCTGTTCCAGTCAGAGTCTCCATGTTTAGTTTGCCCATTTTTTTCAATGAATACAATGTTCGTCCTTGTGACATTTGTTGTTTGAATGGATCTATACAAATGCAGATGCCTGTCAGTCAGACTGAATGATATTAACTGGTTCACCACCAGCCAAGTTTGAAGTCTCATTTAAATTTTAAAGGGATAGGCCTATATACTTTTGTTTTCTTCTTTAATACTTTGCACCTTTGAGAAAGTAAAGCCACATTAACTGTGGAGCAAGACTAGACTGGTGCATGTCCAACTGTTTAAAAAGACCTGACCAATATGAAAGCGTTGGACATGAATGTATGATTTTCCTGGTATTCAACCCCAGAAATAATATAAAAATAGACAATGACTTGTGTGAATCAACGATTTATGTGAATCAACGACTTATGTGAAATGTATTCTGTATGAATAAGTTCATAGTTCGATATAAAGTGAAAATGAAAATTGCTCTATCGTTTCTGAAGAAAGAACCACAAATTGTTCTTGACATTTTTAATTAAAATCCGAAAACTTTAGTTTGTCAACAAAAGTGGGGTTTTTGTATGTCATTTTCCCTATAGGCTAAACAGTTCAGCAGATGCCATGAATTTAAACATTTCTGTTACAGCCTTTTGTATAAACAGGCTCCAACATTTAAAGATGGAGCCTGTATAAGGATTTGCCATGTACGTACAAACAATGTGTGTAATCCAAATTTGGCTTTAATCCTTCCGATGTAACAAAGGAGGGAATGATTTCATGCGCTTATAAATGTATAAAATCTACCTATTTTTTATTATGAAAAGGTTGTTCAAAAACATGTTAACACGTGGAGAATTATAATTGTATTCCTATATTTGTAGTGAAAGGAATTTATAACTTTTTGGTTTGGTTTAGCTAAAACACTTTCGGAAGATATGCGTTATTTTGGCTTGATTTTGAAATTGTGTTAATCAAGAATTGGTGTTATAGTTGGAATGAGCGTTAAAAGTAGAGTATCATTATTAATCAAAATAAGTATACGCTATTGTTGTTATGCATATGTAGGGGTGTGTAATTTTATTTATCGCCTTATTGG
Source organism: Crossaster papposus (assembly GCA_037893245.1). NCBI lineage: Eukaryota > Metazoa > Echinodermata > Asteroidea > Velatida > Solasteridae > Crossaster > Crossaster papposus. The sequence continues at coordinate 15,644 of JBAIAA010000088.1, read as the reverse complement.
CCAGAGGGCGCCCTTGCGTCTTACTGTGTTGCAGCGGTCCTTTTCCAAATGAGCTGGAACAGACTAGGCCTCGACCTGGATGGCTCTCGGGGTCTTTCCGGGGTTTTCCCCGTACACATCTGTATAAGTTGTATTCGTCGCTGTTGCATGTTGGTTGACTTTGTGTCCCATGGATCTCAGTCTCGTAATAAACCAGTAGATTTTGGGGATACACCGGTGTCTCAAGACTCTTCGTTTCTTCTTGCCCGGAACCCGGGATCACTTCCCCTCCTCGGAGTTGATAACGAGACTCCACCCAACCCCTGCCCCTCGCGGAGGTTACTACAAGTGGCGTCGTAGACAGGATAGAGAAGATTCAAGAATATATAGGGTTATATTTGTTGACTACATGTAAATTGTTTTCCTTGTAATTTTATGTGGACCCCCAACACATTGAGAAGTGTGGTAAATAAGACACATTGTTTTGTTGTCAGACATCATTGACTGTATAACATAAATAAGGTGTATTTTATTGCCATAAGTCGGATTCAAATTTTATTGGAAAACCCCGGTGTAGGTGTAGCAGTGTACTGAGTTAGTAATGTAAACAGAATCCCTGGAAAATTGTAAGGGTTTTGGTGATTGTTGGAAAGCTGAGCTGGGTTGCAGTTTTAATAAGAAGAAAATAATGTGCCTGTAAATGGAAAGTTGATGCTCTTTTTTCGCAATTGTGCACTTAAAGCGTGCGTACTCGTGGTTGTAAGAACACACACAAAAAGAGAAATATGTTGTTGTAATTGTGACTTGGCAAGGGTAAGGGTGTTTGTTTAAAGCGCTGGGGTGTCTTGAAACAGTTTCCGGGCTCGGGTATTGACCTTTCTGGCGTTTGAAATTTTTCCAATTTTGCGCGGTAACAGTATACAGTTATGGCCTTACCAGAAGCTTTGGGTGAAGTAATCACAAGGTCTAACGAGGCCTTAGCACAGACGTTGGCGAATGCTTTTGGAAATTTGAAAATCACACCAACCCCAAAGGTTAGTCTGGTGAAGTTCTGTGGGCCCCCTCGCAAGCCTGGGGATTTGACCATAAACGAATGGCTTGAGGAATTTGACCGTTATTCGCGGCAGTTAGGGCTCGAGGGTGATAGACAAGTTGGGGAATTTGTGGACCACTTGGGCGGAATAGCAAAAGAGGAAATACTATGCGCGCCCCAGGATGAAAGGGACACCCTACCCAAGGTAATCACCCTCCTGAGTAACAGATTTGGCACCTCCGAAAGCGTGTCCTCGCTGACTAGTGCACTGTATGCGCGGAAACAATTACCGGAAGAGTCACTGGCAGATTTTAGCCGGGTTATAATGCGGTTTCATGATCGTATGGAGCAGGCGGCTGAAGGCCCGGAACGTGATGCCTTGCGCCTGATGCGAGGCCGTGTGCTTAAGGAGCAATTTGTAAATGGCGCAAGAGACATGAGTGCGCGGAGAGAGTTGCGGCGATTGTTGGTTGAAAAACCCGAGTTGTCGTTCTTTAAGCTCAGGGAGCATGTACTTGCTGTACTGCCAGATCAGGAAGAGGCTGCGCGTAAGAACAAAATTAGGGAGGTAGCAGACATGCGTGACCCTGAACAGGTCAACGTTCAGGTTGCTTCGAATTCAAGCATGACAGATGACATTTTGACCCAACTTGTAGCGTCGAACAAGTTGGTTGTTCAAAAGTTAGATGTACTTGGGCAGCAGCAAGCTGCAACTACTGCCCAGTTGGCACAGTTAACCTCAGTTTTGAGCGAAAAGTTGGACAAGGCGCTAGCGCCTAGAAGTTATGACCGATCTGCGGTTATCTGTCATAACTGTAAGAGGCCGGGCCACTATGCAAAACAGTGTAGGGATAGGGAGCCATACAAGACACATGCGGCCAAAACGGAACAGAATGTTTCGGGAAACGCCCCACCTTCGTCGTAGTGGGCGAGATGACGGAGGTGCAGGCTGCGCCTATGGTTGGGGTTGCAAGCAATCTGTCAGGTGCTGACATGAGCCTAGAGAAGGGGGTGGGGGCTGTCGATAATTTGCGTGATAAATTGATTGCGGCAAGCCCCACAGCGGAGGTTGAAATAGGTGGGGTAACAGCCAACTGTATCCTAGACACAGGGGCTGAGACATCACTAATTTGTTTCCCCTTTTATCAGAAGTACTTGGCAGCTAAGTTAGGTAAATTGGGCGCAGTCGGAAATTTGGTGAGAATTGTAGGGGCCAACGATCTTGAGATTCCAATTCATGGATATTTGAGTACGGACATAGTTGTTCTTGGCAAGAAAATTAAGGCCCATTTTCTAGTTCGCTCGACACAGTCAAGTGAAAAGCTAGATAGACGGGAGGAGTTCCCAATTATAATTGGTTGTAATATTCTGAGAGCATTGTCTGCTCTGAAGACGAAGCCATCTGGACTGCATGGGAGTGAGTGGGAGACAGCTTTTCAGTGGGTTGACGCACAGCAGTCACGTGGTAAGGAGAGAAGGGACACCGTAGCACAAAGAACTGTGGGTGAAGTGCACGCACTGCAGACGGAGGTCATCCCCCCTTGTACAGCTATGTTAGTAAGCTGTAAGGTGGATGCTAAGGTAGTGATACCACGAGGAAGTTGTGTCGTAGTGGAGGGGTGTCCCGCATCACCTCTCAGCTCAGATGACGGGATTTTCCCTGGTATTCAAAACTGGAGTATAGTCGAGGGAATACAAGCTGGGCCCTCGATGGATGTACTGGTGTGCAATCGTGGGGGCCAACCGGTTACGGTGCCGGCGGGTGTGAAGTTGGCGGTTGTCAGAGAGGCTGACATGTTGGAGGAAGTTAGCCTTCAACTTGTGCAGGGGGATATTAGGGTATCCGTGGATGAGGTGATTCTTGAGAAAGGGAGTATAGAGGACACTCCGGGCTCTCATATGTTAAATTGTCCTGCAGCTGTTGATCAGAACCCCAACGGGGTGTGTAAAGATCAATCAGAGGCTGTGCAGGAGAGTTTCACCTTACCAGATGGAACGGAGTACCAGCTGCCCCCAGGTCTAAGTCTCAAAGGATTGAACCCCAGTGAAGCCACCCGAGTAGCGGCATTGATTCAGAAATATGACGCGGCGTTTTCCAAGGGATCATGGGATGTTGGGAAGTGTGACCTCATCCCCCACGAAATACACCTCGTTGATGGGAAGCCAGTGAGCTTGCCATATAGGCGGATCGCACCACATCTTATGCCAGAGGTCCAGCGAATGCTCCAAGAGTTACTCGACAAGGGGGTCATACGAAGATCCACTAGCCCGTATGCTAGCCCCGTGGTGTTAGTTCGCAAGCGGGATGGGTCTATTCGCTTGTGCATAGACTATAGGAAACTGAATGGGTTGACAGTGAAAGACGCCTTCCCCCTTCCAAGGATTGAGGAGACATTGGAGGCCTTAGGCGGTGCCCGTTACTTCTCCTCTTTGGATCTGTCCCATGGATATTATCAAGTGGCAATGCACGAGGAATCGATAGAGAAGACGGCTTTTCGAGTCCCCTGGGGTTTGTTTGAGTTTACGAGGTTACCCATGGGACTTAGTAATAGTCCTGGAACCTTCCAGAGGACCATGGAGCGTATTTTTGGGGACCTTAATCTGTCGCAGGTTGTACTCTACCTCGACGATATATTGGTGCACTCGAAGGACTTTGAGGAGCATTTGACGACGTTGGGTGTGGTTTTCGACCGATTGGTACAAAATGGCCTCAAGTTGAAGGGTGCAAAGTGTGACCTGTTTAGGAGGCAGGTGAAATATCTAGGACATGTTGTGTCAGAGTCGGGGGTATCAGTGAACAGTGATAAGATAGACAAGATCGCTAGGTGGCCCACACCAAAAAGCAGGGAGGAGTTGCGCTCTTTCTTAGGTCTGGCGGCTTAGTACCGCCGTTTTATTGCCGGCTTTGCGGCTATTGCTGCACCCCTACATAGCCTGACGGCCAAAGCAAGCGAAAAAGCAGGGAACCATACGAAGGGCTTTCACTGGTCCAAGGAAGCAGACGAAGCGTTCGAGAAGCTTAAGGCTAAATTATGTTGCACTCCCGTGTTGGCCTACCCACGTTTCGATAGAGAGTTCATAGTTGAAGTTGACGCATCACTCAGAGGTCTAGGTGCCTGTTTGGCTCAAGTCGGGGATGATGGAGCTGTACACCCGATTGTCTTTGCAAGTCGCGGGTTGCGCGGTGCAGAAAAGTGCTACAGTGACCTATCAAGCTTCAAGCTTGAATTGCTGGCTCTTAAGTGGGCCGTCTCAGAGAAACTCCGGGATTATCTGCTAGGAGCCCGTTTCACCGTGTATACAGATAACAATCCCCTTGCCCATCTCCAGAATGCTAAGTTAGGGGCAACAGAGCAAAGGTGGGTTGCGCAACTGGCTCCATTCGACATGCAGGTGAAGTTTCGAAGTGGGCGGACCAACAAATGCGCAGATGCGCTCAGTCGGTGTCCTTTGAATTTAGAGTCTGCTGATACGGTTAGAGTTATGCAGGATATAGTCATGTGTACGTCTGTCCCAGTCGAAGTGCGCCGTGCATTACAGACCAATAGCCAAACGGACGGGTCCAGTGATCATGACCCCACTGATGGTGATCAAGGGTACCAAGCTTCAGCGGTGCTGCCCTCGTATTCATGCAGTGAACTTGCTTTAATGCAAAAGGCAGACGAGCAGCTGCGAGTGGTTTGGAGGCGATGGTCAAATGGATGGAGACCGGGTCAAACCGAAGACTGTCTACCAGTACCAGGTGTGAATGGATGGACGAAGGAGTGGTCTTCAATCGTGGAGAGAAATGGAGTTCTTTATAGAACCTACAAGGATTCAGCTCTGGGTGATGTCTTCCAGATCTTCACTCCAAAATGCTTGAGGGGTAGTATGCTGGAAGCTGTTCATGACAATTGGGGGCACCAAGGCATCAATAGGACCCTTGCCCTGTTGAGGTTAAGGTGTTTTTGGCCAGGCATGTCGGGCCATGTCCGCGAGCATATTCAGAAGTGTTTGCGATGTGTTGTCTCCAAGGCACCAACCCCGACTATACGGCCACCTATGCGACACCTGTTGGCATTCCGACCAATGGAACGCCTGGCCATCGACTTTTTGAAGCTTGATAGGGGCCGTGGGGGGTTCGAGGACGTGTTGATCATGACAGATGCGTTTACGAAGTATGCATTAGCGGTTCCCTGTAGGAACCAAACCGCACCTGTTGTTGCTCGAGCCCTTGTGGGGAACTGGATAAGTCACTACGGAGTGCCCCTTCAGGTCCATTCCGACCAGGGTCGGAATTTTGAGGGCAATCTGGTTAGGGAACTCTGTAAACTGTACGGGATTCGAAAAACTCGGACAAGCCCATACCACGCCCAGGGTAACGGGCAGACAGAGAGGTTCAATAGAACCGTCTGCTCCCTAATCAGATCCCTGGATGGGAGGGACCGGAGGAGGTGGCCCGAACTCCTTCCCCACCTTGTGCATATGTACAACACCACCCCACATAGTGTGACAGGGGTTGCTCCATGGACCCTTCTCTTTGGACGGGAGCCAATCATCCCGATAGACCATTTAGTCGGCAATGTGCAGCATGACCTGAATGAGGAGTATGTGCAACGGCAAGCTGAGCTGTTGAAGCAGGCCTATAAGGTTGCAAAAGACCGCCTGATTGGCGCGGCTGAGGCTAACAAGCGGTACTACGATGCCAAGTGTAAGCCTATCCAGAAACTACAAGTAGGCAGCAGAGTTTTGGTCAAAAATTGTGCATTTAAAGGCAGGCATAAATTAAGTGACCAGTTTGATGAGACACCACATGTTGTGGTCAGATGCAACCCAGAGCAGGATGTGGTGACCATTCGACCGGTTTTGGGGGGTAGCGAGAGAGTAGTCAACCGAAAGCTGCTGATCCTCGACCCTCGAGAGGCAGACCTATGCACGGAAGGTGAAGTGGAGATTTGGCGTGACTTACCTTGTGCAGGATTTTCAGAGGAATCTGATGATGAGTCCAGTGACTCACATTCTTCAGAGGAGGAATTTGTGGTTGTACAAGTTCCCAGTGACCAGACTCCTATAACCGTGACGGATGGTGGTAGCAAGACCCCAGCCGAGGCCGTCCCTCCTTTGAGTGATGGACCTAGCGCACTGACAGGGGCGCATGAAGGCCTGAGGCGTTCTGAGCGGCTAAGAGCTAAGAATCGATTCGGGCGCGGGCATTCCGCTATAACCTAATTCAGCAGTCTGTGAAGTGTTGGAGGATTGCCTGTGCAATGTACGGGATACTTGGTGTACTCACCACCTCCATGATGAGACCTAATTAGGGACGTAACTATGTTTTATAAACCCTGACGTGTTTCATATGTTTTGGTATTAATGGCTCTGTGGGACTTAACATGTTTATTTTGTACGTTGCAGGACAGAGAAAATATCCCTCCCCGTCCATCCGAGGTGTCGTGCGCAGTTTTGCATCAGCTCACTAGTCAAGCGAGTTTATTTTGTACAGGCATGGCGGAGAAACAAGTGGTTTACATATACGGCCATTCGTTCGTAGCAAGGCTTGCCAGGGAGGCACGCTCACACCGCGTGTCACTAAATGACTTAATGGGTATCACCGAAGGGTACACGGTATTAGTGGAGGGGCACCCAGGGTTAACATATGATAGGGTTCTCGAGACACCCCAACGTTACTTGAGAAAGATGGTGGCTTTGGATCGAATCGATCTGTTATGCATCGACCTGGGAACAAACGATCTTTGTGCCGAAAACGCAACCCCCAGGGTAGTGGTTGAGAGAGCTTTGAGGTTCTTGGACACGCTTGCGGTGCACGGTATCCAGCCGAGGCGCATTGTGCTATTTTCCGTGATCCAAAGGTCGGCGTTGCGCAGGCCGAACCAGGTCTCACTACAAACGTTGAATCACCGAGTCAGGCGCTTTAATATGATGCTCGGCACGGAGCTGGCTGGAAGGGCACCTCGGGTATGTCTGGTATCTCAGAGGAGAGTGAATCTTCCCAGGTACATGATCGATGGGTGCCACCTTAATGCAGAAGGAATGGCCAGATATATTCGCCAGATTAGAGAGGTGGTCATGCGTTATTGTTCGCGTTAAGACATATGTATATATGTATTTTTCAGGGGGGCGAGCACTGTGCCTTGCTCCCAGCTGGGAGATTTGTAATCAGTGCCTGCCGCTCTAACATGACCCGTTCATCACATTGTTGATTCAGTGTTTCATTGTTAAATTTAACCGGCTTCATGCTGGCATTTTGTATGAGTGTATGCAATTTACATATTGACGTATTCACAAAGGTTAGTGTTCTCTTGTTATGCGTTTACACCCGAGTTGTTTAATGGTAAAGTGCATTGTGTGATCACCGAGAATTTAATGTAGACGGTTTAATCATTTTGTAAATAAGGGTATGATGATGAAGGGTGCACATGATAGGAACATGGTATTTTCAGTGGGATCATCCGAGGTCGTATGACTTTAAAGCAGGGAACATGTAGGGGTGTGTAATTTTATTTATCGCCTTATTGGCCAGAGGGCGCCCTTGCGTCTTACTGTGTTGCAGCGGTCCTTTTCCAAATGAGCTGGAACAGACTAGGCCTCGACCTGGATGGCTCTCGGGGTCTTTCCGGGGTTTTCCCCGTACACATCTGTATAAGTTGTATTCGCCGCTGTTGCATGTTGGTTGACTTTGTGTCCCATGGATCTCAGTCTCGTAATAAACCAGTAGATTTTGGGGATACACCGGTGTCTCAAGACTCTTCGTTTCTTCTTGCCCGGAACCCGGGATCACTTCCCCTCCTCGGAGTTGATAACGAGACTCCACCCAACCCCTGCCCCTCGCGGAGGTTACTACACATAAGTGTAGCTATACCTGCTAAAACAGCTTTTCGCTTTTTAAAATGTTAAATTCAATAGACATTATATAGTATCCCATATTGCATTCGCTAATAGATCATATTCAATAATATAAGTATACAACTAATAGTAAACAAAATGGAGGTAATTAGCAGAAGTAATACTTCGAAGTGATCTTTATCTTTAGTAAATTAAGGTTAAAGATAGAGTAAACCATTGTGCATTTATTTTCGTTTGGACAACAAAAAGCGCTCACAATATAAAGACGCGTACTTGAAAACTAACCTGATGATTTATCTCCGTGACTGCTTCATAATTCCGAGTAAAACGATATTCAAAGATCTTGATTTCAATTCAAAACTTGCTGAATCATATTTAAATTGCGCATGAAATTTGCAAATTTCAATTAGTTATTGGTTCAAAATCTAAATCTTTGAATATTATTTTCTCAGAATTTGCAGTATTCACAGAGCTAAAACTTCGTCAGGTTAGTTGTCAAGCATCATTTTTTAGATTTTGAGAATTTTTCCTGATTCAAACGATAAAAATACACAACTGACAAATGATGTGCTATAACTTTAAGCTTGCGCACACTTGAAGATTTCTATTGTTACGTCACCGATTTTGATTCAGGCAACTTTTCCTCTGTGGTTACGCCACCCTGAGCCACGCAGCGCCTTTACGCGCTTTTCACTAATAGCGTTCAAACCCCTGCGGCATTCGGCCTGGGCCCAATTTCTTGGCTCTGCTTACCGTTAGCGAAAAATTCCTGCTTACTATAGCAGAACATTCGGTGCTTACGGTAAACGTATTTCATGCGTTAGCCAGGAATTTTGGTCTCTGAGCATGCGTACATCCCGTAACTAAGGATTCTGTGCTTACAGGGTTAGCGCAAAATGGTGACCGTAAGCACGGAATTTTGTGGTTAGCAGAGCCAAGAAATTGGGCCCAGATCCGTGGTTATTAGTGCAAAAAATCATGCGCCCAATCAGAGCCTCCGTTACAAACAGACCAAGGCCATTTTCCAAACCCTGGCTTTGGATCCGTCTCCGGCTACAGCCTATTGCTAAACTGTATGAATGAAGCCTGAGACGAAGACAAAGCTGGGGTTCGAAAAACAGCCAACGGCATGTGAACCAACGCGATTCGCTTGGACATCTGAGGGGTTCTCACAAACGTTCATCCTCCCACGTAAACATTTTTATTTAATCGGAAAAATTATAAAAATTAACGTATAGAACGTGAACTAAAGCTTTGCTATTATATATTATACAGAATAAGAAACATAAAAGACTGAAAAACTACGTAAACGCCAATAAAATTTAAAATAAAGGTAGAAATTGTCCTTTTACCAGGGCTGGTCGTTCATATCATTTAATGACAATTCAAGCGTCCAATGTCCAAGTGAATGGACCAATAGAAATGCGCGTTTGTTTGCATGCCTTTGGCTGTATTTTAAACCCCAGCTTTGTCTTCGTCTCAGGCTTCATTCATACAGTTTAGCAATAGGCTGTAGCCAGGACGGATCCAAAGCCAGGGTTTGGGAAATGGCCTTGGTCTGTTTGTCACGGAGGCTCTGATTTGCGCGCATGATATTTTGCGCTAATAACCACGGATATGGCCGAAATTACCGCAGGGGTTTGAGCGCTATGTTAGAAAGCGCGTAAAAGCGCTGCGTGGCTCAGGATGTGGTTACCCATGTTTTTCTTGTGCTTACTGTTAACAGTCTTTTTGAAATGACATGTATTTATCCCGAACAAATTATTTTATATAACAAAATTCGCGATCGGCGTCCGCTGTTTTTTGTGCTTTTCTTGGCATTGATGATTGTAAAACTTTGAACATGTCAGTTAAAGGTCGTATACAGCATTGGTAATTGCTAAAATTATCATGAATGGGTGGATTCGAGGGTTGTATATTATAGTAAATGTTTAACTGACATGTCCAAAGTTTTACAATCATGGAAGCTGAGAAAGACAAGAAAAACGCCATTGTTTTTTATTCGGTGTCGGGCAGTTATTCTTATGTTGTTCTTGTTTTTATGCGATCGCGAATTAATAAAAATATAATTAAAAATGTTGGAACAATTACAGGATATCTAGCGGGACAATTTACCTGGATGCCTAGAATCCTTTATTATGATACGAAAGATACTTCTTAATAATTCGGTATATAGTAAATATTTCGATATCTGCAAATGGTATATCCTACCTTTAAACGATATTTACTAAAAAATACAAACCCCCAAATCCACACATTCATGATAATTCAAGCAATAACCAATGGTTTATTCTACCTTTAATTAAGCATTGATATGAAAATAGGCCCAGACTGTTATTTTGGTGGTGTTTTTTTGCTGTTTTCTCTCTGTGGTTTCCTTTTATATTGCGGCTCAAAAAATAAGAGGTTCCAATGACTTATGACGTTGAATAAACCAAGTGACAAGAACCAAATCCATGATTTAGTTCACTCAATTTATTTTAAGGTTTTATATATAATTTCAAGTGATATAAAACAGTAATCCATTAAAAAAGCATTTAAGTTAAATGTTATATTTTGAAGATTGATGGTAATGATGTAAGTTGTTCATTTGTCATAAGTACAAAGGAGTCTAGATTTTGTTTTGTAACGCAACTCATAATATTTGCGACTTTATTACATTTCAGGCTGTCAATCATGTTTGGTATAAATCGTTCTTCTTTGAACGTAATCGGCTTGTGGCCTTCGGTAGAAGGAGTTGGCATAGTAACCAGAGACTTACCTCTCAATCTCATTAGACTCACTGGAACTAAATCAATATTGTGGACAGTTCGTGTTGTCATTTGTAAAGCTTGAATAATTGTAAAGACTCTTCTTAATAGGCAACTTTATCTCTGACCTAATTTCTCATTAGAGCTTTGAGAATGGAATCAATCAGCGTGAAATTGTTATCAACGCATATGCAATCTCTCGATTGTCCGTGCCTTCAGCGCTTAACGTTTATCCAGAATCTTACAGACCGATGAGGTAACCAGCTTACGATAAAACATCAGCCAATCAAAGGCTACGGTTTGTAACTGCAGAAATACTGACCAATTACTAGTCACTGACGTGAATGACGTACTCACTTGGATAACCAATCAGAGAGAATGAGAGATACACGTCGTCTGCCTCAACCCATTCCTTTCTGTAAACTATACCAAGTCCCACCATCGCCAGGCCTCTGTATCACAGGAGCATCCTAGCATTTGTATAGAGAGGAAAGCAGCCGAAAGCAGTACGGCTTGACTTGTAGCCATTGAACAACCATTGTGGATAGTTCAATCAGACACGACAAATCGCTAGACTTTCTTCCCGTGATTTCAACTATGTGGCGCACATTATACAAAAACAAATAAAACAAACTGAGATCGACGTTAAGCCCTCTGATTTCAACGAATCCTTTAAGTAATGGAAGCAATGGCGAAACTGACATTTATTGGGTTGCAACTATTTCACATAATATTCATTATATGTCAGGGAGCTATAACCTCGTCCGTCTCTGGATATGAAACTTTTTATGCAGGGAAACATGCTTTTTATGCCGCAGAAAATCGCGCTCTAAAAGGCTTTGCGTTTGCAACCAAAATTGAACGATCTCGTGTCATCTGCGGACGTGAATGCAGCATGGATCATTATTGCAAGTCTTTTAACTTTAATGACTGCAAAATGGTTGCGCTAGATATCCTGTATTTATCCTAAACAAATTATTTTATATACACAAATTCGCGATCGCCGTCCGCTGTTTTTTGTGCTTTTCTTGGCATTAATGATTGTAAAACTTTGAACATGTCAGTTAAAGGTCGTATACAGCATTGGTAATTGCTAAAATTATCATGAATGGGTGCATTCGGGGGTTGTATATTATAGTAAATGTTTAACTGACATGTCCAAAGTTTTACAATCATGGAAGCTGAGAAAAGCAAGAAAAACGCCATTGTTTTGTATTCGGTGTCGGGCAGTTATTCTTATGTTGTTCTTGTTTTTATGCGATCGCCGTCCAGCGATCGCGAATTAATATAAATAGAATTAAAAATTTGGAACAATTACAGGATATCTAGCCCAACAATTTAACTGGATGCCTAGAATCCTTTATTACTTTCAGATAAGTAAGATACTTCTTAATAATTCGGTAGTAAATATTTCGATATCTGCAAATGGTATATCCTACCTTTAAACGATATTTACTATAAAATACAACCCCCAAAATCCACTCATTCATGATAATTCAAGCAATTACCAATGGTGTTTTCTACCTTTAATTAAGCAGTGCTATTAAAATGGGCCCAGACTGTTATTTTTGTGGTTTTTTTCCCACAGTTTGCTCTCTGTGGTTTGCTTGTATATTGCGGCTCAAAAAAAGGAGAGGTTCCAATGACTTATGACGTTGAATAAACCGAGTGACAAGAACCAAATCCCTGATTTAGTTCACTCAATTTATTTTAAGGTTTTATTTATAATTTCAAGTGATATAAAACAGTAATCCATTAAAAAAGCTTTTAAGTTAAAGGGAAATTCCAGGCTCAATAATATTTTACCTAGTCTAAAAGAATATATGGTAACCATACTGACTCCGCAGAGAATTTGTTTTGATTTGTTATCGAGAACAACATGCACGCGCCTTTTATATTCACGATTTCTTGCCATTCAGGAGTACAAGGGCGCAGCCATATTGTTCAAATTTCCCGCCTCGCCCGGGAAATTATGACGTAGTGTCTGCACATCAATGCACATCGCTATATTGCATGTTGTTCGCACTGGTATCCCACCTTGACGCGGCCAACTACATTATGCAGACGTATGTTGTACGGCGCCCGACTATTGCGAGTACATGTATGTATTGTATACCCAGCACGATATGTGGCAGAGGGGTACCCTATACTTTATCCCTATACTTTATACGCACTCAACACTATTGTAACCTAACCCATCCCCCCTTGAAACCTAAAAGGAATTCCTGAGATTCCGGGAACACAATGGTCAACACAAATAAGGTTTTTTTTTCGCTGCCACATTCGTGCTTCATACGATGTGTTGCATTTCTGTGCAGAATATCGACTTGGCGTGCCACAAACTATCGTTTATTGTTGTATTTTTTGAGAAGAATAGAAAATCTGTGAGCTAATTATGGCATCAGGTCCTTCTCCGTATTATTTTGAGCCCACTTTCACATGTACAGTACACATTATGTATACAATATGCCTCTATGCTGTGCCGTACACAAAAGGGTTCACTTGCATTCCTTGCGCGTGCAGGGCCGTTATCGATCGGGCTTCGAGTACTGATGGTGCAGACACTACGTCACAATATCTCGGATGTACCGATAAACCAGAACAAAATTGGGGCTCGCATGACGGTAAGCGCAGTGCGAGAAAATCTGTTTTATATGATTACCGAAACCGATAAAAATGAAATAAAAATCAAGTCACAATGGGAATTGACACTCTTTAATATTATGCAACTATATAAACTATGGGTGGGGTTTCCCTTTAAATGTTATATTTTGGAGAGTGATGGCAATGATGTAAGTTTTTCATTTGTCATAAGTACAAAGGAGTCTAGATTTTGTTTTGTAACGCAACTCATAATATTTGCGACTTTATTACATTTCCGGCTGTCAATTCATTGTTGGTATAAATCGTTCTTCTTTGAACGTAATCGGCTTGTGGCCTTCGGTAGAAGGAGTTGGCATAGTAACCAGAGACTTACCTCTCAATCTCGTTAGACTCACTGGAACAAAATCAAGTATTGTGGACAGTTCGTGTTGTCATTTGTAAAGCTTTAATAATTGTAAAGACTCTTCTTATAGACAACTTTTTCTCTGACTAAAATTCTCATTCAAGCTTTGAGAATGGAATCAACCAGCGTGAAATTGATATGAACGCACATGCAATCTCCCGATTGTCCGTGCCTTCAGCGCTTAACGTTTATCCAGAATCTTACAGACCGATGAGGTAACCAGCTTACGATAAAACATCAGCCAATCAAAGGCTACGGTTTGTAACTGCGGGAATACTGACCAATTACTAGTCACTGACGCGAATGACGTAATCACTTGGATAACCAATCAGAGAGAATAAGAGATACACGTCGTCTGCCTCAACTCATTCCTTTCTGTAAACTCTAAGGCTCTACCTGTTAACAACGTACTGAGTGCTATGGCCCAGTCGGATTGTGGCCATCCTACTGAAGTGGCATACCTCTCAAAACGTCTGATGTATGAATCTAGATCGTCTTGCCTATCTCTAAACTTGGGTAATTTGGGCGATTGGATATTGCTAAAGGGATCGGGACCAGACGCTCTCGAATTACTTGCATTATGGTGATCAGCGCTAGTGTTACCTCGTGCATTTTCTTCTGCTATTCTATAAGTTCTATTTCTTTCAGGTCTCTGGCATGCTCGCGTTCTAACTGACGTTCAGAGCGCAATTCAATTTCTGAACTCTGTTTGTTAGCTTTTTCCTCGCGCTGTTGAGCAAACTGGACAAGGTCATGGCCTTCCAAACCAAGTTCCTTTCCAACTTTCAGAAAATGTTCAAATTGTTCCATGATAAAACTGCATCAAGTAGGCAAGTGATGTATTACGTTACATCTCAACAAATTAAAGGTGGGCCCAAATCAAAATGGCGTATGGCCTGGATGTGGTACCGGTACTGGTGCTGTCTGCTCTGGTCTAGTTTCCCCTGCCCATGTATAACCCGGTGACGATCCTCCTGGTCGATGGACGACTTCAGTTCGGCCCGCCGAGGATGTCCGTCTCCATGTGGGGTTTACCATGCACAACACCAGACAGCGTCATACCCAGACAAAAAACCAGGTTATGTCGAATAACCTGGTCTACGCATTGGTGTGACGAGGAGACGAGAATGGCCACAGCCTACTTTAACCGACTCTGTGGGACTCATCCCAAATGGTGCAAACAAATTGCAGAAACTCGGTTCACTTGGAACCTACAACTCCCCACCAAACTGCGGGTACAAACTAGAGCACAAAATGCCCTGTCATAGTGTCGGTCTGGTCTCGCCTCCAAGTGCCTAGCCAACGCCCCAAAGTGGGTTTTATACCCAAAACCAGTAATGCAAGTTATTCCAAACATAATAGGTTAATCTACTTGCTAGGACACAGGCAGGTATTTAATCCCACCATGGTTCAATACCTTTTTAACAGCTTACACCTTTTAATCCAAGGTATTAGGCTAGTTGTATAACAATAAGCTTAATCGCATTCCAACTTCGTGGACAGGTAATACATCAAAAAATGCAGGTCGGATCTATCCCTTTATACAGCTACGAACATTTTCTAAATATATTAATTCAGGTTGTCAAACAATCTATAAGACTGACAATTTTAAGATACATTAAATCAAATTGTGACAATAACGTAAAAATGAAAGGGGTGATTTTGTGGCGAAAAGATTTAGATCTCTCAGGCTCAAAACAGATTCTTCAGAAGTTCAGGGAGAAATTGTTTTCGAGCTTGGGAGATATCCTCTATCCACGTTTTTTGATGGTTAGAATTGTTAATACTTTTTAATGCTTTTAAATAACGATAAAAAGAGTCGGGTTATCAACAAATCGCCAAACTATTGGGTATGCAAGAAGAGTGGTTCTCGTATGATGCAGTTTATTAAGTAACATTCAACATGAAAACTTACTCAACGTCATCTTTTAACATTATTATCTGCTCACTAAATGTTTTTCAACGGAAAACAAACCGATCGCTTAGATACCATAACTCTGCAGTACACGGTTATACGTTTTGTGTAGTCTACCCC